>VXBT01000503.1:1685964-1711057 GCA_013400235.1 Oriolus oriolus
GCCCGTGAGGGACGTGCCGCCCGCCGGGGAGCTGGTGCGGCCCTCGGTGACAGAGCTGTCCCAAGTGCGGACCAACATCCTGTGCACCGTGCCCGGCTGCGGGAAGGTGCTGCCCAACAGCCCGGCCCTCAACATGCACCTCAGCAAGGCGCACCCGCTCCAGGTACCGCCGTGAGGCCGGGCCGGCCCCGCCGCCCCCTCCCGCTCGGCCCCTCACCGTGGTTGCGGGGCTCTGTCGTGGCGCAGCGCCGTGTTCCGCCCCGGGGCCTGCGGCCGGCTCGGGTCCGGGGGGCGGCTGCGGTGTTGGCTGTGCTGGGGTTTGGTTCGTAGTGAGATTGAGGAGGGGCGTGATTCCCCACCCTGAGAAGAACTGGGGTTCTTTCGAGAGATTCTGAGAGAACTGGGATTGTTCAGCCTGGAAAAGAGGATGTTTTGGGGTGACCTAATTGAGGCCTTCTAGTAGTTGAAAGGAACTCACAGGAAGGATGGGGACAAGAGCCTAGAGTGGCAGAACAAGGGGGAACGGGTTCAAATTAAAAGAGAGTAGGTTTAGATTAGATATTAGGAAGTTCTTCAGTGTGAGGGTGGGGAGGCCCTGGTACAGGTTGCACAGAGAAGCTGTGGCTGCCCCATACCTGGAAGTGTCCATGGCCAGGTTGGACGGGACTTGGAGCAACCTGGGATAGTGGAAGGTGTCCCTGCCCGTGGCAGGAGGGCGGAACTGGATTATCTTTATGGTCCCTTCCAACCCAAACCATTCTGTGATTTCAGGTGAGAATAGTGAGGTTTCTCGTTGTCTCTTGTTTAGATTTCCCCTTGTGAAAAGCCCCTGCAGGCCCATGTATAACTACACAAGTGCGTGTGTGTACACAGGCTGACCAGTCGCGTTGAGGATTCCTTTAAAATTACTTACAGAAAATAACCAATTTTGTACATTTTTGTAAACATATCTCAGGCAGTTAAGAGTTCTTTGGGACTCAGCTTCTCGTTTTACTTGCTTATCACCTATCTTTCTGCAGTAAGACTTTAAAGCCCCACTTGCGAGGTGCTGTGCAAACATGCAGCATTTCCTAACCTTATCAGCTGGCAAACCATCTCCATCCCAGTGCCGAGGGCTGTTATGCTGGGGTTTTGTTTGTTTTTTTAAAAATGTCTGAGCTAAAAAAAACCCAAAACAGATGGATGCCATTTTGGAAACAAGCCCTCATTTCCATAGTACTCCTGAGCTAAGCATGTGCTGGGGGGGAGGAGAACCACAGTTCAGCAGGCACACATTGAGAGTGGGCCTTTCGGAAAGATTTCCTTGCTTTTCCCAAAATCATAATGCCAAGTGTGCAAGGACAAATTGTATTCCTGGAAAACTTCAAGTGCAGCATCCATAGCTGCATTCTGAAAGTGCAGCCTCAGTGGGCGAACAATAAACATCCCTGTTTTGTGAAATGGCTACAGAGTCAAGTGTGGGTCACACGTGCTTGTTGGTGAGGAACAAAAGGAGATAGTGTTAAGTGTATTTGCTGTCGCCTGTCTCTGGGATGTTTTAATTTCATTTCCTATACGAACTAACAACTTTACTGTGGGTTATGTGTTAGATCTCATGGGTTCGTGTGGGGGGAGGTACAGCAGAAGTTCAAAGTGTTCTTTCAGGTCAGCAGAGTCATTTTGGCTGTGAGCTGATGCTCTGAGCGTGCACTGCAGCTGGTGGGTTACATAACTCAGGGTATGATGGGTGAGGGAATGCTTTCTCACCCAGCTTGCTGTTAACCATGAGTGCCTTGTAGAATTAGAGCATACTCCATACACCTAATTACTGAATCTTGTGATGGCTTGGAATAAATACTGAAATATGGATGGATGCAGATTTTCAGAAACTTCTTGACTTGTTTCAAGGGCATTGCAATTGAGACTAAAATGTTGTTGAGGCTTAAGGGAGGCTAAATATTTTAGTATTGCTATTCCCTTTTAAGAAATAGCTGATTCCCCAGATAAAAAGAATTTAGTAGATTGCATTTATTAGTGAAATATGAAATTAGTGAAGAGGCATCTTGGCAAATGAGGTGGCAAGAAGCTGTTGGGGGAGGAGAGAACTTAGTACTCCTGAAGAGAAGGGAGGATGACTTGGTTAATTTTCATTAATAAAAGTAGCACCAGTAAAATGTTTTGATAGCAAAACCCATGAGGAATTGCTGTGGCAGAGGAAGGATATTTACATAGGAAAGCAAGATTACCCTGTAAAAACAGAATCAAGTGCAGGAGTATGAGGTTTTAATCTTGTGAAGTGATAGCAAACAGTTTGATCAGCTCTGGTTTGTAACAGAAATAACCTAAGGTGGGAAACACTTGACAAGCAATTTGGTCATACATGAATGAGCATTTAGGATAATACTGCTGGGAGAAAGGCCATCCTAAAATATGGCAGAGGGATATTCTGTGTCAGTAGTATAAGAGTAAGAATCTGATTCAAATAAGTTAAAATGAACCCAGAAGATGTGTAGAAAATAACTGCTAAGAGTGATGAGTGGCAGATGTTTCTGACAAAGAGAAATTAGAAGATATTAAATGTTGATACATAAATTTTTATATTTTGTCTCCTTGACAGAGGATAATCCAATTTAAAAAATGAGAACAGTGGATATAAACTGACACAATATATGAGGCTTAATTTAATTCTTTGGTCTTTTGACTATATTATTTTGTGTAAAGAAGGGAAACTACTTCTGTGTAGTTTAAATTGAAGCTAGAAGAGTTCATGTAAAGCAGAGGTTTCTGCAGATTCCTGTGATAATAGGGAGGCTGTAGTCAGGGTGAACTGGAAAGGGGAGCATACCCTTAGGATAGATTACTCAAATACTACACTACCACAATAGTTGTTATAATAAGAATAAATGCGCTCTCTCCATGTCCTATTTAGTGAAGAAATGGCAGAGCTTCTGCTGCAAAAACCCCCATGTCTTAAATAGTTGACTACAGTCTACTGCAACATCATTTAAAATTAATCCTTTGGAGTAAGCCTTTCTGGGGCAGGAAAGCAAGACGTCACTAAGCTCACCTTGACTAAGTCTGTAGCAAGGACTGTTAACTTCACATTTTCCGAGTTGTTGTCACAAGCCATATCCAGATTCCTTACAGTGCAAGTGTCTGCTTTGGGAGAAGTTCACTGGACCAATATCTACCCATAGTTGTGGTGGGTGGATGTTGTAGAAACATGGGACATAAAATCAGATAGGTAAGGAAGGGAGCTGTGAGAATGTGTGGAATAGGACTGGCCAGGTGGGCTTTGAGAAGATGCAAGATAAACCATTTAGAGCCATGAGGAGTTGGGATAGGTCAGAACAAGATTACTGTTCATATTCAATATCTTACATGTGAGAGTATCTCCCAACTTGTCACAACTAATTTGTTGTGGTCTCTGCCACCAAAGGCATTGTTCCAGCTGTTAAAAAAAGCATCTTACAGTTGTTTATAAATCTTTTAAACACTTGGTTTTATTCTATATCTTAGTATTTCAGTAGTTTTAAATAACCTGACTGTGGTTTACCTGTTAAGTGCCTGAACATGTTTCCCTGTCAGTTGTTGGGTTGTGATATTAAATATAACATACTTAATAACTTTTTCTTTAGGAATTAGTAACTCAAATTGCCAGTTACTCAGCATATTGGTTTCATCTGTGATGGGAGAGGCCAAACATAGCTTTGACTTAAAGACAGATCTTCTTTTCTCCTGAGGACTTTGAGACTGACATCTGACGAAAGTGTCCTGTGTAAAGTCAGGGTTAAAAAGTGTTATTGGAGCTGGAAGAACTAGATTTCTTTGTGTCACGTTCCTGTTTGGGGCAGTGGCTCTAGGAGGGACAACAATAGTCACAGTGATGATTCAGCAGAGATAGAACAGGCCTGTTTATGAATGGGCTGTCCACAGGAAAAACTGCTGTACATAAAGTTGCTTAGAAGGTTAAAATGTTACATGAAAACTCCCTTTTTAGAGAATTATTCCAGGTTTTCTTGATATGGGGGTGTGAGCAGTGAAGCCCTTTGGGCCCTGGCAGCTGAGGTACATACTTTGTTTGCTTCACATGGGAGGACTGTGGTGCTTTGTGGATTGTCTGTGTTTGGTATAACCTGTGTAAACACAACCAGCTGGACATCTGCCCAAGGAGGTAGTTAGGGAGTGACTGGTGTGGAATCAACCTTCTGCTACTAACTGTGCTCACTGTCCTCTTGCCATCATGGACTACAGTAACTGGCTCTGGGGACTGTGTTTGGCCTCCTGTTCAGTCTCAGGATGGCAGGAGATTCACAGCTACTTTGAGCATCAGATTTTAAATAGTTCACTTTTAATTTTTTGCATAGACACAGGTGCCTGGTGCTTCCATTGAGACCCTTTCAGATAGGGTATGTCTAGAGGTATATGTCTTGTCTGGTTTCCATGCCTGTGTCCTCAGTAGGAAGGGATTCTGTGTTGTTGAACAATCTGGGGAATCCCACTAGTATGTCCTTCTTACTTTTGAGGTCCTCTTTGAGCAAGTGGTGTTGCTTTCTTTGTACATGTGAGGGTCAGTGAGACAGCTCATATGGAAAGCCTGGATAGATTGGTCAATTAGCGTTTGGAGGGTCTATGAAACAACCTACCAGTTGTTTCATAGACTTAAGTGAGATTTAGTTTATGATCTCAATTAAGTGGCAGGGCATACTTGGCATTTTTCATTTTATTACAGGTAAACTCTAAATAGTGCTAACGGAATTCCAGCGTCAAGGAAGTGTTGTGTTTCTGTGACTGATCTTAATGGAGCTTCACATACTGTGCTACTAACAAATAAAACCACATTGAATCAGCAGTCTAGGATAGTATCTGTATGGAATTTTTTTTTGCCTCAAATAACACAAAACATGGGGCAGGGAGTGTCTTGGTAAAAATAAATAGTACAGTACCACTACTCCGTAGAGCTTGTTGTAATTGCACCTGGTAATTTTGATGGGATATTTGCAAAGTGGCATCCACATAGAGGAAAAGCTCCATTTGAACTTTCAAATCATGTAGGGAAGTGCCTCCAACTCATTGAGATGTGTAAACCCAGTGAGCCATAGTCGATGTGTATTCTGAATATTGTCTTGAATATGCAAACCTGTAGAATTGTCAACTTCTCAACTGGTTCTTTTTCAGGATGGAAAACTTAATGCACCAATAAGGAAGGGTTTGAAAACTTCACAGAAATTCTACTGCTGTCCTATTGAAGGCTGCCCTAGAGGACCAAACAGACCATTTTCCCAATTTTCTCTTGTAAAACAGGTATTCCTGTTTCCTGAAGTATTTTCACGCTGATTTAGTCCTGTCTCTACTCCTGAGAGTATGCACTTTTGCATACAGGTATCAGCAAAACCTCTCAGCCTATATCCAGAAGTTAGAGAACTGTATGCAGCAACTCCAGCTGCACATGTGATTCATGAGTTTGCATGTTTGCATGTTGATATTAGAGGACTTGAACATTTTGGTCAGACAGATGCCAGTATGTTCTTCTAAACTAGATCAGAGCCCCTCTCCACAAATTAAATAGATGGAGAAAGATTAAAGAAGAGGGGAAAAAAGTCACAGTAGCAACTGATGAAGGTTTAAACAGTAGCTGATGCTTTTAACTGCTTTTTCTAGTGGTCAAGGATTAAGAGCTTTTCTCTGCTTTAATATCAAAATGCATTTGTTTACTAGTTAACCTGTTTAAGAAAACATGTAAGACTTGTTTCTGCATTAGTGAGCAAAAAGAGCACTGTGCTACAGTTGGTTACCTGTGCAGAGCTGGGGATCCTGTAGGAAGCTGAGTGGCTGGCACGTGGTGCTGTAAATGAAAAGAAAAAATTGTGTTTGCTGTGGTGTTGACCTGTATGACTTGAGATTATTTGCTCAGTTATAGATCTTCAGGAGTGTGCACATGTTGCAGCATAGACTTATTGTGCTCTTTTGGCATGGTTGATCTGTAGAGTTACTGATGTCCTCAGGAAACCTTCAGTGGCATTAGGATAGATAAATGTTTATCTATGTTTTTAAGATGCATGTAGCATCAGATTCTCTGTTGACTTCCTTAAATTTATTTGTAGTAATGCTTTAAAAAAATAATTAATGCTACACTTCAGCACTACTTAGCAACTAAAAAATTGCAAATATTTTCTCCCCTAACCGTGATTTTCTTTTTTTAATCTTCGTTGAAAGCTAATATTTACTTTCCCTTGTGTATTCTAGCACTTTATGAAAATGCATGCTGAAAAGAAGCACAAATGTGATAAATGTAGTAACTCCTATGGCACAGAATGGTATTTGAAACGGCATGTAGAGGTCTGTGGCAAGACTTTCCAGTGTACTTGTGGGTGCCCTTATGCCAGCAGAACAGCATTACTGTCTCACATTTACAGAACTGGCCATGAAATTCCTGCAGAACACAGGTAAAAGTGAAGCACTGAAGTAATGATACATTCATCACCAAGTCCTGTGTGTCTCATGTGCTGCCTTTTTGTCTCCTTTCTGTTGATTAAATAGGAAATAGGATCATGTTGTTTCAGCTGCAAAGCAGTGTGCAGTTTCTTTGTTGCTTTTAGGAGTTTCTGTTTGGTTGAAGGCAGTGGTGATCATCTAATCAGTAAGATCTGGTTTCCCTACACAGAAAACAAAAAGTACTGATGACACTGCAGTGCTTGGCATAAATACTGGTGGTTCTTGTTGCATCTGCTTTTGCAGTTCTGTGAGAGTAGAGATGATTTGGTAGCTGGTAACTGAGATATGGAATGCAGTTCAGGTTATTTTTGTATACAGTCTAGTCATCGTTGCAATTGTTGATGGATTTATTTTTTACCGCCTATCTCTGCGTGTTCAGATTTATAGTTTTAACATATATTTCATAAAGGGCAATCTACTTTCTGAGGCCTAGCCTGTCTGTCTTTGAGGTTCAGCTGCTGCAAAATTTAAGTTTTGTGTGAAGAATTGCTAATTTTATTTTCCATTTCCATGAGAGACCATTACCTGTACACTGATTTTAAGACCTCTGTCCCTTCAATGCTCAGTCTGAGTCAGTGTCAAAGTAACACGTTAAAAGTTTTCAAATCAGAGTGCTTAATGTACAAAGGGGAAGAAACCATCTAAACTTGCACCTCTGTTTAGAAATAGGTCTCCATAAGAGGTAATCTTTGTTCTTTTTTAAAATGAGAGTGAGGAATGACATTTAACAAAACTGAACTTCATGAAGTCTTTTTATGTTTTAATCTGGATTGTCTTCTCATATCCAACCTCATCTGTGACTTCAGTTTGTACTTCAATGCAATGACTTAAAAGAATGGAAGGCAGATGTTCTGTGTTTGAAAGAGGTATAAATTATTGATCTCATATTCACAGGGATCCTCCTAGTAAGAAAAGGAAAATGGAATCCTCCATACATAATCAGCAGTTGGCAGAGAAAGCAAATGAAGCATTCATCAATACACACAATACTGCTCCTGGCACTCAGGAACTGGAGTCTTCTGAAGTGAAAGTAGTGGCCTCTCTTGAAGGCTCCTGCAGTTCTAACTTCGCAAACCAAATGCAGCCAAAATGTGCGCCAAAGATGCTTTTACCCAAGCCCAAGGTGGCTTTGGTTAAACTTCCAGTGATGCAGGTTGCTCATTTGCCTGTGTATGTATCTGCAACGGACTCGTCTGTCAAACCTGCTGTAGTGGCTGTGGATAATCAAGGTTCAGTTGTAAGTACTGTTCATTTATTGCCTCAGTCTATAGGAATCCTGATTCCAGCCCTGGAGGCAGAAACACTTGTATTTAAAGATAGTATGCCTGTCTCAAAAGTAATGACTTGTGGTGATCGTGAACCAGTAAGTACTGGTGTGCAAGTTGAATTGGACAAGGTTACATCAAATAACACAGGGCAAGAGCTGGAGAACGTTTGTCACAAGAACAAAATTTCTTCAATAAATATACAGACTGACTTATCTTATATCTCACAGAACTTTGTACCAGCTGCAGCCTGGACTCCCAATTCTTCTGTGTCCTCTTGTTCTCAGACAGATCTGTCATTCAGTTCCCAGGTTTCATTACCCATCAGTGTACAGACACAGACACTGCTGCCTGCTTCCAAACTGACTTCATCCATAGCTGCTCAGACTGAGGCTTTCAGTCAGGGCTGTTTTCCAACGTGTGGCATTTCCAGAGAGACTCAAACCAGTAGGACACAGAACTGTATTGATGGAAGAGTACAGATGGATCAGGCTGTAATGTGCGGTGACATCTTTGACAACGTTCCTTCATCATATAACGTTTCTACTCACATTGAACTTCCAGAAAACAATTTAATGCCTGCAAATATAGATCAAACCTTGCTGCAAAGTAGTTGCAAGAGCCTGAATCAGGATACAGTAAAGTCTGAATCCCTTATCAGCTTCAATACACAGACTAATATACTTCCACCTCAAAATACAACAGATAATCAAACCCAGACAATGGACCTGCTAAGTGATCTGGAAAACATCTTTTCAGGAAACATGTCTGGCCAGACACTGGATAATCGTGGCCTTTTGTCTGAGACAAGTTCTAATGCTGACACACATCTTCCATCTGGTCCATCACAGAGCACAGGGATAGACTTTGACATTGAAGAGTTCTTTTCAGCATCCAACATCCAAACTCAGACTGAAGAGAGTGAGCTTGGTACCCTGAACTCTGAGCCAGTTTTGGAGTCACTGGACATTGAAACTCAGACTGATTTCTTATTTTCAGATAGTGCCACTCAATCATATAACTGCCGAGGCAATTCTAACTTCTTAGGCTTGGAGATGTTTGATACACAGACACAGACAGACTTGAATTTCTTTTTGGACAGTACTACCCATCTGCCTTTAGGAAGTATTCTGAAACAGTCCAGTTTCTCTATGAGCACTGACTCATCTGATACAGAAACCCAGACAGAAGTATATATGGCTGCTAAAAATACACCTACTCAGAATATTGAAAGCAAAGTCCAGCTCAGTAGTGCTGAGACACAGACTATGGATAGCTGCTTTGAGAATCTGGGGAGTTTATTCCTTACCAGCAATGAAACACAGACAGCAATGGATGACTTCCTTCTGGCTGACTTAGCCTGGAATACAATGGAGTCCCAGTTCAGTTCAGTAGAAACACAGACCTGTGAAGAGCTGTGCTCCTTGTTCCAGAGCTCTGACAAGCCCAGCCACTGAATGCAACATAATATAACTGTTTCCTGTGGTTTGAATTTAACTTATTGGGGTGGGAGAGATGGCTTTACCGAGTGATCCACTTCGCATTATTGAATGTACTTGTCATGAGCAGTTGACCTAAGAAACTTTTCATGCTGAAGGTACTCTATTGAATATATAACTTTACATAAACTATGTGTGTATAAATAGAGGGGAATGGGGGGGCTGTAACATGTTAATGTACATTTGAACCTTAAAAAATTATGTGGTGCCTCTGTTTTTCCCTGAAACTTCTTTACAAAGCTGTTACTACTTTCATCTAAGTGGAAGAACTTTTAAAGTTGTTCTCTATATCTCTCTCTCTATTCCTGGCTTACATGCAGGGTTCCATTGTGCTGGACCAAAACCCTGACCTGTTCAATTGAGATGTTTCCCTGAACTTACGGGGGAGGATTCTATTAGTGTAAGCTACTTCTGTTTACTTTTTTTAGTAGCTTGTATTTTAAATCCGGCATGAACATAATCAGCTGTATTGTCTTCTTTTACTTTATGCCTTCACAGCTCTTTCTCCTTCATAAGCTGACATTTTCCAAATACCTGTCCAACACACTAGACACATAGACATTCTTGAATTGTTGAAAATATTTATTGTTAAAAATGTGTGTAGAAAGCAGTATTTTTTTCCCCTGAGTGGCACTGATGCTCTTTGAAGGGTAGGAAAAGAACTTGGAATTCATAATTATAGGGAAAATTAGTACATCGTCCTTTTAGCTAGTGTAATAAATGGGACTAACATTTTTAGAGTCTTCAGAAGGGATTTGCTTAAATTATTTCTGTCTGTAAGATGCAAATGTTACAATGTGTGTGCCTCAGACTGGAATCATTTGGTTTTGCTGAAATTCTCCTTGCTTTATTGAGATATGCATTGAGAAATGTTACAGTGGTTTATACCTCCACTACCTTAACAGAAATCTTTAAAAATGGGTAATTAAATTCCTTAAAACACTCGCCTTGAGTCCTGTTTTTGGACTTGCTGCTTGCAAAAACTGGAATCCGTACAAGAGAGCTGGGAGATCAGCTCACAGAAGCCCTTCCAGAACAGCTCTATCTTGCTTTTGCATGTTGATCTGCAGCCCTCAGTTCCTGCAGCTTTTAGAGTTTCCCTGAGTGTAGTCAAATTCACACAAACTAATTTTTCAGAGAAGAAGTGTGTGACCTCTTGGCACCTTTTTTTTGATGTTTATGTTGCCCCTCATGCCACTGTTTCCAGTATTTTTCATTTGTATGAAAATACATTAAGCCAGTTGTGAATGTATGTTGGAATTTGGCCTTAAGTAGTTTTTATCTCTTACTATAATATCTGTGAAATATAGGCCTCTGGTTTTGTCCTGGACATGTTTTAGTTTCTGTAACCTTAAAGGAAAAGAGAAAACTCTTTGTGTCAAATTCCTGGGCCTATAACAGACTTTACTCCTCCATTGTTAGAGGAGAGGTATTGGCTGTGTATTTACTGTGCAGCCCAGCAGCAAATGTATGTCCAAGCCTTAGGTTTTGAGGACTCCCTGTGCTTTGTGCTGCATATTCTCAACTCGAGGATGTGGGAGTTAAGTTACTCATCCATTGCAGCCAGGTTGTTTTTGTTAAAGATGAGCGATACCTTTCTTTTCTCCTTTTTTTTTCTTTGTCTTTTCCTAATACTGTTTAAATTGCCATGGTGAGTGTCTTCACCTTAACTGGAAATAATCTCTTTAGATTAACCCTGAAACTCACATTTTCCTTTTGAAACCCCAGCTTTGTTGCCTGTGTGATTTTTCAACATTTCTAGTTGTGATTTCAGACACTTCCAGTCTGGCTGATGAAACTGCAGAACAGAATCTGGCAGTTCCCCAGGAGAACAGTAGTTCTGCTGTGGGGAGTGACCCCCAGGTTTTGCAGTGTCTGTGGAGTTCTCATCTGAAGGGTGGGATATATTTAAAAAAGGAAGGCCTCACTTGTCATTTTGTTTGTTCTGAAGATACGACTGACTTCTATTTACCTGCCTACTTTGAAATTGGGAGATAAGATAAAGAACAAAATTAGGTTAATTTATTCTGTTGCAATATCTTTCTAGTAATGTTGCAACTTCATGTTTTAAACTGTTTTTCCTTCTCCTTTCTTCCTCTGGCTGGGATACCAGAGAACACTTTTTCATACGCTGGTTTTTGTGTTTCTCATGTGCAAGTTGTCTGTACTGACACATGAAAGAGAGGCAGTTACTATAAACCTGGTTTGGAAAAGGGGTATTTTCCACAGCTGTAGAAGCTGTTCATTACCTCTGAATTTAGAAAGTCAGTCTTTACTCTGCAAGAGAAGGAATCTTGGGTGCTGAGGAGCAGAATTACAGAAGGGTTTGTGTAATAGCCATCTGAGAGACCAGCAGGCTTAAAGTACTTTAAAACTAGTTTACAAATTAGGGTGATAATTGCCATGTTATTGTGTAAGCCAAAGCTCTTAGCATCAGGGACTGTAGGGAAAAGACCCAAAAGTTTGTGTGGATGAAATCTTGTAATGTAATCATTAGCCAGCTATTGTACTTGGTAATTAAAAATATTTATGAACTTTGTGTGTTTTATTAGAACATGCAAGTCGCAATCCTTTCGCTTAGTTCCATTGGTTGAATTTTAATTAGGTGAACACAGTACTACAATGTGAAGTCATTTATTGAAAGTGCAGTATTAAGAAATTGTTAAACATTTGCACTGTCTTAGGGAAGTGGGTTATTCTGACAAAAATTAACTTTTTCCTTCACAAATTTGGTTCTCCATAAATTATTCATAAAAGTGAGAAACAGGTGTGGATCCTGTATTTCTGGCATATGTCACTCAGTTTGGATTTATTAAGTATTTTTGTGAAAATGTGGAGACTGCAAGCAGACTTCATAGTTTGGTGAATCCACACTAAACTTCATGAAACCTGATCTGAAACACTGTTGCTGAATATTGTGAATTCTTCACATTTGAACAAGTTCTTGAAAAAGGCTGATTTTCTGTTTCTGTCTTTGTTATGAAATAAATTCCAGACAGAACTATTTCTGGGTAGAACTAAAATGATACTTATCTCCCTTTTTCTGCAGTTTGTCTCTGATTTGATTTTCAAGGCACTGTATTGTAAGTATCGGTCAGCAGTGACTTACCATCTTACTCTTTTTTTTGTATCCTCTGCTGCCATTAGAGCTGCTATACAGAAAGTAACATCAGATTCTCTGTAGCCTCTTAGCACAATATTTTATCTGGAAGTGATACTAATGTTACATGTACTTACCCTTTATGTTTCCTGCTTCATTCTGTTAAGCTGCGATTGCTGGATCTTGATTTGGATGCCTGTGTAACACGATTATAAAATTGAATTAGAACTTTTGTAGTTTCATTTGTGCTTTTCTTTAACATATAAAGAGTCGAACAATGGAAACAGCAGATTTGGGACTTGCATTCTATGAGAACAAATAAGCTGAAAAATGAAAGGTCTGTCTTGTTGCCTTCCATATTCTTCAGAATGCTAGAGTTTGTATGATAGTAGATGTTTCTTCTTACAGCTTTATCTGTATCTATTTCTGCTAATACACCTATAAGTACATTTTGCTGTGGGTAGGGAGGGATTCCTCCCCCAACTCTTTGTGTCGGCCTAGAGAAATTGGTAGTTTTAAGTCAGAGTTTGCTAATGCTACATGAACTTAGTTATGCATAGCTGCTTGTGTCTAGAAAACTTTCACTTCCAAAGGATATGAAAGCATTTTTAAAAATGTATATATAATTGCAGCTGTAAATTAAACAGCTGCAAAAGAAACCTTGTGAAACCTCATCTAGTTTTGAACAACTTGATCAGTGTCTGTAACTTAATGTGTGTAACTAACTCGTTACAAATTTTTATTCCAAGGCACATACACAGTAATTTTTTTTTCTCTTAGAAGCAAGAGGCTGAATCTCCCTGTTAGTCATATGGACCTCAGTTGTGTAGGGGCAACAGAACAAAGAACGATTGCTGCCGTCCACTGTTTTAAATCCTTATGCTGCTAACATGTGAATTGATTTTTTTTGTGAGGCTAGGTAGAAACGTAAGAGTTGGCAGGATTGGGGTCTTAGGGGGCCGGGGGAGGGTTTAATACCCTTTTAAATGTAGCATAAGTCAATAGAACTCATACTGAATCAACATAGGGTGGTCAACTTGCAAAAGAACATGTTCCTAAAATGACAACCCAGAGGTGAACCAAATACACTTGCCTTTGTCATTAAGGTTGTGCAGCTTCCTTTGCTTTAATATATTTCTGACATGTGCTGACTTTTTACACGTGATCTTGACGTATCATTTACTGTTTCAAATGCATTCATACCAAAATGTTGGTAACATTCTGGGCCTTGCAAGCTTTTTCATTCCTGTTTGGTTTAAGGTGCTGCTATGCTTGTGTCCTGGTGGGATGGGCCTCCTGTAAACAGGCTGCCATTGATAACAGGAACACTGTGAGGATACGGTTGTTTAATGGTAGCAAACCAGTGCACAGTGCAATCATGCATCTTCTATTTCTTTTGTTGTTGTTTTCTAAGAGTTGATGTGAATTTAAATGTGTGCGAGAAGGACTTGCTGCTTAGAACATGACTGAATTCTCTTGTTTCAAGTGCCATTGCTATGCAATGAACAGAACTCAGCGCCCAGCCCCGCAGTCAGGGTGAGGGAATGTTTGTATTTGTGTGTGTGACTCCACTGAAAATGTAACCGGACAGCCTGAAATGATGGGAACACCTCAAGGAACTGCCGAATTAAATAACTGAAGTCCCTTTACTTGTGATCCTTTTTCATATGCTGGCTTTGCAGTACCTTCAACAACTAGCAATGCAATATAATAGATGACTTGTGGTGATGTCAGCTCTACATTTCACAACATCCAGTGCTTTACATGCTTCAAGCACCTGCATGCAGAGCTAGATTGACAGTACTTCTACCTACAGACATTTGCAAGTGCATCTGTGATAAAGCTAGATATGAAAGATGGCCATATCTTTACAGCTTAAAGACTTCAACACCTGATTACAATCTCATTTAAATTTGTAATTATTTGGAATGAATGAGTAATAAATCTCATGGGTGAGTCTTTCCCAAAGCATGTGTGAGTTAATCTCAGCAAGGCTGAGAAATGTCCGTAAAATATTTTTCTTTTCATTACTGGTGGGATTTTTTTATTTAATGGACAAATCTAGTTTTCAAAAGATGTTCATATTTAATTCTTGCTGTTTAAGCCAGTAAACTTGCTGTGAGCAGACAAAATCAAGCATTCATTTCTTAGACCTATTTTACAAGTGACAGTCCCAAAGAAGGAATGTTGTCCTAGGAACTGTGAAACTTGTAATTACTTATTGCATGCAGAGAAAACCTTGTGCCAAAATACTGTTTCATATTTCCCTCTGCTGGAAACTGAGGTGTTACACAAAGCTACTAGTAAGTTATTCACAAGTATTGAAATGTTTTGTTCACAAATGAAGCACTTATTCAGTCCTGTAAATTATACATATTTTGGAATAAAGTTAACTTCAATCATTTTTTGCCTTCTGTTTTAATGGCCATGATCTCTGCCTGCAAGGGCCTGGGTGGGGAATTCAGTGCCTATTGGCAAGTACCACCCATTGCTCCTGAACATCTTAGTTTTAATGTACAAAATCTCTACAAACTCAAAAGCTTTCAAAAGGTGTCTTACAATGTCAGTTCTTGATCTCTGGAGGTGCAAAAAGGTTCTCTGTCTCAAACTTCTCATCAGCATGTGCAAAATGTAATTTTTAATTACCTTTTACATGCAGTGGAATGAAAACCTCTGCAGTTTCAGCTCTGAGACAGATGCCTCACCTCTACAACAGACTCTCAGGACAGGATTCTTTGCTTTCTTCCTCAACCTTACCATCCACCCCTCCTGTAGCTTTTAAGATCTCTAGTGTCATAACACCAAGCAGAAATTCACCTGCATTATGATGGTTGGTTTTCAAAGTATCCTATTCTAACACCTTATTATTTTGTAATGAATTTTATATAACTGAGAAAATATTTTTTGCTACTGTAAATATTGAAAAAACCCCAAACCCTAGAGTAGCTTGATTTGAGTATGGGTCATATTTTGTCCTTTTTCTTCCTGTACACTTCCCATGCTTAGTAATGATCCCACCATTTCCTGTTGGAGGATATAAAATGCTGATTTCTGTTGTTACCTGTAAATCTTGCATGTGTGATTCAGAGGAGGTGAATGAGCAAAAGCCTCGTGACTGAAGGTTCATCTGCACTGTTCTCTCAGCTGTAATCCTTAATGAAGCATTCCCTGATGTACAGCAGGAGGCTCCTGTGTTCAGCCCCATCGTAGTCCAAGGTAAGCATTTGCAAACAGCAGCATTCCAGTATTTCCGGAGGGGAAGATGTCAGAAATACCTAGAAACTAAATTTCTGTTCAGAGCATTTAAAATCATGGGACAGTCATGTGTAAGATCCTCCTTGGAGTAACAGCCATATTCCCATCATAGGGATGGTTTTGCTTTAGATTAGGCTGTTATTTCAGGCTTTTCATCATTCAGAAGGGATTTGACTTATGGGTGAAAGTCAGGTATTTTGACAGACTGTACCTCTGGAAATTTTCACGAATGGTAGACAGTCTGAAAGGCAGGAAAAACTAACTCTTGAGTTGAGAACAGACTGAGAAGAAAGTGACTGTTCAGAGATAGGGAAGCCCCATGTATTTGCAGACTAAATTCTTGCCTGCTGTTGCTGAGAATTTTGCTGGCAGTGAAAGTGTTCCTGACTGGTTTGGGTTTAGTTCCTGAATTTCCTCCACTTGAAAAAATTGCATGCTGGCAAGCCAATTGTTTTCTGTCAGAAAAATGCAGTCAGAGGCTGATTTTCTTTTTGGCTCCAGGGTTTGACAGTGAATCAGTCCTTTGGATGTTTGGACCTAAAACAATAGGAGAAAAATGTTGATTTAACTTTCAGGTGTTCCATCATAGCATTTTTACATTGTTGTCAACAATTCACTTGTTTTGTTTTGGCACCTTGAATGCAGGAAGCACTTTTGGCTGATCCAGCCTGTAACTTTTATTTCCTTTCCTTGAACAGGAATGGCGTTATTCTTGAGAGAATTTAACACAAAAACAAGAAGCTGCCGTTTCCTCTGCTGGAAGAACCCAGTGTATTCAAAGGCATATAACTTGATTAAGCTTATGATGGCTGAAGTGTTGTGTATTTGTTTCTTTGTGCTCTAGGCCTTTAGCCAGCAGCTTTTCTGGCCTTCTGCTGCAGGTCTTGTAGAATAATCTATGGTGTGGTCTAGGTTCTTATATCAGGTTGTAGTAAAACCTCTGTCTAATATGTCTGATTTGATAGTTTCAAAAAACACAGCAAAACCGTTAGCTGGCGTGAAACACTAGAAAGCATAGAATAATGTTTATAGTTTTGCCTGCAACTTTTTTTTTTTATGTAGTCCTAAAAAACTGACTGTCTGCAGTGGCTGCAACTTAAAATTAATGTAACAAACATGTTTGGCTTTACTTTTAATTGGTAATGCATTCATTTTTCAGCTTTCTCATTGAAGCAGCATTATTTTCAGTTGTCTGAATGGAAGACATTATCTCCTTCTGAACTTTGAAAAATGTGTCTAGTTTCAGAGATAGCGATAGATAGCTAGATGTTTGCATTTTCTATTTAGTGGAAAATAGGACTGAAACAAGTATATATGAATTTCTTTATCTTGGGGCTATTTGTGAAGGATGCCTGTTTTGTAGAGCTTGTATATTATATCTAAATATGGAAAACAGGATTAGAAAATATTTTACCATAGGGAGAAAGGTACAAAGAAGGGAAGAAAATGGTCTATTAGAGGTATTTCTGTTCTGAGGGACTGGTAGTGCACTTGTGTAGCTGCAGCACAGTAATCAAATAGAAGTTAGAACAAGTTACTACAACAAAAACAACCCATTTCCTGCAAATTAACAACCAAGATATAGAGCTTGACTCCAGACAGTCACTGGCTGAGATTTCCAGACAGAGTATTGAAAGAGATAAAAGTTGCATATAATTCAAAGTATTAACAAACAAAGACCTAGTTTGTAAGGTTTTAATAGTTTCTTTATAACTTTCTCTTTTGACTTGCAGAAAATACCAGATAGGTATGAAAATTAATGCCATTTTAGATGGAAGTCTGTAGCTTGGGCCCTTTCCGATGTAGGTGCTTACTTTGTTCACAGTTCAGTAGGTGACACTCCACTCCTCTCAGAGGGACTGCCACTTAAAACTCAGATCTGCTGCCAGAAAAATGATGGCTCTTTAGCTCTGATGTTGAGATACCTGAAGATGAACACAATTAACAAATTGCCAGAAAACTAATAAAAAATTACATTTATGCACGTTTATTAGTAAAGAAATAAATCTAAAAAGACATTGAATTCCTCCATTTCTATGTTTTGCCAAATTAACAAGGAATGCATGGAAATGTTTATCTGAAGCTCAAGGGGATTTAGCAGTCTTTAAGATAAGAATATTATTAAATGCCTTCTCCTTAAGGGTGGGTCATCACATGGAGTAGGGCATGGATTTAAGAATATTCCTGATGCTGGGCATTGCTTCAGTGCTCAGCAGCATCAAACACCTCGTTACCATGCTAGGCCAGCCATAGTCATTCAGAGTGAATCTGAAGGAAGAGGTTTCACTTCATCCCCAGAATAAGCTATTTAAAGCTCTAATGAATCTATCTTAGGGCCGGGAGGAAACTAAACCTACATGTAAGTAGCTGGCATTCATCAGCTTATAACTCTATTAATAGCATCTTCAAAACTACAAATATCCGCAGTGCTCAGAAGGAAATTTTATTGTTTTCCTCAGTCTCATGAGCTTTAAAGCAGCGTGAAGTTACAATGTAGAAATGTTAGGTCAGTGCAGGCAACACTGCAGCTCCCCAGCATGGCTGACTGGTAAGGAAGTCCAGAAAGCAGTGTAACCTCCTGTATTTTTTATTATTCCTGACATTATTGGTTAGAGAGCCTCCGATGTCATCCTGTTTTGTACACTGGTTTTGGTTTGTGTGTGGAACCTGTGCACAGGCATGAGAACTGTTGCTTTCAAAAGCAGTCGGATCAGAAACAGTTGCAACATTTCTGCCTGGCCTGGGAGCACAGTGCCAGTGTGAGTGCTCGGGATCTTCTTGAAGGAGTGAGACCTTTGTGTGGCTTGAGATAAATGAATGAGTTTGTGAATTTCTGTGTTGTGTCCCTTCACTTTATCATTCACAATGTCAGCTCCTTTTTCACCCTTCAGCTCTCTTGCTGTAGCTACAGGAAGCAATCTCAGCTAAAGTACCATTGAGCATCTTCTGAGAGATAATGGCTTTTGTGTTCTTCCAAGAAGGGTTTGAAGGATCCTTGGGAGTGCATCTCTCACAGGTAGAAGTACTTGTGTAGACTTAGTTTCAGAATAATTTGGACCAAACAGGTCAACCAGATTAATCTCTTTATCCCTTATGGCTGCTGGATTTTCCACGTCTTGAAGGTGCTACACTCATTGTTCTTTTTTATTGGTGCATTCCTTATTTCCCCTTGGAATGTTCGAATAGTGTAACTTGTTATATATTTCCATTTTAGTGCCATATCTTGTAAGATAACAGACTTGCTAAACTGGATTGAAAATCTCTTCCTTTTCTGGAGCTGTATCAGCTGTGGCATCTATGCTTGACTCGCCCTCTGATTTTGATTGATTTCTTGTGGTCTTGGCTTCCTGACCTGTGTGGTTGTCAGGGGATTGTGACATGTCTAAGCAGAACTGGCCATTGTGGGGTGTTTCATTTGGTTTTGCAGCTGCAAGCCGGCAAGTGGATCACTTTTATCCCTAGATGATCGGGTTAATCTGACCTCTGGTGTGGTCACTGCTCTTCACACCTTCTCTTCACCATGAACGCAAAAGTGATTGTGAAAATATCCCCAAATCTCTATACAAGGATTTTGGAGCAGTCAGACATGACCTTTGATGTTTGCTGCCTGAAAACCAGCCAATCTCGTATTATCCATATCCAATTTGCATGGATATGGAAGAGCCTCGTATCTGGGAGCGGCCACTGGGCTGAGGTGGTGGGAGCGGGGGAAGGAAGGGCTCTGAGGGAGCTCCCCCGAGAATGGGAATGGGAGAAATTACAGAACTTGGGAGGCTTGGAGGCAAAAACACAAGAGAGCTGAAAGGGTGAAGGACGGAGGGAGGCTGTGCAGAGGTGTAAAAAGATGAATAGGAAGAGAGAATTGCAATTGAGAAAAATGGATATGAAATGACCAAGTAGAAGGAAAAACTGTGAGAAAGGTGAAGAAAGGAACAAATTTTTTAAGAAGTGAGAAGACAAATTACTCTAAAAAATAAGGAATCTAAATAATCATAGTGAACCACTGCCTGACCAATAGAACTTTAACTGTGGGGGAAAAAAAATAAAATCAAGTATGCAACAAATTTATTTTGGGGTCTAAAGTCATGAGCTAGTGCTACTGAGACCATTTGCAGTTGATAGAAAGCCCTGTGGTTATAAAGTGGCATGAAGACTGAGTCACAAGGACTCTTACCAGAAGATGGGATTTGGAGACATCCCTAAGTGCATTTTTTTCAGATATTTGTGTGAAGAGCTGTGTTAAAACTTCTAGGACTGAAAGAGTCCCAGACCTGCTTGCTGTTACTTAATCCTTGTTAAGAAAATTCAGTCCTTCTAAAAACTGCAGAATTATTTATATAAGAAAAATAAATGCTCTTTATCGTTTTCTCCATAAATGTGATATGTTAGGGTATTTTTTTCTTTTTCACTGTGTTAACTGGGCTTTTTTATTTTTTAGCTTTTTTTGCTCTCTCCAAAAGTCTTAAGCCAATCACTTCTGAGTCAACAGACAGTTTATGCCTAATTAATAAAATTGTGTGTAAGCCTCATCATACTCTAAGGCAGATTCACAAGATGAACGTAGGTAAACTCTTAAAATTCTGTTTTCTTGTTAATGCCATGTCTTCATTTGGATCCCAGTATTTAAAAAGGAAAGCAACAACAAAACAAAACCAAAATCCTGGAAACAAATACCCAACCACGAAACACCCTTTCCAAGTGTCACATCTCTTGTTTAGCAGAACTTTTAGCCTGTTGGAATTTACTCACTGATCTTTGTTTGATATCAAATATCCTTGATATAACTCTGTGAACCAAAGAACTTTCACCTTAATAGATAAAGACTGTATAACCAGGTTGGGTAAAGATAATATTTGATACAGAAATCAATACCATTGTTATTTAACAGAATACTTAATTATGTATTTTATATATATACACACATCAAACATACTATCTAATTCTAATCTGGCACTTCTTGAGATGTGACTAAGATATTTTCTTGGGGAAATAAATAAAGTCTGAGTTAATCATCAATGTGGGAAGGTATTTTTAAAGTAGAAGCAGGCAGAGCAGCTGTATCACGCAAGGCTTACAGACTGCCAGTGTAAATACCATTGTCATCTTCATGTAGTCACATAAGATTATTAAACTCAGGGGTGATATTCTCATGTAACACCTACATAGTTCATCAGCTTCAGGGAAGCTGCACAAATGAGAGTAGAAGTTGACCTTTACAATTCATGTACTGAGTCACAACTTCATCTCCAGAGCTGCTGTAACTGTAATGCACTTCGCCTTTACATCCATTTTATCTGCCTGCAATTCTCATTACTAAATATAAACCTGTTCTGGAAAGTTAAAGTGGACATGTGACAGTGGCCACTTTGGATAAGCCCCAGCACTCAGACACTCTGCCCTATTAATGGTTCCATCGTAGTTCTGCCTAATGCTCCCCAGCGCCGGTGTTTGCTTTCTCCTAGATTACCTGGACTCAAGACAATCAATAAATGCAGCAGAAGAAAGCTCCCCGTTCACTTTCTGCTGCAGTTCTGCCTTTTTCTTTGCAAATCCTTTAAAAAAACGAGACCAAGCGTTTCTGTTCATTTAGCTGGAAATTCTCAAGCACCAGACAGATTTTAAATGCACTTTGGCATGGCAGAAATGTCAGGGGCACTCAGCTCACATAGGCAAACAAGAGGCTGTCTTTAAAATTTTTGACGTCAGCTGGAAGACGCAGAGACAGGTCAACAAAATGTTATTAGGACAATGTTAATTAGGACAAACCTTTATCCTGTGACCGTGCTATTTAAATCTGCAAAGGGAGAGGGATCTGGAGGAATGAAAACAATGCCTGAGCACCATTTCCTAAGTCTGTTGACACTAATTGCAACGTAAGACCTTCTGCTCTTCTTGCCTTATAATAGAGCAAGCCTGTGTAGCTCTAGAATTTACAGAGAATTTCTCTCTGTTACTGCTGGCACCTTCAAAATTATCTTGTCGTAAAAATACTACTTTCCAGCAAAAAGACATTACGTATTTCTTTAAAGGGGGTAGCTAGGTCAGTACTAATGATTTCTGTATCAGCTTGGTTTTGACAGTATTATTTAGAAAAGAGCCTTGAAAAATGTCCTTGCCATAGCGCTATAAAAGCAGAGACAGATTAGACTTTGAAACTTAAGTGTTCAAAATTTTGTGAACTAAATTAAGATCGAGAGGGGGTGGTGGATGGCTGCCTACTACTGCATAAATTAAACCATAGTTTCTGTGTGTGGTAGTGCTTACTCGCTTCTAAGGACTCCAGCATTTGCTGTGTACAAATATTTACAGTAGGCAAACCCAAAATTTCTTTTTAGATTTCCTTTTGCAAATGGTACCTGATGCTTCTCATTTTTAACTCGAACCACAGTTTCCACATCACAGAAGGATGCACAAGGCTGCAGGCTGTTTGAGGGGATGTCTGTGTGTATATTTGTTAAATTTCAATGCTTAAAACTTTTATTTACTGCACCTGTCTTAAAATTCATCAGAGGGGGAAGACCAGCCTGGTAGTAAGGACACCCTGAGAAGTGAAAGACGTGAGTAAGAGTTCCCACAGCTCACTTGGCAAGTGAGCAAGAGTAAAAAGAAAGCAGCGCCATCATCAGATTCAGTGAGACTTGTTGGGAATGTTTGGATTGAGAGAAGAAAGTGCGAAATACCACTGTGAGGATTCTGGTGGTGTTTACATAGTGTCAGTGCTCGAGACAAGGCTGAGCTGCCCCTGTATCTCATGTTGCCTTGACCTGGCTAGTCCAAAGCTTATTATGTTGGTTTGGGTTTTTTTTTCTTTCTTTTTACAGTATTTTCACGGGTTTTACGCTATTTTTTTTATTTACTACCTTTGAGGAATCTGCATTTTCAACTCAGTTACATGAACTACCTCACCTGCAATCACCAGGGAAGAGGGAAGTTGGGCGTTTTGGTTCCATGAAATACTGTGGTTGTGGAAGGAAAGAGGAGACCTGAGAAAACCAAAAAGCAGGAGTATTACACAAGTTTATGATAAGAAGAAGTTGGGCAAGTAACATTACCAGAAGAGGGGAAGTGAAATTTTACAAAGGCACCCCAGTTGTGTAAAGTACAGCAAAAGCTAAATTACTCCAAAGTTGTGTTCCCAGGCCTACCACAAAAGCATCCAGATCTGACTGAATGTGTAATATGGTTTAAACCGATTTAGCTTATTAGTGCTAGTAGTTTCACAATGGTTTAAAAATGCAAAGACTTTGCATATTAATGTAAAAAATAAAATTCTCTTTACTTGATTTAAAGTGAAATGAACATCAGCAAAAACAAGTGTTAGTTCATTAGAAAGTGTTCATTATGACAGAGAGAAATTACTGAAAAAATAATTCAAAAGGATGTAGCCTTAAAGCCTGTTTGAACACTTATTTGAGTCCATTCTTGTTCTCCCCCAAATTAGCATGAGCAGAGAAAAAACAAACATGAGTTCATGTTGTTTTACTGAAATACTCATTTCTGTGAGATAGACACAGGAAAAAGACCTAAAATTTTTTCTCATAGTGTGTGTTAAAGGACAAGTGAAATAATTTTAAGATCCTGGGCTAATGAATTCAGATGTACTTATTTATGTTGTTGCTATTTGATTTTTCAAAACCTGTAATCAGGCTGTGAAGGTGAGACAGTGGCTCAATGAAACATAATGGTGTCAAATTTAACACCAATGGGCATAATTTTCCCTACTTATGAATAATCTGTCGTTAAAAAGATTTGGAAGCAAGCAGCAATAATGTAGGAATTATTTTCATACCTATTAGTAAAGGA
This sequence comes from Oriolus oriolus, assembly GCA_013400235.1. Lineage (NCBI taxonomy): Eukaryota > Metazoa > Chordata > Aves > Passeriformes > Corvidae > Oriolus > Oriolus oriolus. Next base: position 1,709,361 of record VXBT01000503.1, read on the forward strand.
ATTAAAGCTGGTTGTTCTAATATGAGACAGCGGGTAACTTTTCCCTGTATTCTGGTGGCTTTTTTTTTTACTCTTAGTCCTTATCAGGTTTAGTTGTCCCTTTGCTTAATCTTATCAGCCGCATTTCCACTGCCTAGACTGTCAAAGGAACACCAAGTGCTGCAGATAAAATGCTAGAGGTGTAAAAATCTCCTGCTCAGAAGCTAAATCAGAATCACATGTCAACACAGTTCAGGCTCAGGCTCTGGCAGGATGGTAGGATCATTGTTTTTAATGCCATTTACTAATTAAAAATGAGTCCCAGATTACGGAAAGTCTGGAATGAAGCGGCTTACTAAAATGGTGGTTTAACTCCTTGAACTGGCTACACCAGAGGCTGTCATTAAACTGTAATTTATTTGAATATTGCTCAGCAGCTACCAAATATTCTTCTGACAAGAGGCAGCGCGGTTTGTGTTTCACACAATCATCCCCCCGTGTTTCGGCCAGAGCTGCTTTTACCCCTCCATGGAGACGCGCGGCAGGGCTGCGGCAGGTGTATTTTATTCGGCAGATGTACTGTAAACGCATTACAGCAGATTAGCTGGATTTCTTCCTTTAAATGTACACTGTGAGATCCAACTTGCAAGCCAGCTGTTTCTTATCGGCCCGTGTAATCTTACCGAGCCCGGCTTTGCCTCTTCCTCTCGCAGCTATTTCTGTAACGGGATCGGACGAGCGAGAGCGCCGCTATGAATTTTAATGTTTCCACTGGGGAATCCCTGCCGCCTCCTCTTTCTGGATGAGATCCTCGAGGAAAGACCCAGAACAGAGCGAGGAGGAGGAGGAGGCGGAAGAGGAGAGGGACGGCGTAGCCGCGTTACTGGGGAGAGCGGGAAGGGGGAGCCGCGGGGTGTAATTAGGGGCCGTGGCGAGGCCGACACCGAGGCGGGCACTGGGGCGGGTGGGAGCCATGGGGAAGGAAGGATGGCTTGGGGCGTGTGTCGCTGCCTGACCGCGGCACGTCACCAGCGCCAGCAGCCGGAGCGCCGCGGTCCCGCCGCCGCCCCCGCACATATGCACCTGCAGGCATCCCCCGGGGCCGGCCGCCACCTGGACAGCGCCGAGGGCATCCCGCTGGGTCCGGGCGAGAGACAGAGCCCGCGGACCGGGCGCTAAAACCGCCTCGCCATCTGCACGCCGCGGCCCGAGAGGAGGAGCCCCGGGTGCCGCGCCAGCCGCCGGCACCGCCGCCGCTCCCGCCGGCACCCCATGGATAAGGCGGGCTCGCTGCACAGCTCGGTACCCGCGCCGCCGCCCCGGCTCTACCTGCCGCGCAACTTCAGCTGCAGCGCCTGCCTCTATGGCAGCCTGGCCGAGCAGTGCAGGGCAGGCTGCAGCCCCGACGGCGACGCCGCGCCCACGCCCGTGGTTCGGGAAGCTGCGGGCGAGAAGCCGCCGCCGACCCGCGGCCGGGAGCCCACTCTGCCCGCCGTGCCCCCCAGCCCCACGCAGCGCCGCCGCGCCAAGTCGCTGCCCACGCCCGGCGACCGCAGCCTGCGCCCCGCGCTGCAGCAGAGCCCATCGCGCCGCAAGACCGTGCGGTTCGCCGACTCGCTGGGGCTGGAGCTCACCTCCGTGCACCTCTTCTGCGAGGCCGACCTACCGCGGGTGCCGCTGCCCGCGCCGCCGACGCCGCGCCCCGCCGACCTCCTCAA
>VXBT01000503.1:1711113-1731277 GCA_013400235.1 Oriolus oriolus
TGCTGTTCGGGCCGCCGCCGCCGCTGCTGGAGCCGCTGTTCCCGCCGCAGCCCGGCGCCAGCCCCGGCTTCGCGGAGCGGGTGCGGCAGCACAAGGTGAGGCTGGAGTGGGTGCGGGCAGAGCCGGCGGGGCTGCGCGGGGCCGTGCGCGTCCTGAACCTCGCCTACGAGAAGGTCGTGTCGGTGCGCTACACGCTCAATGGCTGGGCCAGCTGCGCCGAGGCTGCCGCCACATACCAGCCGCCCGGGCCGGCCGACGGCATCACCGACCGCTTCGCCTTCCTGCTGCCCCTGGGCGCCGTCGCCGGCGCCGCCGAGACCACGCTGGAGTTCGCCGTCCGCTACCGCGTCGCCGGCGCCGAGTACTGGGACAACAACGGGGGCAAGAACTACCGGCTGCGGGGCCGGCAGCGCGTCCCGCCCGCCGCAGGGCCCCCGCAGGACCCCGACAGCTCCGCCTGGATCCACTTCATCTGAGGCGGGGGCAACGCGGAGCCCGCGCAGGGCCGGGGGGACCCGTCCCGGGGGCGCTCGCCGCCCTGCCCCCGGCGCCTGCCCCGCCGCCTCCCCGCGAGCCGCCCGGAGGAGTTTTCCCGAGTTCCGTTTACAGAGGGGTAATTTGTGTTTTCTGTGTCACTAGCGGTGCCGGGGGGAACCCTGGCTCGCCTCCCAGGCGCTCACGGGGTGTGGGCAGGGAGGCCGGGCGTGGGTTCCCCCTCAGTGTCCCGAGCTCTGTGGCTTCCGCCAAAGCAGCGGCTGCCGGCCGGGCTCCGGTGACAGAGGTCGAGGAATGTGCGGGGTTTGCCGGTCAGGACCGGGATCCGCAGGTGAGTGCACATCCTCCCGGCCCCGGAGGTCAGGCTGAGCTGCTGTCACCTCAGCAGGTAACGCGGAGGGCACTGCCACAGGGCATCCCTCCGTCCTATTTGCCTAATCCTGCTCAAGCAAAGCCCGGCTCCGGCGAGGGGCTGGATCCGCCCTCAGCTCCTCGCTGTTAATTGTCCCGCGGGGTCAAGGGCCTGATAGTGCAGGCTAAGGGACAGATTATGGTTTTGAACCCAAAAAGACAAGAGTACGGATGTCCCAAAGCACGGCTGTGTTTCACTGTGCCGTGAAAGTGTTCGTTTTAAAGCAAAGGATTTGGTTTTATGTTTTTTTCATTTTGAACCCTGTTTCAGGTATTTAAACGTGTTAAAAAGAAAAAAACAGCATCACATTCTATTTGAAATGCAACTCACTGAGAGATTTTAAAAAGAAAGTGTTTTGGTTTAGAATTCACGTGGTATGTTGATGGAAAAGTTTGTCAGGATCTGGTGTTTGTTTCTGTAGGATTGGTCCCACAAAGCTGCTTGTGTTCAGGTCAGCAGGAAAGCCATGGAAATGCACCAAAGGAACGAGAGATGGCAAGAGTTGAATCAGTAATTCTAGTCTGCATCACAAGCAGCACCTTCATTTTCATTCCTGTTAAGAATTTAATTAAACAGTATCAGTTCAGGAGCCTGCTTTCTGAATTTCCTGCTCCAAATTCTTCATAATAATTTCAGTAAGTGATGGATTTCACAAAACTGGTGAGGTTTAATGAGACAAATCAAAGGAAGCTCTACCTTGCCATATAAGAGTATATCAATCAAAATTACACAGCATAGTGACTTCTGCCTTCAAAGGTATATTTTAAATTATACTAGCACTAAACACGGCATTTTCCTTTTTAAACTTGCATTTTCAGGAGTTCAGCTGAGTACAGGTTGTGCTGGTGCCAAATCTGGGTGCTAATTTTCCAGGATTGAGGCATGTGTGTGTTTGCTGGAGAGGGGCCTCTGCAAATATGACTTCTGAGAGTGGTAAAACCATGCCAGTGTGATTTTCTGGTTATGAAGGGCTGTAAGATCAGGCCTTTGAGGTTTTGGATTTTCCAAAGGTTGTTTTGGAATTAAATGCAATTTTTTAAACTGCATTTTTATGTTTCTTGAAAGGGTTAAGTGTCACAAGCAGCTTGAGTAGTGTCTGGAGTAACGAGTTCTCACAGAACCTTTTGACTTTGGTGAGAATTGAGAGCAGTTTTGTCTCCTGAGAGTCTGATTCAGTCAGAATAAGTAAACCTATACATTGTAGGGAAAAAAAGAGGTCTGGAAACTTGATGGGAAGAGTATTTAATTTAATTTCTGTAGATTACTGGTTCTGATTTAATGGAAGTAATAGCAAGACTGCTTTCTGTTGTATTGGTAGCTTGGTTTTAATTTCCCAGTCAGTGTTCTAATCCCTTAGAACTTAACAGAAATACACTGTCAGCATCTACTGAGTATTTCACATTTTAGTATATTAAGGTCCCCATCTTGTAATACAGTAACCTTGTAAGTTGCCAGAACACATTTATAAAGCTAGAATTACACAACTAGGGTCTTAAAATGTTCATGATTAAAATATATGAAGTGGTGTATTTGATAAAGAAAGCCCAAGTGTCTTTTAGTTGAACTTACACTTTTTATAAGAGCCTTAATACTGGAGAGAAGGAAAAGGACTTGTCTCCATTTGAAAGCACTTTGAAATCTGGTAGAAATATAGCAAACCATCATTTATTTATGTGTTGTAGCTTTCCAAAAGCTTGGCCTTTTTAACCAACAGAGTGAACCAACAGCTGTTATGTGGACTGATGAAAATGCTTGGAGAAAAAAGTAGCTTCTATGCATTTTAGATCAATTGATGCTGCAACTTTGCATATGAAGTTTTAACAAGATTTCCTGTTTATTGTTTCAATGGCTTTAAAAATACAGACAGTGCTAAAAAACCTTTTTAACACTGAACAATTATAGAACTCCAAAATTACTTCCCAGTGATTGTCAGTTTTCATTATCATTTGATTTGTGCAGCATCTGCAGGTCTCTAAAAATTCTCTAAAACTCTCTAAAAAGTTTTTAAATCTCCTTCTCGCACCTGTGGTTTAAACATTTTCGATTTGGATTACCTAAATGGATGTACATGCATGAAGTGCACGAGGAGCTTATTGTATTACACTTTATTTTTCATCATGACTTAGGTGAACTTACTGTTATTGTTGGCTGGAATTTTGCAGGCAGAATTGGGCTATGGCTTTATAATACTGTTCAGATATTATTGTTCTTACATTTATGGCCGCCTCTGCCAAACACAAATCTGAATATTAAACCTTTTGAAGTCGTAGCATACCAGGAGAGTGTTTTGCACAACAGTTTCCTGAGCTTTCAAACAGCTAATCCTGACCTCAGCCTAAATTTTGTGAGTAACTTTATGGGCTTGATCAGAGATTATTGATGGTACATGTGCAAGTCCAGTAAAAGACATGGTGTTGTAGAAGATTTAGAGACAGTTCCATTGTAATGCCTGGAAGTGGAAGGCTGTACCCAGCCAGCTTTGACCAGAGAATGCTATTGATGAAGTCTGTGGAAGGAGATTGAGGTGTTTTCATAGAAATTCAGTGGCAAATGCCAAAGCTGCACTACTTCGATTACACATTTGCACTTCTGTCACATGAATTTATTTCCAAGAAAGGTTTATTCATATTTCCAAACACGTGTTCAGCTGCAATGGCTGTATTTTGCCACTGTATTTTGCCACTGTATTTTGCCACTGGCAGCATTCGTGTAGTCTTCAATCCATTAGATTTCAATCTGATGCCTCTATGCCATCTAATACTTGCTAGAAGTATTGTGATAAATGGAAATCAAATAAGTACGTCAAATTATATTTGTATCATACATAAGCAATAATTTTGAGGAGAAAAACCTGTGTTGAAGGGGGTAGTTTTCAATTTGGCAGGACACCAATCATTTTATTGGGAGCATGAGCCAAACAACTTTTAAAAATTGTATTTCTAAAGAATAATGTTCAAGAAAAAGAAGTTTCACAAGCAAAGTTAAATATTTGAAAATTTTCAAGCCAATCTGTTTCTGGAAAAAGTGTTTTTCTTTGCATGATTGGAGTCCTTGCCACCTCCCTTTCCAAGTGATACCAGAATGGGGTAGGCAAGGCAATAATCCTTAGGTCGTGTACTTCACTTGTAAGTGAATTATTCATTGCTTATGTCTCTGCAGATGTAAAAATGTGTCTGTCATTCATGGTGCAAAGTTGTAGCTTTATTAAATGTGCCATGTTATTTTATGTGCACTATAATGTGAATTTATACAGGGAGTTGAGTTGTACTGTCTGTCCCATAGACATGGATGTTTGCTGCTTCACACTGGAACTGGTAGAGGTTTTGCATGTGATTCTATTTCTTCTACGGCAATATTTTGGAAATTTACCCTAATTATTAGACATCCTAAAATGAATCAGAACTATTAAGTGGCTGTAAATGGAATTTCAGCTAGCTAAATGTATTATTTATTAGCATAAAATCAGTGACTGAAGCTGTTCTACTTATTTTCACTAAATGTACGTAATTCCAGGTAAATTTACTTTCTTCTCCTTTTACCATTTGCAAGGAACTTTTTGATGTGAATATGTGTGCCTCAGTATCTCCGTAAACAGCAGAGTAGGTGCACACTGTCATTTCAGCAGATGTGAGGGGCAAATGTCTGTTCATGCATAAGCATCATCCCTTTACAGATACATGAAATGTTTTTCCATAATGCTAACAGGCAAGCAGCTGCTATTTTTAATGTAAAGTAACCTGCAGAAATACTCAGAATCTGATTTTTTGAACATATTAGATATTAAAATTTTTACGTGCCTTTCAGCATTTCCTAGAAATAAAGCTTGCGCGTTCCTTAGCTCTCCCACCACAAGTCCAATAACAAACTTGTCATTAAAATGAAATTTTTGCAAAAATATAATAATCTTAATTCCTGAAAGATTTTGAGCTGTTCCAGAAATCCTGTATCTATAGCAGCAAGAGGAATTTGATTATATTTCCCATATTACAGTGAAAGAAATGTTAGTCAGAAATGTCTTCCTGGTATACCTCTACATTTATGTAGTTAAGTAAAAAAGAAACCAATTGTGACTATAGTTAATATAACAGAATATATTTATTGTATATATTCACCTCTTGCACAAATATTTTAAGCATATATTCTATCTGAAACCAGAAGTTCTAGTTTTCTATGAAATCTGTTCGTGGAGACTTGGCCTTTTCAACTTTTACTGTTATTCATCTGATGCTGTATAATGCATATCGTTAAAACTTTTGGATGGATTTAATCTGTCTGCAGAGTTTATATCATGAAACAAAAGTGCTCACTGCAAGGAATATCTGAAGTAAATTACTTTTACCTTCCAGCTATCCTGCATGGCTTTTTGGCAAATCCACAGTAATTCTGTTTCCAGTAGGTACTCCACGTGCACATGTTTGGAGTAAATGGAAGGATTACTCAATGGAATGGAAATATTTTTGAGCACTGAAATTAAGGATTTTCCAACATAAATAGTTTGAGTCAAGGAGTAAATATAATCAATGCTGTAAAACAAATCCCACTGGCCTTATGTAGAGCTGATCAGTATTTTGTTTAAAATGGAAGATGGTGGCGTATTTCAAAATTAAACGTGTTCAGGGAAACACACCTGCTTCAATTAAGGTTTTCTCAGGTTCAGCTGAAAGGAGAGAATTGCCCCAAGTAAAGAAGTGGTGAGAGTATTTCCTTACATCCCTGAATGGACTTGAATGTAGGTCTTCCATGAGCAAAGTGGATACTGAGCTATAAAACCATTGGCTATTGCTTGGAGGTTTTCTTTATCCAACTTGTAAATACTATTTTAAAATTACTTCAGAGGAAGGATTTTTGACCCTTGGTTTCCCCATCTTGTGTGAATATCGTCTTCATTCAGTCACTCTAGCTTTTGCTTGAGGCCTCTGCTGTTGAGGGAAGATTTGCTTTTATTTTTAGGCTTCATAGGAAGATTTTTTTACATTAGATTTTTGGAATGGAAAGCAGGGAAATTTTTTCCTTGCGATTTTCATTTTTTAGATATTAAACTATAGCATGAAGTATAAAAATTGCTTGAAATTACATATGCACTAGTGATTCCAAAGAATATAGCTAAGAATAATGTCAAGTGTGAGATGTGCTTTTTAAAAAACATACGTGCTTTGATCTAGAATGGCAGGGAGAAAGTCCTAGTCTCCAGTGCAAGCTATTAATGCCAGGGATTTCTTTCTATGCAATTCTATGGTGCACCTGTTTTTATAGGGATTAACTTGATTGGTGTAGTTCATGTATCACTGTGTTATGTATAGAGTATTCTGTTTCAAGTGTCATTAAGGAAACTGTGTGTCTGAAATGATGTTAGAACTTTAGGCTCTTTTTTGTCCAACCTGACTTCACTAAATCATAAGAAACTCCTCTGAATAACAAGACAATATTTAATAAAATTGCATAATCAAGCCCCACACGTTACAGTTATCACCTTCTAGGACAAAAGTTGTGTTACTGTTGTGAGTTTTAAAATGTTTGTATTTCTGTATCTTAAGACAAAAAGCCAAATTGTACTACGCTTTTAAAGTCGAAGAGCTAATAAGTGTGTGTTTAAAGCTGATTGAAAGTAGTCAAACTAAAATTGGCTGGGATTACTTGTGTGTCCGGTTTCTGAACTGTGGTATCACAAATGTTTGTGTACCTCCTGTGCCTCCTTCATGGAGGGGCACCCTGGGTGCAAAACCTGCCAACATCTGGGCACAAATCCATGTTGCACTGCAGGAAAATTGCTGTGACAGAAAATTGCTGTTCTTGGAGAGGTTTGCACAAACCCAACTCCTCCCCTGCAGTGTTACACAAATCGAGGTTCTGTCTGTTGAAGACAGTGTTGTTCAACATGCAGGTTTTTATTACTGTTTCTTTGATTTACTGTGACTTCGTTCTGAGAAAAAAAAAATGTTACTTAACTCTGTACTTGACTAGTAAATTATTTTTGGTTGTAGTGTCTTCTGCAATGTTTATATTTCACCAAATAATGTTTGTTTCTAATGTTTATAAAAGTTAATGTAATATCACCAAAAGTCAAAATCAACGTTTTCTAATAATGCCTTGTAATTTACCTAGCCTTACAGTATTTCAGAAAATTTTCCACCAAAACTGCATCTAGTCACTGCTTGTAACAATTATGAAAGAGATATATTTATAAACCTGTAGCTTCTAGCTGCCATTAAAGATTAATGAGACAAATCATGAGCATGTGGTAACTATAAAACTCTTTTTTTCTTAAACTGACAAACTATGATGTCTTTTTTTGTTGAGGATCTGAAGCAATGATGTTCCAAAGCCTCCACTGTGCATGTTGTGATGTACCTGCAAATCTGAGACAAATACCTGATATTTGGGGCAGATTTCCCAGCCAGCCTGTCCTGAGGGTGTCTCCCCTGAGTGTTCTGTGTGGGACCTGCAGGAGGAGTTCTGTTGGGGGAATGGGATGGGATTATCAGTGGATGTAAATGCATGTGGCTGTTTTTATTGTCTTGTTTCAATAGTACCATTTCAGCCCCATTTTATCATTCTGTGGTTGAGGAAGGGCTGCCTGAACTGTGGAGCTGAGGCTGTCCCAACATCAGCTAAATGATCCCAAGGACTCTTCCAAATATTCTTTCTCTGTTAACTGCTAACTTCAAAATATTTTTTCCTTGGATTGTTAGAATGTGCTGCTATTCAATCTTTTAGTGTACTCAGCATCTTCTCTTGCAATACCAATGAACAGTTTTCAGTTGATCTTTAACACTTTTAAAATCTTTTTTAGAATACAGATAAAAGACATATAGCCACAAGGAGAAAAAAGTTCTGTGTTTGTTCTCATGTAATTAGTACAACTTACTTTTCTATCCTCTTTCAGAAACATCTGCTGACCTGTCTCAATTTTTTTTTGTGCATGTGTTTCTTTGGAAGGGCAAAGTATTAGCCAAAATATTAGCCATAGATTTCCTTCCTTTTTTTTCCAGAGGGAATGTTTCATGATTTAGTATCCATCTAATCTTTCTGTTCAAGTAAAAACAAACTCTTAGCCCACATAAAATGCAGAATCTAGAACTGTTTTCTTGAGGTACCATTATATAAACATTAGGCTGCATTAGTTAGAATCACAGAGTGTAATTTAGATTTCTTTTTGGTAAGGAATATGCTTTGAATTTAAAACTGCTGTTATACTTGAGTGGTCCTGAAGTAATGAGATTACAGTTCTGAGTGAAGATTATAATGAAGATTAGTTTTACATTGTTCTTCAGTCTTGGATTAATTTTTCATTATTTTCACTCTTACACAGGACAGTATATGACTATGGTAATTCATCTGATGATCAATCAGAATTACATCTTGCTCTCACGGAAGCAGGGACATGCCTAAAGGACCACGTTGTCCTTAAGCCTATGGAAGATGAGGGAAGTAGACAAAAAAAAAAACTATCAAGGCTTTGAACAGCAGAACTTTCTTTCTTATTAACACATTTACTAGGCCCACACCCCATGGCCTAGTAGAAAGTTGTCAAAATGTTCCAGTTGTGGATGAGGGTGATGCACTGCAGGAAAAAAAGAGCTGTGCAATGGTGATATTACACCAGTTTTATCACTGGCTTTGTCTTACTAGTTGTGGTGCAGGTGAGGGCTTCTCAGAACAGCCAGGAGTTGCCAAGAACACTTAATTCTGTCATTTTCTCTTGATCCAGACCCATGAAGTGAAGAAGGGAGGCAGATGATGGCAGAAAGCAGAAGTTCTCTTGTGTCCTGAGAAGTGCAGACTCATCCTCTTGTCCTGTGGATTGACTTTCATGGTCAGAGAAAGGTACAAGTGTTGTACCTCCATTTAAATGCTTCTCTAAGCAAAATACATTCAACAGCATGAATAATTAAACACTTTAAACAAACGACAAATAGAACAGCCTAATAGCAAAGGATGTAGGATACTTGTACTGCATTAAAATAGATCAGGTCTGAAGTGACTGAATTATGCTTTGTCAGGAAGAGAGAGACATCAATATTGTGGGGCAAACTCTAAGCAATCCAGGTACCACGGAGTCAATTCTCCTGCCCAGGACTGTTCTTAGACAAGAACAAGCTATTCAACAACTGCTGAATATTAAAGCTATTAAAAAACTGTTCGTAGACTGTGTCTCAATCAGTGCGGGGAGAGTGGAGAAAATGACATTAAGGACACTCCTAAGCTGCTCTCAAAATTTGTCTGTGCCATCTGCAACATATCTTGGTGATAATTTGCAATGATTGGACGTTGCTCGAGAGTGTTTTAATATTGCCTTACAGCCACGAGGTCCTGTCTCTGGAAATAGCATCCCCAAGGATGCTGTTTTCCATCAATTCAGTCACATGATGCTGGGTACAATAAAACGAGGTTTGAGTTAATTCCTTTGTTACACACAGTGCTGTGAGAAGTGTGTCTGTGTGTTTTGAACATTTTCAGTGGAGCAGGATGTCTTCATCTTTTTTTGCTGCTCTTACAGTTGCCCTGGGCTGACCCTGCAGCGCTGGGAGCTGGAGGCCCGGCCACTGCTCTCCCTGCCCCGGCTTCAGCGTTCCGAGTGCCACCGTGTGGTGAATTTGTGCGATAATTCGTATTTTTAATTGCAGTCATTTCAGTCAGGTCACCGTTTGCGACCTGAAGCCTTTTTTCCACTGGTGACTTGTGTTTATTTAATAATTCCCCGATATTCTTATGTTTTCTTTATCTTGTCCAGAATATTTAGTGCAGGTGGTGCAGTTCCCTTTGCCTCTTTGCTGTGTGAGCTCCCCACATCACAGCAGAAAAGCCTCGTGTGCTCAGAGGTTGACTGATTCTGCAGTTCAGTTTATTCACTCGGCTGGGCTGAAGATGGATGTCGTGTCCTTTTTGTGTCAGTTTGGCAGATTAAACCCCTGTGATGGGAACCATTATTAGAGGGAGATTTTAGATTCCCAATCTATCAGTCTGAAGGAAAAGGAAGGAGGATCCTTAGCCACAGGACATCATCTGTCTGCAGACACCAGTTCAGGCAAGCATTGGATACTGAGAGTTGCTGCACGTCTAATCAGAGCTGCTTAACAGATTGTCTCACTGCTAATTTAATGAGAGTGAAGTTGACATTGCCCTTCTTTTATGCTCATCAAAACACTGCCAAGTGTTTTGAGGTATGTTTGTTCTTTTAGTTTTAAACATTGATATTTTTTTTTGTCTCTCTCTAGTAAGAAGTAACAATTACATGGTTTGTGTTCATATAAAGACAAGCCCAAGATTCACAGAGAGATGCAGCACTCCACTGGCTTAAAAACAGACAAAATGTAAGGTATGCAAGCTTTTGGGGACTGATGTTGATAGAAATCTTAGCAAGTAAAGTATGGATTGAAAAACTTAGTTCCAAGTTTAGCTTCTATTAGTCAGATAGATAACTGGGGAGATAAAGGGGTTGGTACTTGTGGAACAGTGAGGAAGTGTTGGCACAAAGAAAGGTGATGATATAATTAACCCCCAGGAGATACAGAGATGTAATTATTGGTTGTGGGATTATAACTTGCCATAAACCAAATCTCTCCATTGAATCTATAATTGTAATTGTAATTGTTAAGTTCTTGAGCTCAGGATCAAGACTCAAGAGGTCACAGATAAAGTGATTATTTTTGTAAGAAATCACCTCCTTTATTAATTTTCTGTAGGAGCACACACTGGTGAACAAGTTTGATGTTTTTCCCAATGATTTATACAAAAGCATTTAAAATTGTGTCATAGACCAAAGGTAATGCACATTCACTCCATCTTTTCATGTTGATAAAGACATTCATTGTGGATTCATATCAGCAAGTGCTGCATTCATACTCTTGCTGTCTGGCTTCAACCAGTGCCTGGTGGTCTGCCCGCGGCTTCCTGCTGCTGCTGAACATAGTGAATTTAAGGGATGCTTGGAGCTCTGCTTGGGTAGCAAACATCAATCAAGGAAGAATACATTCCTTTCGCAGCATAATTCAAGTAGCTGAGTGAATTGTAGAAAGGTATAAAAATATTTGGTCCAATAGACACCATTTGTCCTAAACAGCAGAACACCACAGCTCTTGGCATAAACCACAGGGGAAAAAAAGCACCTAAGTACTGTTGTTCCCATGTTAAGAGGAATAAGTCACTTTAAGTTGTATAAAATTTTGAAAGGATTAGGGATAGACATGGTTTTGGTCCTCCTCTTTAAGCAACAGAACATCCATTTTCCACCTGTACACCATGAAAGAGAGGTTGAATTCTGTTTCAGGTGCTTTTCCCAGACAGTTGTTATTTATCTACACTGATGTATGTAAACTGCTAATACAGTTTAAATAGGCAAAGTTTGAGAAGAGACCCGGTTTGCCAGTTTTTATTGTCCCCCAGGTTCCTTAGGGCATTACAGAAATTACTGCTCTATTGATCAAAATTTAAAAATACAAACATTTTAAGGGGAAAATGGTATAAAAATGTGTTACAGTGCTCTGGACTAACCTTTACAGGGAGATCCACAAGGGTCATGTATTACAGGGCAAGGAATGAAGGACCTGTTATTCTCTAGCCAAGTTGGGAAAAGATGGTGAAAGAAACAGTATCAAGTAGAAACATTTTCCTGCATTCCTACCTCTGCCAACACTTACTGTATTTGAAACAAACTTTCTCTTTCCCTTCCGAAGTGCACAGGAGGTGAAAGACTCAAACTGATGCAGAGAGTCTGTAAGAGGCCAGGACCAAGCTCCCAGCTCTCCAGGCCGTGAATGCTGTCACAATAAATACTACATGGAACTGTGAATAATGGATAAGTACTGAGAGTTTTTGAAACATTTACTCTAGGTTTACAAGAGCCTTTTGTTTATCAACCACTGCCAAGTTAGAACTCCCGTGGAACAGTCAAACTCCCTCTTTCCTCTTATTCATTTTGCAGTTTAACTCCTGTGGAGAAGATGAAACCATCTGAAATACACAGTGGATTCTCTCTTAGCAGGGCTTTGATGTGTGACTTGTGTAGCGAAAGTTTGCTCCTAGGATTTAAACCAAAAAACCACCAATTACTTTGACACCACTTCAGATCATAAAAGAAACCCTCTTTTTATATATCAGAAAGGTTTCTGTATTACCAGCAGCGTATTTCTGTCCTTTAGAAGGGCTGTGATTCATATCCTTTTAGAAAGAAGGAACTTCCAAAGGAATATGAATTTTGCTTTAGTCATCTTACATGAATCAAGCATCCCCCTGCTTCCTCTTAGATCAACTTAAATCGTTGGGGTTTGTTCCCATTTTGTGCTTAGCTGCTAGTAACCATTTTAAAGTTGTGGGGAATGGCTTTAGACCAAAACTCTGCTGTACTATTGTGTTTTCCTGAAGTGCAGGTGTGTACAACTCCACCTCATCATTAGATGTCACATCAACTTTGAGAGCACATTTGTGGATTCATTAAATATTAAGTCTAATGGAATCAGCTGCTTTAGTTCACTGGTTTGTAAAGAGGCAGTTTTGGGTTCAGTCCTGTGATGTCATTAGGGCACAGTTGCCCTAATTGATTTTAAATACAGACACACATGGATACATGATATGTCAAACTATTCCTGATCACACAATTTCCACAAGTAGCTGCTCTGCTGAAATCACCACAATTGCCAGACACAAGATGTAAAATTAATTCCTTAATGAGTTGTGACTTTGGTAGTGTTTACTAGACAAAAATACAGCCTAAATAATCCACTGTAGAACCTTGACAAACAATCACTGCAGGAGCTTTGCACACTAAGAAAGCACAGAAAGTGGAAGGCAGGGCCCCCATCCCTCCTACCTCACAGGCAGGACTTTTTGGTTATACAGTAAATAAAAAAAAAAAAGGAAAGCAAAGGATTAATAAATTCTGTTAAGAAATAAAAATCACACAGAGAGGTAGCTGATATGGCTTCTCCTTTTTTGGTATCATCTTTGCAACTCTAAGAAAGAAAAACATGAGGAGGTTAGGAAGACACTGGTTTTCAATGGTCTGGGAGCAATAGAAAAGTATCTCAGGGAAAACTCTACTCCAGGTTATGAGAACAGTCACGTGCCTATGACAAAATTGCTATGTTAAGGCTGTTGTTACTAAATTTGATGTCAAATGAATCTATGGAACTATATATTTTAGCAAGTGAATTTTGTTTCCTAAAGTATTATAGATAACATCTGGAGTTACATGAATCAGACAACAGAATAAAAAAACCCTCACAGGTGCACAGATGTGAAACACTTTTATCACTGTAATTATTTATAGTCTTGTATATGTGATCCTAAGTGGTGTTTCTCAAGTTGCCAAAACTGGATATTCAGTATTTCCTTGATTGATGACAAACTACACTGAAATATTTTGTATGAATTTATTTCATTATTCCAGCTCAGTCCTCAATGGATTTTATGTATTTCTCATAGGCATCTTCAGTCATCAGTTCATCAAGTTCAGCAGGGTTTGCCACAGTCATCTTGATAAGCCAACCTGTAGTTAGGAAATTTAAAAAAAGAGGGTTGCTAATATCCTACAAGAAAGATGCATTCACGTTGCTGCTTTAGGAAAGCACTCCCAGCAGGAACAACCAGCCTTGGAGCACTGGAGAATCAGCCAGGTTTTTGTGCAGGCAAAACAGTGTTTCAATATTAGAAAAAATGAACAACCAACCAAACCATCAGAAGAAATGGCCTTTAGAGTCAGAGCAGTTGTGTAATTTAGTCCTGGCTCTGACAGTGGCATAGGGAGATGCTGTCTGGAAAGAATAAAGGAGTCTGAGCTCTCAGTATCATGAACTCTTACATGATCCAAAACTAGAAATGGAGTCAAGGGAAATAGATTTAAATTCAGCCACAGTATATATCAGTGTATATCTGATGTTATCATGTTGTAAAACCATTATTCAAAGATAAGAATGTGATAATGCTTTCATGTTAAATTTTACTGGGCTTGAACTATATTCAGTATATTCCATTTAAGTCTCCACACCATTAAACTGGAAGAACAGGAATTGCAGAGCCATTTGTAAAAGCAAGAATCCACATAGTATTCATTATTGAAAGATAACAATTACATCTTACCATCTTGATAACAAGATTTATTGACAAGTCCTGGATTATCTGCAAGGGCAGCATTAATCTCAGTCACTTCTCCTGAGAGAGGGGAGTAGAGTTCACTAGCAGCTTTCACACTTTCCAAAGCCCCAAACTCATCTGAAACAGAGAACATGACGGAATGTTTCTAAGCGGAAAACACAAAGCACTTCAGTTTTTTCAGTCAGACATCCTGGTGATGACCCAACCAGTGAAGAAACATCTAGATCTTGAGCAAGAAAACAGACTGAAGTCACCCACTTTATGACAAGGATCAGCATTATTAAATTTGATGTTTATGGTCTTGAATTCTGGAGAACTTGTGCTAGCTGGCTACTACAGAATGGACAGGAATTCCTTACATTTGGTTAATCCTTTGCCTAAAGCCCCACAGCACATGATATGATATTGACTTAGAAGGAACAACACCCAGCTCTTGCTGCAAGAGACTTTTATCTTTAAGATGTCTTTTATCTACAATTTAAACCTTTTTATTCATAATTTGGTTACAAAATCAACACAGCCACAATTTCAGCAATCCTATTTTTCCTTCAGAAATGCCATCAAGTGTTATATTTGCACTCACTGGAAAACACACATTAGTATTCAGAAGCACCACACTGGAAGCACCCAGCTGCTCTTCCCTTTTTCTCGTTTTAGAGGGAGTTATGGAAATGGTGCCTGGAGCAATGTTAGTCCAGAGCAGCTCTCAGCCACAAGCAAACAAGACAGAGGCTGAAGGAACAGGGAGCTGTCAGAAGAGTAGATAGGCACCAGCACAAGGGATCTGAGAACAACTTGTTCTGGGAAAGCTTGGAATTAGACTGAGGCCAGAATGGGTAGAAAAGAGAAGAACTTAAACGGAAATGAAATTCCTTCAAATAAAGCAAAACTACAAGTTGGTTAATTAAAATCCTAGACAGAGAGACCTTTTGTCTAACAGTCAGCATTCAGGGTAATAGATTTGGCCACAACAGTTTGATAGGGAGCTATTCCACAGGAAGGATGGCAGAAGAAAGGCCTTCTCCTTTAACTCATAAACCCACATTTCTTTTTTAAAAAATGTCTGAAGATAATGAAAACCTTTTCTTCATATACTACCTAGACAGCTCTCAATGTTAATACAGGAAAAGGCCTTTCATTTCTACCTGTTTATGTTCTCACTTTCTTTAACAAGAAAAGTTAAATAACTGAATGATGGAGAATGTAACAATTTGTACATCACTAATGAGCAAAACTCTGTGATTACATTTAATACCCCAAAATTACTGAGTCTCTATATTTATAGAAAAGTTAGAGCTTGATATCAATTAGAAGTTCCACATCATGCAATTCACGAAGTGTATAAGTGGAGAATTACAAATAAACACTTGCAAGTTCAGATCAAAGCATAAATATTTGAAAAACAGAATAAAAATATTTTAAATACTGTATTTTTGAATCAATTTCTTCACAGTTTAAAAAGCAGGTACTTTCTGCTGCTAAGCACAGTCTGACAGTGAGAATTTCAAATTAAAGCTGTCTCTTGTAGAAATACCTGAATTTATTTTGCATCCAGAAGCTTTATAATGGTATTCATGACCATATTATTATATTATTTATAAAGGTATTCATGACCATAAATATTATTTCAGAAAGTCCATCTTTGCAAAGGAAGAGTGGGATGAGTAGAATAATCACTTCAAGAACAACTAGAACTGAAACTTACCGTGTTTACTCAATTTTGTCCCAACTTCTGGAAGACTACAGTAAACAACGTCTCCTAATGCTTCCTTAAAAGAAAACCAAAAGCATCAGAGCATACATTAACAAAACTATACACAGAAGAGAACTGATACAGTAACTCTAGAATCTGCATATCAGCAGTCTCTGTCTCTAAATGTTGTTCTCATTCTTTACAGATTGCATATTTTTCACTTTTTCTTAGCAAATGCTTAATATGAATAAACTTTTTTTGTTATCATGACCCAAATACCAAATTATTGGTTCTCTATTACAGTGCTAATAACCCTCAGGCTCAGTTTATATGCAGGTTCCTTCTGGCAGAATGAGGAACAACATCTGCTGATCTTCTTAGCATCAGCTACGGAGAGCTGTAAGCACACAGTTTGTCCTTACTGACTTAATTGGGACCTGTATCACCATGAGAACTGGCTCAACTCTTCCCTGAGACATGTATCCTATCTCACAAAAGACCAGAGATCTCACAGGGTGTTAGAGTTATTGACAGAAAACTGAGATTAAAGGAAATGCTGCTTGTCCTAAGAAACATTAGTTCCATTTATTGATAGTTTGTCCCATTCATTTTTCCTAAGTTTCACATACAGCAAATCTCTGCCCAGAATTTGCCTGTGACTATTCCAAATCAAGTACCTACATGAGAACAAAAAACTCAAAGGAATTCCTGTCCTAGAGTAAAAAATACACTCCATGCTGTACATCTGTTCACAACTGTTCTTTAGCCAGAGGGATTTCACCATATTTGTGTTCAAAGGAAATCTGACCTAAAAAGGTACGTGATGTCCTCTTCATAGCCATGAACTGCTCAGGCTTAGACCTGAACACTGAAGTTTCTCACCAAGTTCAGCTCTCCACAGGCTCAATCTGAAGCTATCAAGACCTTGTCAGAATGCTGAGGTAGCACAAATATCACAAACAATGTGATAGACACAAGTCCAGAAAATCATGCTCCATGTGTCGTATATGCAATTAAAACAATAAAAAACTCGTAAATGTCTAAAGAGCAAGGACAGAGCAGACAGGCATAAATAAATATTGCAGACTTGGGCAAGGCGGGGAGGGATCAATACCTGTGCAAAATTGCTGATTCCTACTGTTCCAATGCCATTTTCCACAGATACCCATTCGTGCTTGTCTGTGAATTTGCGGGCTAAAAGGAAACAAACTTGGTATTTCAGAAAGAAGTGACATGTTGCTCGCTTAAATACAGTAACACATGTGCAGGCTTAAACTGTGGGGCTTTTCACTGAGCTTGTTCATTTTTCTTGGAAGATATTTTAAACAGCCCATGCAATTTATAGAGCACCTTGCTCTGCTCAGGACACGCTCAGTGACAGGGCAGAGGCTCACTGGGTGTCCTGCTCAGAGCATTATCAGTTCCTGTGCAACCATCTGGAGACTGATAAAGTACAGGACTAAAAGGCCCAGCTCTACTTCAAACCGAAGTGCAAATCTAAAGCTCATATGTTTACTTTACCCATAGTTATACATTTCTATGATAGCACAGTGACTTTTCAAACATATTTACAGTTTATTTCCGATAGCTACTTTATTATGGCTGGGAAGGCCAGTGTTAGTGACTTTAGAAACACTGTCAGCATTACAGCACCTCATTCAAAGTACAAAGTTGGCACAGATCTATGTAAAATTAAGGTACATTAATACAGGACAAATTAATAAGGCAACTCATACAGACAACAGCTACTTAACAGAATTTGCTCTCTGTTAATATTGTTACTTTGAGAAGAACACAGTAGTTATTATGTATAATTTTAAAATAAGCCTGTTTAAAACCTTGTTAAGTCTTTTCACAGCAAGGTTACAATTCTCCTTACATTTCAGATCTGTAAGATTCAAGACAGCTTTATTAGAGCAATTGTTTTTATAAACTTATATGGAGAAACTTCAAAAGAAGTAACTGAAACAGGCAATATTTTTCTTGCTAACATTCTTCCTCGAACTTTTCTTACTCTGAGCATTTTCAGCCTTCCTTGTCCATTTTCTCACTTCTATATAATTTCCCTGTAGATACCTTCCTACTTTTTTTTTTCCTATTTTAATTAATTAATTTTTATTTTGCACTTGCAGCACCCATCCAGTCAGGTAAGGGATGTTGCAGAAGCTGAAAAAAAGCCTTCTGAAGCAGCTCCCGGAGTGATTAGTGCCCTAATACAGCTGCACTTTCCTTTTGAGTTCAAAATTCTCCTCTCAAGCTCATCCTGTGGGCTGGACTCTTTATGGCAGACACCAGAGAAACTACACTTCTGCAAATCCTTGTATTTTTTCTAAAATTGTATGTGAAGGAAAAAAGAAGTTCTCACTGTAGACCTGCTAAAATATTTCCAGTCATATTTTAAGCTGCTTCATTTGCAGTGATCCTCTTATTTGTATCTGAAAAGTTCAAGAGTAGCAAGTCTCAGATAAAATGGTTTGTCTCAGAATAGGGCCCAAGTTTTATAGAGCTCAGTAGAGCAATATGTGGTTTCACAAGTATAGTACACAAACAAATATGAGTAAACTGTAAATATAAAGTATTTTCCCACAAATTATCAGTCAAAAATCCACAGAGAATTTCATCTAGCACTACTTATAACTACAAAAGTCTCATGACACACTCTAAAGAACAGAGTCTTAAATGTCTCAGATTAAGATGTTAAACCCATGGGAATTCTATTGGAAATGAGTAATGAACCGTAAGAATGGAGAATGACAGTTGACAAACCTCAAACCCAAGCTGAACATTAGTGATGTTACACATGTCACAAAGAAGCCAACCAGCACATTTTTATTTAGAATAATAATATTGTATAGAATCTGTTCATAAAGCAAGGCTAATAAAAAAATCAGAAGATTTTCACGCCAGTTTGGAAAATGTCCTGAACAGTTAGAAGAGCACGTAACTTTCTTGCAGGACAAAAAAAAAAAGTGAAAAATTAAAATTCTGAGCATGCAACAAAAACCACCACAAATAAAGTAAAGGTCAAATTAAAAACAGTTAATAAGTAATCTCAAAATTTGAACTTTGAGCTTATGTGGTCAGCCCATTAAGTAAATCAACCCAAAGGAATATGAAATGTCAACGCATACCAAATCTCTCTGCATTCTTTTTCGGAAGAGCAGCTGAATTTACTCTAGCTTCATTCATTTCAACAGGACTTTGGTTTCAGCTTAACTAGCACACTCTGAACTCAGGCCTTCATTTAGTGTAACCTGCCTCTATTAAATATTTCATATATACCTAAAGAGTGAACTCACACCTCCACACAGAGGCATACGAAACTTTTCCTCTCTGCCTAAAACAAAAGCACTGTTTGTTACTCCTTCAAGTGATGTGTATAGAAAAACAATGGGTACATTGACCAGAATAGTGAAAAAAAGCTTAGATCTTGACTCATTTTGCAAGTAATGAACAGTAAATGTTATTTCTTTCACTTGCAGCAGAAGGAAGTTAAACATGTAGGTTTAAGATTATCTGGAAAGAAATGGATGAGCTCTTCTTAGTGGCAGTCATTACTTTTAAAGCATATTCTCCTCCTCTTCTCACCTACTTTTTAAACATTTCTGTTTGCTAGAGTACTGCTGATTCTGTTTTTCAGACTTTCACGGGTAACTTCCATTCAAACAGAGCTTTGACAGCAGTAGATGCTTTCAGAATTAACTACGCCAATTGCAAGATCACAGCAAGCACTGATGCACAGTGAGCCCATCCCTGCCGTGCCACTCGTGCAGCTGTGGCTGCACAGGAGCCACAGCCAAACTTGAGCAGCCCAGGGCGGCTCAAGGCCCTGCAAGCCTGGCTGAGGCTCCCTGGCTGCCCACGCCAGTCCCCGCTGCGGCTCTGCCTCCGCCAGACACCCGCCCCTGTCCCTTTCTTGTGCTGCTGATGCTCCTTGGAGCCAACAGCAAGCGGTCCCGGGAAAAGCTATCCGCTTTTTTGGGCAAGCTGGTGTGCTCCCCGCTCGGCCCACTCTGCGAAGCCTGTCTGGGACCAGAGGGGGACTGAGCCGCTGTGCTAAAAACTTCAGCGTGGAGACGAGGTTAAAAGTTTGTGGCCAACTAACGGAGCTGAACCTGCTCCTGTGGGAGCGGGGTCGGGAGTGCCAGCAGCGGGACCGGGGGGCAGGTGAGGGGCCCTCCGAGGTTTCAGCCATCTTGCGAGGTTCTCCGGCCCCCACCGACACCGGGGGGCTCCCGGCGGCTGCAGCATCGCGCTCCGAGGGGCCGCCGGGACACGGCACGGCGGGAGGCAGGGAAGGACGGAGGGATACAGGGACAGAGGGATAGAAGGACAGAGGGCAGCTGCCGCCCGAGGCCACCGGCGGGACCCGCGCTCCGGCCGCTCCACGCACCCGGCCCCGGCTGGCGGGGGCTCCACCGCGGGCTGGGCCGGGGCGAGCTCCCGCAGCCCACCCTGCCACCCTCCCGGGCAGA
>VXBT01000503.1:1731444-1794223 GCA_013400235.1 Oriolus oriolus
CCCTGAGGAGCGAGCGGCCCGGGCTGGGCTGCGCGGCCCGGCGGCAGCGGGCACCGGGGCGGCCTGAGGGAGCCGCCATGTTCCGTGCGCCGCCTCGGAGGAGAGGGAGAGGATTTAGCCGAACAATGCAACAGCCGCTCGGTGTTTATTAATAAATACAGGTGCCAAGTCTACAACAAGTGCACGTGGGACGTTTCGCCTTAAGGTTGATGCTATTTCTTAGCTATTACTCCAGAATAACACGCCGGCAGCACTTTGAGGGTGAACACCCTATCGTTTTCCCAGAATCACGGAATAGGCTGAATTGGAAGGGACCCACAAGGATCAAAGACCAACTCCCGGCCCTGCAGAGGCACCCCAACGATCCCACATGTGCCTGAGAGCGTTGTCCAAACGCTTTCTGAGCTCTCTCAGGTTTGAGGCCGTGACCATTCCCTTGGGAGCCTGTTCAGTGCCCAACAACCCTCTGGGTGAAGAACCTTTTCCTAATATCCAACACAAACCTCCCCTGACACAGCTCAAGCCGTTCCCTTGGGTAAGCCCGTTTTAGTCAGAAGCTGTAATAATGTAAGCCTATAACCTAACCTAACTCTAACCACTGCAGCTGATAGCAAACAAGTGAATACTTTGCCCACAAGCAAAGCGACTTTTCAATGTGGTCTTTTTTCACTTGCTGACAGGTTGTTCCAGTTGTCCATCGGTGACTGGCTTCTCTTCTTTCTTGCATTTAATCCCAAAGAAACTGAAGAGTTTCATTAGCATTAGATCAACAATCTCCTCTTCTTCTGAAGCCTGAAATAACAATTAATAAGTTACTCAGAGGTGCACACCCAAAGTAGATTCGGTGTCTGCTGAAGCCAGAGCAAGTCGCAAGAAAAAAATCTCTGCCTGAGGTGAAATAAGCCAACTTTGGCAGAGCACGAGTGACTGCCAAGCAAAACATCGTGCCAATATTTTTATCCAGGCAGAAGCCCCAAATGAATATGGACACTACAGAAATTTTGGTTGTCAAGTCCCATGGAAACCCCTCTACAGGAGCCTGGAGTGCACTTGCCAGCTCCCATAGGGCTTGTGGTGTACACAATGAGACACCTGCCATTTCTAGATGAAGTGGATGAGAAAAACTCGATATATCTTGTCTTCTATCAACTGTGTTCTTTGTTTTCATCTCCCTTGACTTTATTTAAAACACAGAGGAATTCTGGTCAGTACTGGAGTGCTAAGCTGGATTTCACACTATCAATAGCTTGAATGGGTCAGGCACTCACAGTGGGAGTTTTAAAAGGAGCTGTGAAGCCTCAGGCACTTCAGTAGCAGTTTTGGCACTGATTTCAGCATAGCCCAGCACAAGCCTAAGAGTTTTTCACAGGATTTAGTATGTGAACAGAAGGCTACAAATCAGATCTGAACAGGGACTCATATGAACAGGAATGGACAGCGTAAATCTGGAAAATATGAAGTGTACTTTCTGAACAAATGTTGCCTTCTTAAGAGTTGGACTGAATTTACATGGTTTTTATCCATGGTTGAATACCTGGGTAAGCGCTGAACAAAAAATATTAAAAGCAGGAGAGCTTAGACAAACAAACCTGGTATTGCTTCTGCTCCTCACTGAAAGCAACCAGAATCACCGAAATGAACAGATTCAGTACCACAAATGTCATAAAAATGATGCAGGATCCAATTAAGAAGGAGCCTAAAATTGGATTGTAGTCCAAGACCTGCATCATGCATAAGGTAAGACATCATATTGTGATTGTAACAACAACCAAACAAAAAACCATACATACGTGCATACATACATGCACACATACCAGCAGTTAAGACCCAGTAAGAAGTTTGTCACTTTGAAAATCCTGTATCTAATCAATTATGCCATATGTATTATACATATATATAAATTTTCTCCTTTAGTCACTGTCCTGTGTTGATACCATATAGTACAAAGACAATAGAAGATTTTATATATATATGTGTGTGTGTGAATATGGGCAATTTTGGAGGTTTAAGTATTTGCATTTGATTGTAATGATATGACAGTTTCACATGAAAGTTGACAAGCCTAGAGATCTGTTTATCCACAGAACAGCTGAAGCTTCCTCCTGCCTCAGCTTTCTAAATAGATGAAATCTCTGCATGCATTTATTTTATTTTACTGTATGCTTTACAAAGAAGCACAGTCAGACTGTCAGAGACACTTATAAACCAAGGGTTGTGAAAAATCCAAACCCTAATCTTCATATAAACTACAGTATAGGAATATATTTTCAAGATTAACATGAGTGGGATGTAGAGGTGAAAAAGTTTGTGCCCAGTTACTGATCTTCAAAGCCACCCATATCCTATTGGATCCATGGTCTAAAAACATCCACCAAGGAGGACTTCAAAGTTAGAGATGTCCAAGAATTAATCCACAAAGAAATGTTCAAAGGATATTGAAATATTTGAAAGATCTTACTGAAAAAGTGGTATATAAAGAATAACGAAAAAAAAAAAATGAAGTTCCCTTGTGGAAGGCCTTGCCTTTCTTGGGAAGATAGAGGGAGTGTTCAGAACAAACACAGGGATTTGCTCACTTTTCTATCTGTAGCTTTCTAAGGAAATTGCTCAAAACTTTCAATCAATTAGTAACATCTCTAGTTGAAATGTGAGCAAGTTTCTTAATGAAAGGTTCATTACAAGCCTCCTCATGGTCAAAATACGACATGACAGAGATTTCACTTGGCATCTTTTTCTTGCTCAGAAAGAGTGTCTGCTTTAGGAAGCTGTGGATCTTGTAAAATTAGATTTATGCCTAACACTAATTGGAAGTCCTTCTATTTGCTGGGTCAAAGCATATTTGATAGCTGAGATACCAATTGTATGGTTGTAAACTTCTCAAAATTAATGGTACCTCCTCATAGTTGAAGATTCCCAGCTGAAGACTGACCATGGTCTCTGCTGAATCAAAGAGAGTTTTGTAAGAGTAGAGCTTCCATCCAAATATCAGGTTTGCCTGCAGAGGACAGAAGTCATGTCTTGTGTCATGATCAGAGTCCTTGCTGCAAAATGTGTTTAGCTCTAAGACCTTTTATCACAGATATGAGAATGTCTTATATCTGCTCAGCTTGCCACTAGATATGTAAAAAAGGTATTTATTTCCCACTTATAAACTAGCCAAACAGAAAACGGCACCTTCTGAACTCTCCACAATTAAGGTTTTATCCAGAAAATCTTTTTTTTCTGTACTTTATTTTGTCACATCTATTACACATAGAGAATCCTTATTTTTCAGCTCAGTATTTTATTTTTCACTAAATTTCAGTTTGCAAGGAACAGATGAGTGGATGTTTTAACTTCACTTTCACTCATACAGAAGACTTGGGCTCCAAGCTGCTAGTCCAAGATTTAGACAGGCAGCTTTATTCCATTTTACTGGCAAAGTTATGTTGCTTTTAGCATTCAGAAATAGTTGATTTAACCTGACAGTACCTGGAAGCAGACTGCAGACAACAGAAAGCACTGTGGTACTCACAGCAATGGAATAGGCGAGGAACATGATTGTAATAACAGTGATGAATCCAGAGATATCACCCCACGCCCTCCTTAGCGCTGAAGTGATCATGTTCAGTTTAGGGTTGAGCCTCAGCAGATGCCACAGTTTCACTGTGGAGAGAAGCACCAGGAATGCAATCAGGTAGCCAAGAACTGCATCAGCTCTCGCTGTTTCACTGAAGCTTGCAGAGCTGTTAGGAAAAAAAGAAAATACTTAATATATCATGCACACAGAATCCTTTGAAGTGCATAAATGGGTATGGTGGAAAAGCCATTTACTCTGTCCTTGGTTTCAGTGGAGACCTAATGAGTTCCTGCTTGAGTGTTCCCACCTGCACTTCCCACTGCGTGCACACAAAAGTTGTGCATGGCTATGTTTTTTTTAAGGAGATGAAGTCTAGCCCAAATTCTGCTCATTATTCTATAAGTCTACCACCTCTTTCCTGTGTGACCATTTTTAAAAAGATGTTATAATTTTCCATTCTGTACTAAATAATCCATTATTGTCCTCTAACCAATGGCTTTTTATAACAAAGAACAAGGCAGATTATGTGCTTTCTGGGTGGATGTCCCATAGCAGAAAGGCTTGTTGGTTCACAAGAGAGTGATGCAAAGAGGAAAGTAGGGGCTAAAAAGGGGAACTTGGTGCTCAAGCCTGCTGGATTTTATTAGAGCAGTATCAGAAGAAAATGCTATTGCTGACACAAATCTAAGCCTTGACACACTCACAGGCTTCATGAATATAACCATCTAGGATAGCAATATCTAGCACAGACAAAGTGCTGTCTGGGAAGAGGAAATATAGATTTATTTCTGCATAAGCAGCAACAACAAAGGGTGCACTAAATAGCATTAGTACTTACTCCTCCTTGTGTTCCTGGTAGTAGCTGATGTCTCGGGTCCCAAGGACTGTCCGTTTCACAAATACTGACAGAGCACTCCAGCTAATCAGTATAATGGCCAACTCCAGGAGATTCCACTTGCTATGGAAGTATCTCCATCTCAGACTCTTCATCAGCTTGCCCTGTGAGGAGTTTTACTGTTTCAGTCTCATCCCTCTGTATCATACAGTGCACCTCTGAAGATTAGGGCAATGCCCTCCACAACAAAGCATATTACTCTGCATTAATAAAACTACATCTTGCACTAGGTTCTCATTATCTTTCTCAAAAGAATCATTCCAGCCAAATACAGTTTTGCCTTCCTATTATTTAATACTGACACTGTACCTAATTCAATCTTCCACTGGTGTAGCAGCAGCAGCACTACTGAAATCAAGTACAGTCCTAAAGCTTTTGTTAGTGAAATCAACAGCAGGCACAAGGTAATGCTCTCAGCCAAACTTTCCATTGGGCCTCACCTGTACAATCATGTAGTACAAAATAAAGAGGAAATAAATGACTTCTGCTGCAACCACAAAGATGTGGAGGCTGTTGGTGTAAGGGTAGAGCCGGACACTTTGCAGCTCCACGCTTGTGAAGAAGGCCCCTAAAAAACAAACAGGGGTCACCTCAGGGCTCTGATAACGACACCTTTCTGCTTTCATTCAAACAACTCGGTTCACCAGTAAGACTTCTGTACTTGATTTCACATCAATGTGAGGCTGAATCCCACCACTGAATTGAGATTTAGACTTGACTATGTGAGTAACCCTATAAATGTTTGAAATTTTCTTCAAACAGCAATTTCAGAGAGTCAAGGCTTTTAGAGTGGTAGTGCTGTCTGTGTGATAGCACAATAGTAATCCCATCAGGGCTCAGTTTGGATTGGACTGCAAATGCAGAAATACAGCAGGAGGACTTGGAATTTTTAAAAAAAGCTGAATCTCATTCTAAACCCAAAATGAGCTCAGTTTTGTGGTCAGTTTGGGCATTTTCCAACACTTGGGCACACCAAGAGAGGCTGCTGCTCAGACCAAATGTTTTCCTGTAGCCTTTGAACCAGAATTTGGTTTCACTATTCTCTTTGTTGTATCCCGATTATGTATTACATGATTATATAGCTATATATTAGAAGTCATCTGGAAGAAAAAAGACAGGCTGTTACTTGTATTCTTTGTCTTGATACTGTATTGATTAGCTGAGGTGATTAGGAAACAGAATTTTTCTTGTTCCTGTTGTGTAAATTCTGGCGATCAAGTTTCAGTACCATGTTTTCTTCATCAGTAGGTGACCACAGCATAAGCAAACATAAGATATTCCACTATGGTCTGTATTACTGTGATGCTGCGTTTTTCCTAAATGGTTTATAAAATTTGCATTGATTCTCTCGTGATTAGGTTTATTTAAACACTTGTCTTTACTAAAGAAAGAACTAGGAAAACACTGATAGTGTGTAAATCTACCTTCTGTAAGTGCATTGCTTGCTGTCTTCAGGAATGTGTAACTTAGGAAAGGTTCTCACCTAAAGCATTGCTTTCAAACATCAGGCTTATGATGCAGAACAGGTTCACGTTGGCATTGTAGACTGTAAATTCAACAAACACTGCTCTTGTGAAAGTGTCAAGCCAGACATTGTTGAAAAGGTACTGGAGAATTCTGCCAAAAGAATTGTAGCCAGTGATCTGACTTATACAGGAATGTATCACATAGAGGATGCACTGATAATTTACAGGAATACAAGTGGTACCTGGAGGCATTCTTAGGGTCCGTTCCCAGGTGAATCACATATCCCCCTCCGCTGTAGATGGCAAGTTTGCCCCAGCTGGGGTGTCCTCTCAGTTTGGACTGACTCTGATGCTGCCATGCTGAGCTCAAGTCAGAGGAGTTATCAAAGGCTGAGGTATTCCAGTGTTCCCCATAAGCTGATGTATCTTCTGTTTGTAGGGAGTATGGAGCGTGGCATTCCTCCACTGCGTGCTGGAGTCTGGGAGAAATAGGGCAGGTGTCTCCTTTCACTCTCACTTGGCGAATTCGAGCACTACCCACCAGCTTGGAATTGCCATCTGTAATGAATCCTAAACAGGAGATGGAAAAGAGCAGCACTGGCAATATGACAAAATTAATAATATTTCTTCATTTCATTTATGATTCAATGATGCCTTGTTTTTTTGCCATATATTCTTTTCTCGGAAACACCGTAGGCAAAAAGGTCATGAAAATGAAATCCTCACTTTAATTTGAACTGAGTTCTTAAATAACATTCACAATAACAGAATTCTGTGTCATTCCCCATCTGTATTTTACACAGAATAAAAGTGAGGCCTGGGGGAGAAAAGTGGCTCACCTCGAGTCCCATAGCAGAGTAGCTTTATACAGTGTTCATGTGGCCTGTCATGCCCAAAGAACAACTCTGCTAATATATTTCAATATTTACCATTAAATGTGAGCTGGAGAATGGGTCATATTTTACTGGATGTGGCTAGATAGAAACATGCTGATATTGCATAATTTGCCTTCACATTGACTCAAGTCCTGATGCAAACAACTCTCCTGAGTAAAAGCTTTATGGTGCCACCTGTCTGCCATTCCCTTTTTTTTTTTTTTTTAATTATGGAAAGAAAGTTTTGTAAAACTGAGGATATATCTGACTATCTGGAGTAAGTAATGTAAAATGTGAAAAATTTAGCATTGCAGTGCAGCACTTTTGGGTTATATTAAATATAAGGAAAATATCAGGGGATGTTTAACTTGGGGTGAAGGTGTAGGGTTTTATTATCCACTAGTATTCATATTATAAGATTTCTTGCTAGCCTTGTATACTCACAGTCCCTTTCTCCACTCAAATATGCAAGTTACAGATAAGTATTAAAAATAATGTTTCAGAATCTGACAAGCTGAAGTGAAACAATGTGACTGCACCTTTATATGATCCATAAAGGTTTTTGAGTAAGGTAGTGTTTGCCCACGTGAAAAAATCCTGGTAACTGTAGACATCATGGAATCCATCTGTAAAGCTGTCCTCAATGTGTTTATTTAAATAGTAGGAATTGGGATCTCTCTGCCCATAAGCAACCAGTAACAGCATCCATAAAAACCCCAGATAGGCTGGAAAAAAAAACCACAAAGAGATAGCACATGTGAGCTCTGAGTTAACAATGCTGTTCAAAATAAATTGCATGAATGATTACTGCTGTCAGCACCTATTAGGCCAAGGAGGTGCTTTGCAGACTCTGAGTGACCAGTGCTAATGAAAGCACCCAAGCTGCTTCAGTGTGCTGCAGTTTAAGTGTTTCACATTTGGCATATGAGTAGCAGTCAAGAAAATTAGTGGGAAGGCTGAAAAGAAGTAGTCATGGTAGCTGTAAATAAAATGAGCAGTCTAACTTTGTTCCAAGTGAAGTTGAGGTAATTTTTGCCATTGAGTTTAGAGGAAACAAAACAGGGGCATAAATCATTATCTATAGATACTATCTGCTTTTAGAAAGATGGAGATCTGCTCTTTGATTTCAGCTTCATTTAACTGTTGACCTCCTCCTTTTATCCCTTCTACTTTTCTTTAACCTTTCATGTTTTTGTGATGTGTTTCTTTACCGTAAAATGAAGCCTTAGCCACACGTTTATCTCCAGCTAACATTCCCACCTCCTTGCAGCTCCAGCTGCCATGGAACAGCCTGTCTCTACATCATAACGGCTGGCAGAAAGCTGAAGATATGCCAAAACCTTGTCACCCAAGAGAACAATATTTTCACTGATGTAAAATTACTGATGAGTATTACTGAATAAAACAAGATAATCTACATATGGATAATACCCAGGATTTCTCTGATGAGGGCAAAAGCTTTCTGCTCCTTCATGCAGCTGATTTTCATTTTCTCCACATCAGCAGCAGGAGGTGGCCGGTAAATATTGCTTCTGCTGTCCCTTCGGGCTCCAAGGAGAGGGTGTGAATCACCTGCGAGGGAGAGCAGTGAACCCTGGAATTAGTCAACAGATTATCCATGTCCTCCTTTTTGTTTCTTTGGACATTCTAAGGAAACATTTCTATTTAATGCTTTCCCTTAGGAAGACAGAGGATGTGATTTAAACAATTACTATAGCAAGGCAAACAGTGGGGAGGGAAGGAGCTCACAAAAACTGTGTTGGGTTTAGGACCAGGTGTAGTCGAGGTGTCTCTCTCTAGGCTCAGCATCTCAGAAGGTGGTGTATTCGTAGCCTGAGGCTGAGCGGGGAGGAAGCTGTAGATCAGAGAACTTTGCTGTGCCCTAGGATTCCTGTCTGCTAGTCAAGGCTTTATTTAGACACAATTATGACTGCAGAAGCCACTGTTCGGTTAAGGGGAATAATACAGATGATTGTGGTTGTGGAAAAGTATGTAACCTGAGAACTTTTATATAGGGCTTAAAGGATGTGGGAAATTTCTTTGTGAGAAGTTTTAGTTATGCTTGTCAGATAAAGAGCTACCAGTCTATGTGAAGGGTGTGTTTTGCACTGGGTCCCTTATTTATTTTCTCTAAGTTATGGAATAGTTACAGGTGTGGCAAGGCAGTTGAGCTGAGTCACATATTCATGCATAAAGCACACCAAAAGCTAGGAGAATACTGTACTTTCTTAAAAAATTTCTCACTTTACAGGCAGTTACCTGGTGCAGATAAAGGCCCATCAATAGCTGTGTTTTCTTCATCCTCATGTTCCACCTTCTTCAGAACCAGAGCAAAAAAAGCAGCAAATCCCAGCACCTGGAAAGAATCAGCTATAGACTCACCATGTGCCCATTTCATATAAAGAAGCTCAGGCTTTGACCTGGATCCCTTTGGATCCAGGCACTGCAGGAAAACAACTGGGCTTTGGGCTTGTTGAACCCATGCAGCTGAAGCCCATAAACAAGAGAACAGTTCACAGTGCTGGGGTTTGTCCAGCTAAACTGATTTTGTGACACATCCTCCCTACTGAGAAACCTCGTTAAACCCTGACAAAGCAAGGAAGATGAAACGAATGGAATTAATGTCAGCAAAACCCAACAGAACTCCGTAAACCACCTGCTTCCTCTTGTTTTAAGGGCAAAGATTTCTCATTTTATATCTTAAATCCTGTAGCTCTTTAGAACGTGTTACATTGTCTTTCTGAAATGACAGCAGATGAGTTTATCTTGGCCAGGTGCTGTATTTCTGAGGCTCTCACCTTTAAGGGCTGTGTGATGAAAAGACTTTCCAAGAAGGAGATGACCATGGAGATAAGCCACTTGATGGAGTTCTCCTTGCCATAATGGAGTCCATAGAGCATGGTAAAGAACCCGGACACACCGCTGGTGGCTGCCACAAGGAACCAAGCAATGAACACAAACCACCAGGGCAGCCCTCTGTGAGAAAAACTTTTCTTGTCATCATTGGAGAAGTTTGGAGTATGGGACCACCTTGAGAGTCAACCAGAAGAGAAAAAAATCAGTCTGAGATGGAACAGGAACCAAAATCAGAGTCATCAGATTCACTGGGAATAGGCAACATCTTATGATATAAAATCAAAATATTCTAAATTATTTTAATTAATGCAGTTATATAGTACATATGGATAGCAAAAAGTACAGTGAGAAAAAAATAATGAGGAAGTGTGCAGAGATCAGCTAAAATCAAAATAAATGTGATGGGCTTATTTACTCCTCAGTTCGTGCGTAATTGAATCTCCAGTAGAATTATTGACGAAGCTATGAGTGCATTTAAGCTGCTGAATGCGTCTCTTGTGATCACCATAAAGGCCAAGTGACGTAATTAGTGCAATTGTTTCCAACACTTCCAACTTAATTACCATATTTCACTGAACTATTTTTGTCTTCTTATTGATTTTTCTTTATCCATACATTTTAAGAGACTTCTGTGACTTTGGAGCTGGCTGATTATCCCAGCCCCTTACTATCACATGGCAGTGTACCGTAAATTTCCACTTTGGAGGCAAAAATGACAAACAGCAATGATCTGTCATTATTGCCTTTGTGTGCAGCTCACAGTGCATGGATATGTCTTTGTAGTTCTTGCAGTGGTATAATAGTAAGACTTATTTTTACAGATATAATAATAGTTATCTAGCACATATTAAGCAGTAATTATTTGGGCTCTGTCATCCTGTCCAATTTTGAATTCATGACCTGAATTTACTTATACTGAGAATGAGATGAGAACTGGGTTACCCCTCACTGATGGATGCTGATGAGCAGATTTGGTTCTCCAGGAGGTTCTTCAAATGCTGAACCTGACAAACAGCTTGTGTGTAACTCTGAGGCATCTGAAATTTATGCGGCCCCAGCAATTCCAGCTCCATCTCTACATGCTGGAGTTGCATGTACAAGCAGCGATGGAAATCACTGTATTTCAGCTGCTCACAACTTCTCTTCTCTGGAGCTGGACTTCTTGTTTTTTCTGCAGGCAAAGAATTATTCATTTATTTATTGAGAAAACAGATATTCCTAGATTAAAACACTGTTCAATACAGAGGGTGGTAGAACTGGAGATAAAGATCATGAATGTGATGAAGTGAAGAGTAACATTTGAAGGGATGTGTAAAAGCAGCTTTAGTACTAGAGCATAATGGTCCTGTGCTGGAATGGCCTGGAATTTTTTCCAGAAGGCAACTTAGCTTAACAGCAGTCCTAAAAGCTTAATAGACAGGTCAGATCAGATCAGCTGTTAATTTGTTCATAGTTTACCTGTGCAATTAGTAGCTTGGAAGACTCACTGGAAAAGCCAAATGTGAGTCTTAATGAAATCAGTGATATTGTTTACTCATACATTCTTGTTTAGTTGAGAGTCAGACTGAAAGGAACAACAGCATGAGGCAAAGAAGAAAAAGAAAAGGACAGATCAAAACCACTGTGAAACCACTGATGTTTGTGAGTCTTTTCATTGGTATGTACTGATCCTGCTCCCAAGCCCGACTGGTAGCAAACATTTGATTCTACAGCATAAGAAACAGAGATTTCATAGTTGTCTTTACTTAGCTGGGCACTCAGTGGTGCAGTGAAAGAACAAGAGGCAATGGGCACGCCTTAAAACCTGCAAAATTTCTGAACATAAGAAAAAACTTATGTATTGGGCACTGGAGTAGGTTGCTCAGATAATTTGTGGAGCCTTCACCCTTGAGGACATTCAGCATCTGACTGGGTTTTATCTTGGGCAATCCTGCTCCTGCTGACTCTGCTCTGAGCAGCGTGGTAGGATCCAGAGATCCCTTCTAGGACCTCAGCTATTCTGTGATTCTGTAGTTGTCTTTGAGTCAGAATGTAAGAAGAGCTTGGGTCATCACATCCAGTGCTATAACCATTTTCACTGCAAAGCTTTCAGCAGGCATTTCACAGTGTGTTATTTACCTTGGATATCCACAGCACCCAATGTGACAATGATAGGACCATCCTTCTTGCTCTCATGATAAAACCCTTGCCCAGCTCTGTTCTGCTGACAGATGATGTCCTCAACCAGTGACAGAAGTGTGTTGATGTTAGTTGATTTTTCAAGGTCTGGTGCTGAGATGAGAGATGGAGCCTTCAGGGCTTTAAAGAGTGAGTTGGCAATTCTTCTTACGTCCTAGGAAAGACAGCAGCAACACAGCAGTGACTCCGGCTGCAGTGGCTTAAGCTGATGTGATCTGACAGCACCACTGGCTGGGAGCTGCACCAATTGCTAAAATCTCCAGAATGGATAAGAATAGCACATCCTACAGTGCTGGATGTGGCAGGCAGATTTCAGTGAGTTCAGAAAGGCAGCTTTCAGGGTTCAAAAGGATAGCGTACCTGCCTGAGGACCTAAGCTGAGAAAGATGTGGTCCATGATACCTTTTATCTTCACTGTCTTGCTTAGTGTTTGCTTTAACTCCTGAACACGGTGATTTGGTCACACACAATAACTGTGCAAGGGCTGGGATGTACAAAGGCAAGCCTTAATGAAGGATTGCATTTAGGGGGGCAAATGAGTGCTTTGCACCGGTGGTAATTGGTTTTTCTCTTCAGACAGGGAACACTGGTGGAGCTGGGGAAGCCGGTAGTGCGTGGCAGCAGAGGGCAGTGCAGCACTCGTTGGAACTTGCCTTTGTCAAAGCCTCTGGAGTCAGAGAGGCAGCCTGAGTGGCCCGTGGGGTGGGAGGCAGGCTTGGGGACACGCGACCATTTTTTCCCGGCTTCTTCTCTCCTCCCTGCTGGGCTGGCCGGGGTCGTACGTTCCTGAAGATCTGCACAATGAGCAGGTTGATGGGGAACATGAGGAGGGAGCTCTCAAAGCCAATCATCACTTCCTGCCATGTGAACTCGATCTTACCTGTCAAGGTCAAACAGAGGGGAGAAGGAAAAATAACCCCAGGCAAAATAAACCATCAAGTCTCTCTCTTGTGAAAAAGCCCATTTATTCAACTCTTGCTTCCAGATTCTGCTGTCTCTCTATTTGCCTGCCCAAGCAATGGTGAGGATTGTTACCCAAATCCATTTTCTGCTCAGCAGGATCCTTTGGCACACCCCAGAACATGATGCTGGTCAGCATGGTGCAGAGGAGCAGTGAGAAGCAACAGGACACACGCTGGGCTCGCGTGAAGGAGCTTCGTGGGGAGCGGCTGAAAACTGAGTACCAGATGTGCCCATCCTGGAAACCCTTGGAGGTCTTAATGAAAAACAGATTGCTGGGAAGGAGAAGAGGGAAATCAAATGGATATGTAAAAAGGAGAGGGAAGAAAAAAGCTCGAGGTCATGGTCCTAACCTGTTCATGCTTCTAGGCACTGTGAGAAGAAATAATAACTAGGAGAAATTATCAAATATTGTGGCTTGATTTGCATGGAATGGTCATAGCTACTTATGTCCTTTCCTTTTGGCCACAGCATGGAGGGAAAGTGAAAACTTCCTATTTAAATTCTTAAGAAAATTACACATAAGAGAAGATGGTTGGGTTTCTGTAGGTCTTGTCAGGCTATCCTTCTTTAGCACCAATATTTTCAATGTGGTACTACTGTTAGGGTAATGATTAGATTTACTTAACCATCCTTCCTTTTTCCCTTGTTCAGAGCCCTTTAAGGGTAGTGGAAAAACCTTCCTTGTTTTCATTTTTGTCTAGGGCTTTGGTCTGTTTTTTTCATGCTTGCTTTTCGACTGACTGCTATCAAGAGTAAAAAAAAAAAATCTGTAAAATAAGAGGTACCTGAACTGCTTCATGTCCTGTTCTGTTGCTACTGGGAACACTTTATCTAGGACACATTCTCCAATATCAATGGCTAGCCAAGAGTTACAGAGGAAGTACCATTTCTGATCCCATGCCAGATCATGGACTAAGACTCGATTCACATACCTGTTGGAAAAACACACAGGGCATAGCGGCATGTCACTGAGTGTTTGAAATCCAGAGCTTAGCAAGACCGTGGAGAACAAACTCTGGCCTTCAGCTTCTTAGGGCGACTAAACTGTAAGGCACAGAACATATCCCATCCTGTACTGGATCTGGGATATGGGAAGCACTCCTGGTCCTGCAGTTTAGACTATGATTTGGTCTATTCATCTGCAAAAACTAGAATCTAACACTTCTTTTCTTTCCGGAACTGCAGAAAGGATAATTTTCAAGTGCTAGAAAAGGAAAACTGTTGTCATTATAAAAAATTATTTGTGGATCTTTACTTACCAGGATCTCCAGACCTCCACTTACCAGGACGGACTGTCCCCTGAATTATCATGCCACAATCTAATACTCTGCAGTTCCCCAAGAGGGAAAAAAGTACAGAGGAGGAAAACATCCACTCCTCCACGTTCAAAGACTGGTGTATCAGGATCATTTAGATGGTGGGGCTCACTCTGTCCATCCAGTCCATAGAGGGTGAGAGTCACCTGGAAAATAAGAAGGCAAAATGAAGATTTGCACATCTCGATCCTATGTGTGTTTATTTCTCCAGCATACTCTTCCAGCTGTCATCAAACCTAAGGGCTTTCTGGCTCAGACAGTGCATTTGAGCTGTCCTGTTTAATAGCCTCAGGTGCTCCATTATTCATCTAGTTCCCTGAACAAATAAACTCTCTTCCCACACAGTGCCACTGATACCTTGGAAGTTGTGGCTGCACCACGGCGGTGTCCTGTGAAAACTGTCACCAGGTAACGATACTGAGCAAAGGGGTCATTGTCTTCCAGGACTGTGATTTTCACCTGCAGAGTGACACAACACAAGCAGTGTGTTAGCAGTCCTGTAAGTACAGATTCATGAAAGCTGTGAGTAGGAATTTGTCATCTTGTGAACAATGTTTACTTACCAGTAAACAGAGAGTTACAGGGAAAGGAGTAGGATTGGTTAAAGACTTCCTATTAAAACAGGCTATGCTTGGTGGGAATTGGCCTGAATACATTGACTTTATTAGCTGGAGACTTACTTTGGCATCATCCTGGATGTCTTTCCTTCGAGCCCAGATAACTACAAGCACATATATCAGAAAGATGCATCCTACAGTTGTCACCACCACAGGGTTGTCCACAAAAGTACCAAACAGCTGTGCTGTTTTGCTGACATCTATGGCATTGGGTATGACAAAGAAGGAGCTCCCAAAGAAGGTCAGATGGTTGCAGAGGCACTGTGTGCTGCTAGGATTTGTTTTTGGTCCTACCTGAAACCCAGAAAAGATTCCTGATAAAACATCTGTCTTCAAAGTATTGGATGATTTACCAAGCAAATGAAAAGACAGTGCTGAGACTGGTAAGTTGGTGTAGAGAGCTGCTGTACACAGAATTGTTGAAGTTCCAATAAGGAATATTAATTCTAACACCTAACCAGTAACGGGCATTACAATAAATTATGGCCATGTCAGAATGGTTCCATTTCTTCTCATGTAGAAGTTCATCCCAAGAAATAAAAATGGAAATGTTTGAAGCTTAGTTCAATATGACTAAACTTCTTGAGTTTATTAAAACATCTCAAAATGATCTTGTTTTATGGTGTCAGTTCAGTGCTATCATTTTACTACACAATGATGGTTATGAGGGCTGGCTTTGAAGTATATAACAGACACATTGTTTTGTTTTGCTCTACTTACATGACATCCATAGCTGTTCCAGCCTTCCTGGTGCTCATCCCAAAACACACAGTGGGATGCAAAGCAAGTGGCATTTATGGTTAGCCCATCATAGACTGTGGAATCCATTCCCATATCTTGTAAAACCATGAAATAGTAGGTTCCCTCTCCAAAAATGAGTTCCTCTGGGCTGAGAACCCAGCTGTTTGTCTCACCTTGAACATAAATATTTTATTTCCAATGTATATATAGAAAGGCTAATTCAGAAGTATGCAGCTGTATTGCATGTAATAAATAAACCAAAGAAACAGGTGTGAAATCATTCTTAGCAACTCATTGTTCAAAGCATCCCAATCTTTGTTTCTGTTAGTGAACACTTTATTCTACAGATTGGAACCTTGAAGCATGAGGTTTCTTTCCAGCTAGACACCTGAACTCATGGCCAAGGCTCGTTCTGCAAGTTCATGGGTCACTAACCACTTATCTTACCTCCAGAAGTTTTCTTATAGAACAGATGATTTTTCATATCATAGTTGGTTTCATTTGGGCGATAGCCATACCCCAAGTAAAGTATTAGTGGAATGTCATGTTCAGATTCCAGGTAGATCACTATGGATGTGTTTCCTGAGGTAACATTGACTTGAAAAGAGCTATAATTGCCCAGATTCAACAGAATCTTATCTTCCTGTGTTGCTGAAAGCCTTGGTAACACGATCTGTTTTTAAACAGAAAGACATAGGTTTAAATACAGAAAAGCATTTTTCTTCTTAGCTTGCAGCCACATGCTAGATTATCTTTTTTCATAACATCAGGAAAGCACGGCCAGCAAAAATATCACTTTCAAAGTAATTTTCTTGATAATGTCAACTAACCTCTGAAAAGTTAATTTGAAACCTCATCACGAGTTAATTCGTAGGCTCATCACAAAGCCTATGACTGTTAGTGCATTTCTGAACTGAGAACTGTGACATGACTGAGACACTGGCTACATGAAGTGCATGTATGAATGATTTAGGTGTCAGTTTATACATAGACTAGGAAGCCAAAGAGTAGTACAATAAATACAGAGGCTGGATGATGAAATCAGACTTCACATTGTGCTTTGGGATGACTATAATCTGGAGTCTATTTCCACAACCATTAGCATTCTTACATTCATTAAAATGAAGAACAAAATGCCTCCTTTTTAAGAAAAGCCAGAAATATTTGTTATTTCATTCATCACATCACACAAATCCTTCCATCACAAATGCAGACAGCATCATCTCATTAGCTAATGTAATGAACACTACCAGCATTTGTGTTCACCTCACAAATGATAACACAAATGACATTTCGTTAATGGAGAAAGGAAAAAAATGTGAAAAGAGGGCAAGGGTTAGAAAATAGTGGATTTACCTCAATGTTCTCTTTGAGGTTGCTGACTGGTATGATCAAACCATCCAGACCAGTTAGACTTAGACCTCCCACTGTTCCACTGACATCAAAACTGGTGTCACTGGAGAAAAAGGGATTCATGGCAAAGCTCACCATCTGTTAGAAGACATTAACTATCAGACAACTGAGCTATTGTCAATATTTCATTATATTCACATTTTGAATTGCTGAATAGTGAAAGCTTGAGCTCAGACTCAAACAGGAGTTGACTTCCAAGAAGCCTGCATCCAGATTTAAATAAGACTCTACCTTATCTCTAAGGTGGCTCTACAAACCTTGAAAGCAATTTTCATTCTGAAATGTGTACAACAATCTTTATTGTTTCCATACACTGTGACACTTCTTTAGCAGAGTTGGAAAAGGTGCAATGAAAAAAAAATGTTTGCAGGTGGTCTCCTGAGAGGGTCA
The DNA here is from genome assembly GCA_013400235.1 of Oriolus oriolus. Lineage (NCBI taxonomy): Eukaryota > Metazoa > Chordata > Aves > Passeriformes > Corvidae > Oriolus > Oriolus oriolus. Next base: position 1,748,714 of record VXBT01000503.1, read on the forward strand.
AATCAACTACAGAGATCCTTAGAAAATTTTATACAAAACTATGACAATTATATGCCATCTATTGTTCTGAGGGAAAAACCACCATGTCCTGATTCAGATGAAGGATGTGCTACCACTGGCACATTTGTCTCCTGCAGAAGCTGAGTGCCCCACACTCGTGTATTTCTTGCTGAGATGAAAGCAAGCTGCTGTAGGTTAGTTTGAATGTAGTAATTGACTCTGAGCTGTTGCATCTTCCTCAGAGCATGAGGTGTAAACAAACAGCAAACAGATTTGTAGGTATTGACCCATTCCATTGCCTGCTCCTGCCATGTCAGTGTGAATCAAAGTGTGTGTAAGGGACTGATGGGATGGGGAATTTAAGATTTCAGTCCTCCTTAACTTGCTGAACCAACCTCATGGAATTAAGATAAATGAAGGCTTCTTTGGCCAAAAAGATCCCAAATTATTTTCTTGACATGACAGGAGGGATGACACGTGCTTGTGTGTTCATTGTAAAAGGATAAACTATTCTAAAGCTATTAGATCAGGAATGTAAGCTGGATATGAGATAGAGTTAGATAGAAGCTGTTTACTTGCCCTTATATCCACTGTTTCACCATCAACTCCTGAAACATTGAGAGAGGAAGTAGGTGGGAGAGTAAAGCTGGCAGAGCTGGAATTGGAGATGTTAATGGATGTGCTCTCCATCTTTTCTGTTTCTAATCTGTCCAGTTAGGGTTGGGCATAAGCAAAGCAGAATAAAAGAGAAAAGAAAATAATAAAAGGGAAAAAAACCCACTAGAAAAAACCCAAACATCAATAGCATGGACTTCATAACTACAGAGAAAGCTTTCTCATTTTGTAAGTGTCACTTAGTTGCAAAACTATTTCTAACTCTGCCAGTAAATACTTTGTACATGAACCTGTCGCTGATGCAGTACTCCACAGAACACTACCACAGAATCATCAAAAAAGGGATGCAATTGGCATAGCTGGAGAGGAAGTTGTACCAAGATGTACTTATTTGAAAGACTTGGTTTGTGTGTGAACATGCTCTTGATTTGAATGCAAATTTTGATGTGGATGAAAACCAGGCTCTCGGGGAACAGTTTAGGGATGATTATAGGTAATGGAGAATGCTCGTCAGGCTCCTCAGGATTATACTTGCTTCTGCCAAGCTGGGTACAGTTCCAAATGACATGTCATTATTGGCAACTTGGAAAAGACAAAAACTCTTAACTGGCATGACGTGAGTTTTCTTCATAATTTCAAAAGTAAGGGACTACTGCCTCATTCAGGAAATTGTAGTAAATTCTTGGCTGGTTAAAGAAGACACAGCATGGGGATTTCTAAGGTGGTGTTCCTGGAGTCCAAGCTGTTCTTACTATCAGGCACTAATGACAGCCTCGTTGCACTATTGAAATTGTCATTATGCTACAATATTTATTTGGTTCCAAACATTCTGTTTAAGCACAATGGAATTGATATTTGTAGCTCTCAGAAGCTTCAGTGGGACACCGTAGCTGTTACCTGTGCATATACATTGTGGCAGAAGGAGAGGTGAGGACTGTTGGCTCATCACCTGGTACCTTCCCAAACAGAAGGGCACTCTGCAGATTTTCAACTGTATTTAGGAGCTGGTGTGACACTGAACTCTGGAAAAGGATTAGAGGAGGAAACTTACAACAAAGGTACTCAGGATCATCAAGGTGCACATTATTTGTCATTGCTTCCTTTTAATTTTGGTGTCTTACTGAGCTGAAAAACTTGGTGATGGGCTTCTTAATCTCAGAGGAAGTTATTCTACTGCAATTCAATTTCTGTAATTCTCAGTGAAACATTGCAGACAGCAAATAAATGTCTTACAGATTTTACTTTTATATTGTAGTATTTATAACTTCTACACATTGAAATTACAACCATGACATCAATCAGTACATTCATGTACTTTTGTGTATTAATGCCCTTTAGCTGCACACTTTAGTGTTTAGTTACTTGGAAAAGCAAGACCTAATTGCTTATCAATTGTGTATTACTAGTGTGTTTTGTTAAGGAATTTATCCAGTTCATAATCTTTTCTCTCAGGTTAGATTTATTTCACCCCTACTCCCTTGCAGTGATGAAATTAAAGTATTTATATAAATTTCCTGTTCAGCCCAGGAAACTCACAGAGTCAGCTGTGACAATGCACATATAGATTCAAAAAGGTGGGGCAAAATAAAGATGTTGCATCTTTCTGAATGGGTAATCAGAGCTTTCTGCACAAGTTTAAGCAGCAACCAGAGCTGGTTCAAGCTGTAAAGTAGTGGTGGCAATCATGAATATTGAATATCTGTGGCTCCCTTGAATTAAGGGGCAAAAGGAGGCAAATCTGAAAAAAATCACAATGTGCTCATCATTGATTAGAGGTCAGAGCTGATGCTGTGTTCTCCAGTGCTCTGTCCTGTTCAGCTTTCAATGTAACAAATCTTAAGAGGCTTCTATCATCTTCATTAACAGATATTCAGTCTAACATGTCTAACTGGGGAGAAGTTTCCTCTGATGTTCAAGTCCATCATGGTATCACAATGATGATTCCCACTGCCAATTTAAGAATATGCGAGACAGCAGAGCTCTTATAAACCTCCCAAAGCAAACAAATATTCACACATAGTACAGTACAAACTGGACCAAATCTAAATTACCTGTTCTGCCTCTGGCACTGAAGTGTTCCCAGCTCTGATTTCAACAGAAGCTTTAAGAACATTGCTCACTGCATTAAACAGATAGTTGGCTGCTTCCTTTAACTCCTGATCATCTCTGCTGTGCTCTGTGTTTACAGCGAGCAAGGAGGCACTGACATGTTTCAGAGTGTTGCTGGCTTCCACCTGCATGAGAAACACAGGGAGCAGTTTATATGTGCTGGCCCTACAAATGACTGAAGTGACACTTGTGTCATTTACTGAATATTGCAACATCAGTAATCTCCTGAGACTGTTAGTGGCTAATGCTGTTTTTACTATAATTATTTGTGCTGGGGTAATACTTCAAATGCTAATAAAGATGATATACTAGATGGTATACCAAAAAGTAACACAGGCATGAAAAATGCAGCCTGCTTCTACAGATGCAATTCATAAAAAGATTAATAACATCTGAAGGAAGCTTATCTGTCAAACCCTGGATAGCCTTTAGATGTACAGTAATGTAGTAAATTAGGTTGTACATTTCTATCTTAGTGCCAAAGTGCTAAGTGCCAAAGGAGAATGAGTTTTATGGTTTTTATTTTGTGCCCGGATGAAGCTTTGTGACTGTGAAAGCACTGGCCAGATTTTAGTCCAGAATGGTGAAGGAGCCAAGCAAATTCATTGCAGGCTTGGACACATCCATTCCCACAGCCTGTGAACACTGAGCAGCAGGGTGAGGGCTAGACCTGAGCTATGTTCTTGTCTTGCCAAAGTTAACCACATCCTGCTGAAATCCTCCCAAGCCATTGTCTGGCTCCACCTCTATAACACATCAGAAATCAGGACAGCTGTTTTTATTACCTGCACATTCAGGAAACTTCCCCCAGTGACAGTTTGTTCTGTCCTGCCATATGCTCCCCCCGTAAACATAAATAGCATCATCTACTACTAATGTCATGTTGCCAGATAAGATTCAAGAGACACTTTTGTGAGACCAACCTGTACATTTGTGCCCAGTTCCTCTGGGTGCTGACATGTTCCTTGATAACCTACCTATGTGCATTTTGTGGAGTGCCTGGATCAGGGATGAACAAGTGTGGGCAGTTCTAGAAAAACCCTCTTGGGGCAGTTGTTCTTCAGGGTTCTAAAAGTGCTTTACAAGAGAAAACATGCATCCTGACATGTTTCTGGCTAAAAGTTAAGGATTCTATCTCAAAAATGTATGATAAATGTCATGTTTAGAGCCTGGATTGTAGAGATTGCTGAGACAGTATCTGAGACTTGAATTTACTTACTCTAAACAGAGTCGAAATACACATTCTGGTACAATTGAAAAAAATGGGTAAGAACAGATAATTATAAGGCACTGAAACTCTTCCAAGGTCAGTGGGATAATTAGAGTCTCTACTGTAAGGGTGAGGAGATAGAAGACGAATTTGTTCTTACCTGTGCTGAGACAGACAGCTCTTCACTCCTGTAAGTGATTTCTTTCAATACCTCTGACATCTTCAGAGCAGTCTGCATTGATGTTATGTTAACAACAGAGAGAGTTGTCAGCATCAGCCCTCGGAGCTTGGGATGAAAAGGGATAATTAGGCAAAGGAATAAGATGCTAATTAGGACTGTGAAAGTAGTGCTGTGTATTGACAGCCAGGCTTGCCACAAGTTATGCAGTAGAGTAAGGCTCCACAACAAGGATCATCTGAGCTGATATTAGCTCTACTGACAAGATGCCACTTGCCCTAGTAATTATATAATCACGAGTTTTATGTTACCTCCCAGCACAGAGAATTTATACACTTAACATCCATTAACAGCAAGGAGAGTTACTCGTGAGAATTTGTACTAATGTATGTGAATTGCTGTGTAAATGCCACTTCCAGAGAAAGCAGAGCCATGTGTGATTGATGTTATTCAAATAATGAATCTTAATTGAAGGATACATTGCATTTCTCTAGATCTCTTCATCTGAGGCACTCAAAGCACTGCACAAATATCAGCTTATGACTGAAACATCAACTGGTGGCTAAAATGGACAAAAGGAAATTACCTGCCATCTAGTGCTTTTGGGGGAAATTAGATAGGATATTTCTCCCACTGGAGAGGCCCTTTTATTGATATTTAAATTGCTTTGGAAAATCAGGTTTAGATTAATTCGTTTAAATTAATGAAATAACAATTGAGAATTAGCTGTTTTACTGATGAGCTATAAAACAAATAATTTATGTAGGCGAATAGTGAAAATTAGCTGAAACCTGTGCCAAACATTGAGACACATGCTAGAAACTTGAAACCTTCATTGATTTCAAGTGTTGACATGTGAGCTTTTTATTACTTAAGAGCTGTCAGAAATATGAAGGGTCTATCATATGACATTGTACTGCAAGAAAGCAAGTGCTTCGCTGACCTCTTTTCGTGTATTTGTCTGTAAAGACATGTTAAAACTTTCCTCTTGGATCTGCTGATTAAGGACAGATGTCACTGACTTGTACAGCTGCAAAAGACTCATGCTGTTGTTCCCATCTTTTAGGATGGTGTTTGCCTTCTCAGATATCACAGCCTGCAGGGTCAGGTTCCCATCCATCATATCTGCAGGTCCAACCTGATGAAGAAATCAGATATGCTCTCAACGCTGCCAGGGCTGTTATAATTTTCTTTGAACAGCTTCCATGATCATCTTAATGACAGCCTAGATAGAGTGGGACATAAAACTTCATGTTCCTCATTTTAAATGTTTTATTTTTAATGGCCTAATAAGGATCTCCTTCCTGAGGCACTGGGGAAGAAGCAGGAGACTTTTGGGGCCTAGAGAGAGCAATTCCAGAGTCAGTAAATAGGCTTATGCTGCTCAATCAATGTCCAAACAATTCTTCTTTTAAACTTCTGTTCTAGAAAAAAGGGCAGTGGAAGATCTTTTGATCTTGAGGACACAGAGAACAGTCTCTGTTAGATAGAAAAATGGTGATTATGGCACATTCAGAAGGAAGACATATATCTAAAACAGGAAGAAGCTACAAAAGTCACTTGTGGGTTAGTTATCAACTTGAGAGTTCTTGAAATAAATTAATTCTATCATGTACCTTCACCGAAGCATTTGTTTGAACTGTATCACCGAAGTTATTGCTAACAATAATTGTCACATGTAAAATAAAATTATTTTCCTCTTCTCCAAGTGGAAGATAAACTGGGAAAAGTTCAGGATCTGGGCTACAGTCCAGGAGAGAATCTGAAACAAAAAAGAAGGGGTCACCTATGAAGAACCACAGAGACACCTCCTGCGCTCTGGGAACAGGGGACTCAGGGCTTGCTCTGTGCAGGCCTGGTTCCCTCATGATCAGTCTCCGTCCCGAGCAGGGCAGGCTGTGCCTTTGCTCTTGTTAGGAGAAGCCAAAAAGTTCGCCTGGGGACTTACCTGGTGTCACATAGAAGCAATATGTGAGCTGCCTGCTGGGACTGGACTGGCCCGAATCCTCCAAGCCGGGAGCGCTGCAGGAGACTCTGAAGGCGGTGAGCACCGAGCCGTGCTCGGGAGACACGGCACAGCCGGGGGGTTCGGGTGGGGGCACGGTGCTCACCAGGAACCATCCCTCCCCATAGCCTCGCGGAGTCAGTGCTGGGAGGGGAGGGAGCAGAGACCCGTCAGCCAGACCCGTGCCCCAGCAGCACCGGGCTGCAGGCGCTCGTCTCGCCTACTGAGCAACCGGGCTGTCTGCTCAGGCACCACACGCAGCAGGGTGGGCGTAATGAGACATGAAATGCTGCTAGTGAATAAACCACAAGAGGAAAAGAGCTATTTCAAATATGTTAAAGTTTGCATTATAAAGCAAAGCTCTATTATTTGATCAAGCATTTAACATAACTTCATTTCAGATGAGCCTTAATGAAGTTATTAACAGCTTGGAGTAAGATAATTGAATTTCTCCGGCTGTGCGACACCCCAGAACAAACTTATCTCTTCATTATTTTAAAGAACCCACATATAAAGTAACACCCTTCAACTCATACACTAATTTACCTTCATATGTGTCAGCAAGGCCATGCATGTGTGATGTCAGTGTGATGTCATGTCAGCAGAGGCTATCTCAAAGGAGTCTGAAAAACCTTAAAACCCTGTTAGTCCCTACCTGTTACTTTAATCTGAAAAGCTTCTCCCTGGGTCTGCAAGAAGGAGCTGGTCATTCTCAACACAGATGTGTTGCTTTGAAGCAAATTCAAAGTGTTCTGCTGGAAACCAGTCAGGCCACAGGCTAGAGGGAGAGCTGTAGACTGGAAAATCAGATAGGAAAGAACACATGGCAGTAGAAGCCCTTTGTTGTGCTTTCTGTTGAGATTTATCAGGAGCAGGGTGGCAGTTTGGTGCCCTTCATTTAACCCCTCCCAAACCAGGCACCCCATTGTCTCGGTCTTCACCAGTATTTTCAAAGCATCTGCTTAACAAAATATCCCTCTGAGGCCATATGGCTTTGTGGTTATTTATTTTTGTGTTTGCAGTTATTTCTAACAAATCTGGTGCTCTCACCTTGTTTTGGAATGTGTTATCTAAATACCAGTTATAATATATGGCCTGGGAGTCCTCCTGTCCAGAGACACTCAGAACAACATCACCACTGACATTCACTGGTTTGCAGTTTGCCTCACACCTGTAAGGATGTAAGATGGGGGTTACACACAGTATGAGATGTCTAGGAGAAATTTCAGACATACCATATGACATTTATTCCCGCTGTTTCAATAAGGTTAGCATATTGAAATCTCCAACACTGGAAGGATATATTGGGGTCAAAAACCCTAAATGGTTTTCGGAAGAATGTTATTCAGTTTATGAAAAGATTGCATTCAGGAACATGGTCTGAAATTGCAGCAAGACTCATTTGGTCAAGAATTTTTGTAATGGTAAAGTGTAAATGGATTTAGAACAATAAGTTTTCTTTACTGTGAGGCTGGTGAGGCCCTGGCACAGGCTGATCAGAGAAGCTGTGGATGCCCCATCCCTGGAAGTGTTCAAGGCCAGGCTGGATGGAACTCTGAGTAACTTGACCTAGTGGAAGGTGTCCCTGCCCATGACTGAGGGGTGGAACAAGATGATCTTTAAGGTCCCTTCTAACCCAAACCATTCTGTGATTCTATGATTCTAAAAGTACAATATCACTTTATTATCATTATTATTGATAACTGTGGCCTTGCACTATGCTTGTGCAGTAATAATATTAACCAGTGAATACTAAGTTTAAAACCAGACCTGATTTCCAGTTGCAGTCCTTGTTTTGCAGTCACATAGAGACATTGTTCATCCTGCCTCTCTTCATTGCCGTGGTTTTGGATGGCAATCCTGACAGTCACTGCTGATTTTGGAGGAGGAAGGCAGGAAGGTGGGATGTGCACCTCGCTTTGGTTGATTAGGATTATCTGTTGCCTCACACATTCATTCCAGGCAGGCCAGCAAGCTCCTGCACAAACATTTCCTTTATAGTTAGAACAGCACCTTATAAAGGACATTCCTGCTGTAAGTTTCAAAGAGCTTTATAGACAGTTTCTTGAACACAATTTAAAGAGTCGTTAATCTGGATTCAGAGTAGAGGCTTTTCAAAGTCATGTATGAGGTCAAGGATAATTATGAGGACAGAACACAGATGGCCTGAATCCCAATCCCATTTTCAGCCAGAAATGTTTTTGCATCGTGTTTAATGCTAATTATTGCTGTTTATTGAGACACATATACCTTGCAAATGCCTAACTGTGTAAGTCACTTGGGACTAGTCATTGGCTATGAGGGTGAAGCTTAGGACAGGTAGACCTTGAAAAATTGAAACCTTTGGGAGAGGACAAAATGGAGCACTATGTTATATTATATACCGTAATTAGTTTGGTGCCAAAACCAGGGTTAGGTAGCAGACATTCTTTATGTACAGTGAGTGGCAAACTTTAAAGCCAGAAAATAAAGCATCCTTTAGTCAGATTTTCAACACTTGATCTGACATGACAGTGAGTTTGTTGCTCATCAAGTACGAGCTGGTGAAAAAAGTTCAGGAAATGCACAAACCACAGGTCCAGAGAAAACTGGAATTATTGTTGTTGTCTGGCCAGCCAAGTGTAACAGTTGTGAAAGGATCCACATGGCGACTTGGTTTAATATATATTTTGTGATCCTAAATAAGAAGTAAATGTATGTTAGAACAGGAACATGTATAAACACACACATACGTTGCTTCTTTATAATGAAAAAGGTCTGAAAGTTTAGACTCCAAATCACTGGATGCAAACCTGTAGTTTAAATGATCTTTCCCTGCTCAGAGGTAGTATGGAAGTAGAAGCTATGGAAATAGAAGCAGATGGCACAGAAAAATTTTGTGGCAGAATTCTCCCAAACACAGAATTGATTTAGGAGTGCAGCTCCCATTTTCAAAACTAGGTACTTAGGTAACTAATTCCTATTAATTCTTCACATCTGGACCGAGACTTCTTACCCTTGAACAACCATTTGTCTTCTAGTGCAACTCTTTTTTATCTGAATTGGATACATTGTAGCTACAAAGAGAAGGAGGGGTAGCTGAGTTTGTCTTTCTGTGCAACAAACTGTGATAAACTTGGGTTTGGATTAGATTTATATTCCTCTGATGCAATATATTCTTACAGGCAATTTGTATACATGATGGCTTCTTGTGAAGCAGTATATCTCCCACAGCAGATGTCTGTCTGCTAGTGTTACAGTTAAAAACTAGACTTTTAAGATGATTAAATATTCTATCTGGCATTTTTATTATTGAAATTTGGACAGCTGCTAGCTATTGGTGTATCATTAACTTCTTAGTTTGCCATAAACTGGAAAATTTTTCATTGCAAAGTAATTTGAACACTCCAATACAGAAGTAGAAAACACTTGGGAATGATACAAAATATATTAAACTCTACTTGAAGGATCACCCTTCAGAGAGAGGTTTGCACTAGTCAAGTAGATGAATTAAAAATTCATCTAAACACATTTAACTTCCAAAACTGAATTGTTGTGACAAGTTCATTTTCTTTAACCTTTTCTATGAATTGTAGATGGAATGCCTGTAAACACATTTGTCTCCAAGACTTTCAGTGTAGATTTTGTGTTAAGCCATGTGGGGAACAGGGCATCTAGTACATAATTTACTATGCTACAAATACTTTTTGTCCATGTCTTATACAGCACTTTCACTGCTAAGAAAAATTTCTAAGCAACTTTAAAGAAAGATCCTTAAATAATACTTACATTTTTGTTTTGGGTATTTGTTTTCTGGCTGCCTTCTTCCTTAGCAGAATCTGTTTAATGCAAAAAAGAACAGAATATTTTAGTGCTACCTGTAAAGCTTTCAGACATCCTCAGTGAATATGACTTAAATCCACAGGATTTGACTACTGACAGTGTGAAAGACAGGGCTGTGAGGATCAGACCCCAGAGCTGTATAAATAGCCCAGTTAAATAGGTAAAATGGTAACAACAGGCTCATCACAGACTGTAAAGGAGATGATCCTGATTCTTCAAACATAATGGAATACATCAGAATATATTCACAGAAGGTGATGGAGTTTCACTGATGTACAAAGGAAAATTGATGGAAAGCACTGGAAAAGTTTCAATACAATTAATGCTAAGGTTTTATTTCTGGTAAAATCTGCTCTTGTAAATGTAAGGATGAGCCATCTAGAAGCCATTACTGACAGCAATTTATGAGACTGCTGTGATGCAAACATTTTCTGGTTTCAAAGCTATGTCCTGAGCCATAAACTTCACTAATTATTTCTAGGACAAATAGCAAGTGTACAATGTGTTACATATACAGAGTGATGCTAATTTATGACTACTTCAAAGTCAGGGAATCTGCCTTCATCAGGAAGAAGCCTCCACAAAAGTTTTCAACACTGTTGCTGGAAGGAAAGCAATTACTAGATGCAAACTATAAACACTCTGATTGCAAAAAGACACTTAAGTGGTCAAAACCAACACTGTCAGATTAATGCAATTACCTTTTTTATGGGAATTATTTGCCAACACAGTGATGAATCCGAGATCCAGACTCAAGTTTGAGAAGGCATTCATGGCCACCACTTTCACCAGAAAAGTACCTAGAGGAGGCAAAGGGTCAATTAAAAGTAGTGGGACCAGTCCCAACAGGTTTGAGGTATAATATCCAATTTGTAAAGAAAATCCCATTGTTTTCTATTAAGAGTTTTCAGGGGGGATTTCTGATGGGTGTCCACTGCTGAAAGACTTTTCCAGGAATGTTTTTTCCCTTTATCTCAACTTCTTAATAACTCAGCTGCCCTTTTCCTAGCCCTTGTCACGCTATTCTTTGTCATCTGACTATGATATAATCACACAGGAAACTAGAGGTGTACAAACACTGGAGGCCAAATGAGTTTAGGCATCTTGAGAGAGCAGCTATCTTGTTTGAAAATTTCTGCCTATGGATGTTCAAATGGGTACAGGGAGAACAAATAAACTTTAATACTGAACAATTTAAAAATATGAAATTAAATCATAATTAGCTTCTACTGTTCCCACTTTGGCATGGGATTGGAATAGCTCAATAGAGGTGGAAACTTTTTTGTCTTCTGCCACTATTAATTAACTCTTAAGCACAGTCTCCCTAATTCCACATTTTAAAGGCTTTGACTAGGTAATAGTGGAAAGATAATATTACTAAAAAGTTTATTTGTAATTAGCTCCAACAAAAGTTTTGTGCTGGAAATGGACACACAGAAAACTCCCCTTTTATTTGTTGTCTCTGCTGAGAACCCCTCAGATTATGAATTACTTCAATGTAAAACGCAGAGCAGTCTAAACTTGAACATTATGAACAAACATGAGGAAAACACTTCGTTATTCAAGAAAATGTCCTCATTTTTACTTCAATCAGATGGTGCCATGAAAAAATAAACCCTATGTCTTTTCAATATGTCTCTTCCCTTGCAAGAACGAGGTGAAGCCTTGCTTTCAGTCTGCATATGCAGACCCATTTGTCAGTTCCGTTTTTTAGCGCACTTACAACTCAATAAGACTGTGCTGTTCATCCTGTTCTTCAGGCTACGTTTGAGCAGTCAGAAGAGCTACCAAATTCAGCTGTACATTACTGTCCCCTAGCCCAGGATGCTGTGACTCTTTATGTGAACTGTACTCATCTGTGGTGTGCTGGAAGCACAGGAGGGGTCAGTGTGCTGTACCTTCCGAGGGCACGGGAACGCCGTATGTCCGCGGCTCCCCACGAGGGCCGTCTGCTTTGTGACAGTGAGTTTGGTTGGATCCAATCACCTCAAACATCAGCTTCTCTGGGGCACCACGAGACACAGAGACATTCACCTCCAAATCCTCCCCCAGCTGCAGAGTGTGGGAAGCTACTGCAGCTTGAATTCCAGATATTGGCTCAATTAAATGAACAGCAATACTGTCGGAGATCTCCGATGCCGTCGTGTTCCTGGATGCTCGGATTTCCAGCTGGTGTATCCCTGGGCCTATCAGCTCTTGAGAGGCACTGTTGAGTGTCAGGTTATAAGGGACAGTACCTTCCTTTGCACCGGATTCAGTCAGTGTCATGTTATCTGCTAACACACTGTAGGTTACCCCAGTGCCTGCAAAAACACAGATGAAAATTTCTCACAGCTTGTGCAATAGGCCAACCAATTCCAGCTGCTTTGTGCAGCATTCCTGTGTTTATACAGGAGTCACAAGAACCCTGCAGCAATGCAATAATTTTTAATAAAGTCACATCAGGTGACTTAGTGAAAATCTATCATGTGTTTTCTGCTGGGAATGTTTTGAGAACTCAAACATATATTTCTGAATTTTATTTTTTTCTGCATATATGTGGCTTCCAAGAACTTGAAGTGAGAAAGAAATGTACACCAGCAAATGTGTCCAGCTCAGAGTGGAATCCTCTTACCCTAATCAGAGGAGCATTTCCATGAAATTCTAACTTCAAATACAGAAATATTCTGACTGGCATCACGTGGATTTGTGTGACTAAAGTTATGCTCATGCTGTCAGCTTTGTGAATAGGAAAAAATAATTTATATTTATGTTTTAGGTGGTGAAATATCTCTGAGAAAGAACCCCTCCAATGGAACTGAGAGAATTCAGTTGCAGGAATACAACAATCAGAGGAAAAGCATTAACTGAAAAGAAGGATTATTTTACGTAATAAAAGTCCTGCTTCTATCCCATGCATGGCATAAAATGTATCCTTCCCTTTAAATCATGCCGAGAAATTATCCTCACCTCCACTGAGCTGAACTTGGATCCACAGCACCTCCCCATACAGCGTACGGCAGTGGGAGCTGTTCCCAGTCTCATACTGGCTGTAGCACCCAGTGATGCTGAGCTGATCCATCTTATCTTGAACAGTCACCTGCCTCTGTGCCATCACGTGCCACTCGCTGGTGGTGCACTCCGCGAAAACAGTGAACTCCCCAGGAGAGGAGTACCTGTATGTGATGTTGCTGACCAGTCTAGAATAGAAAGAAAACAACTTCTTGTTGTGGAAGACCATCCTGGGAAGTGCTTTGCCTTACGTGATAACACTGGTCACATCCCCAAATTTCATTCATTCAAATGTCATTCCTACCATTAAGACAAAATCTGATTTTTAAATCCCGCAGAAAAATGTTTGATCTTTAAAAGACAGGATTTTTATGCAATTAAAACAAAAGAAAAACTACAGAATTGCCTTATTATATTTTGTTATCAAAAAACACTCTTTAAACTTAAGGAAATAATATTTGCTTGTTCTTTAGCAATTACTGACATGTTTTCAGTAATTTTGAGTCTTAAGATCTGGAATAAATACTCTTAGAAATAGGAAACACTTCTATAATAGAAGAAAGATTGTGGTTGGCAGTTGAATATAAAATTTTGTATTGATTTCATACCACGTTTCTGCAAAATCCAAGTCTCTTGTATTTATGGTCTATTATTAAGCTATCTAGTTTTTAACATCTCATTTGTGAGACTTGGAATATTCAATAAAGTGCAAGCAATGAAATGTACTGTTTGTCTGAAGAGAAATGAAGGCTGTATCTTACGTTTGAGGGTAGTAAGGATCAATAGTGTGACCATCTCCAGTGCTAATGGTGCAGGAAAGATTCCCAGAGTATGGTGAGAGCAGCCAGTTCAAAGTGACCATGATATTTTCAAAGACAAAACATGTGTCTGTCATAACCAGCCGCAGACCTGAAAAACAGAATGATAGAATTCAGTGCAAGTGTTGTCTACTTTTCTTAAAAAACTCAATTAATTTTCAAGCATTGAGAGCCAGCCGGCTCCAAAACAGAGCTGCTATTGCTGCTAATTTGTGTGCATTAGTGGTGTGACAGGGAGCTGATTTTTTTCCGTATCTTCTGGTCAAGATTCTTGTTGGAACATAATTTCATTTAAGTGTGTTTCGTGGGTCTGAATTTCCAGACTTTGTATTCTACCCAAAACCCTCAGTTAGGACAGGGAATCTACGTTTTTGTGCCTATTTTTAGTGGTCACCACTATTCCAGTTTCTTCCCTGAGGATGGAACAGTGATTTTTAAGATAAATATCAATGGTCACAGTGTTACAGAAAAGAACAGGACAGAGTTTTGGTGTTGACAGCCCCCTCCCTCTTACCTTCCTTGCAGTGGTATTGAACAGACAAATAGCTTCCCAAAGCTGGACAAGGATCTCCAAAGAAAGTGCCATCTGCTGCCACCTGGCAGGCCTGGAGACCGTGACACTGGCCTGGAAAGAAGGAGTGTTTCAGATCAGCTAGTGGCTTTTGCCTTTACTGTCGCAACAGCTCAGATGAGAGATGATTGAGAAACAAAAAAGGCAGGAGGAGCAGTACCATGTCACTGATTTCTAGACAGATTTCCACATCACTTTGACTTTAGTGCGTTGCTTATTGTGTGGCATTTCTTAGCACCATTTCATTTAATCGGAACAAAGCTGAATTTTGAAAGGTACAAAAAAAAAGGTTATCTGTTTTGTTTAATTTTGGCTGGAAGCCCTAAGAATCACCCTGGGGACAGGCCACAGTCACTGTTTAGCCTCCAATCCCTTGGCTCCAGCAGGGTGGGTGCTTGACACACGACAGGCAGCAGCAGGCCCCTCCTGCCCTCATGGCCCCGTGGGTGCCAGCCTTTTCACCCCTCCTGGTTTGGAGTTAGGTTTGTCTGGATGTGTTGCCTTCCATCTCTGTCAAACCTTGTGTATCCCACTGAATTTGTCAAGGAATCAGGGTGCACACATACTTTCTTCATACAGCGAGAGGAGCCAGGCACACCCTTGTCCTTCATTTGCTCCTCCCCACCTCTGAATCTTTGCTCCTCACAAAACCCTCCTTTTGCTCCTCCTCTCCTTCTCTGAATCTTCACTCCTCACAAAACTCCTCCTTTCCATCCAGCCTGCTGTAGCAACCCCCTCCCTGTCAGAATTTCTCTGTTATTCCCTTCATTTTAGGAATAATCCACTTTCCCGTTCACTAACTCTACTGCAATACGAGATAAAGTATTTGAGGGACAGGGAACTTTGGTACACACTCTGTGTTTCAGACAAGCAGCGCTGTAAGATACCACCTGCTATTTCATCTTTGACACTGATCCAGCTGCAGCCTTCATCTGTTTCGTACTGGAGAGGAGTCTCTGACACACAGTAGTGAGGGGTCTTCCGCCCATAGAAGCTCTCTTCAATTTGGATAACTTCTCCTGATCCACACTGTACAGTGGCATTGTAATTATCACAAGCAATGCTCTGGCCAGATTCTAGTAGAAGAAAAAACCCCATATATTACCTTTTTGAATTTCTGAAAAATCCTGCTACAATTCTACTGCATGTCCCTTTTGTTTCATTATTCTTTTTTCCCTTTTCTCCCTTTTAAGCTAAACAATTAACAGAATTTAAGAAAATTATAAAAGAATTAAATATTTTTATTTTTAAAGAGTAAAAATTAATAGATTTATGTTTTTACTGCCTTAAAACATTGAGGACATTTCCAATAAGCAAAAATATTTTAATTATAAAAATATATAGTATTTTTGTGGAAAACTCTTAGCATTTGTTTGACCTGAAATACTGGAAGGTTTAAAGTTACTCCTTACTTCCGAGAGAGATGCAGGGATTGCATAATCAGGTAATTGCTTTGGAGAATAGTTTGCATATTAAGTATGGGAGCTGATCCCATTTCTGCTACAGAGACTCTTTTGTTCTTGTGTGATATTTGACTGACTTCATTCAGCAGGACTGCTCAGATGAGTAAGGTCATAGCTCTAAATGCATACACCTCATTCTTTGATTAATCTGGGACAGTTAATTATCTTTCAGAATTCTTAGTATCGTGTAGTAATCAGGATGCTTAATGCCCTGAAGAGGAGGATGCAAATAACTGCTCTCATATGGGAGTGTTGCAAAAGAATGTTTTTGTTCCAGCTGTCCCAGGTTTAAATACATTGTCCTCCACTTGCTGTTTGGATCACTCCCCTCAAGTCCCTTGATTAACAGTGCCAATGTGTGCACACTGCAATAATTGTGCGCTATTGTTATTTAAAGGCTAAAGCTAAGCCTGGCTGTAACTATAGCAACATGATCAGTTTACAGATTAGAGCTCTCTAAATAAGCTTGAAAAATAACTTGCTGTTAAATTCTAGTATGGACTATTATCTCATGCATTTTTTTGTTCTCTAGATGAAGATTTCTCACAGTATTTGCTGTCTCAACAACTTTTACATGGAAAGAAGTACAAAACTTGGTCTGTGTTCCTGGTTCGATACGTATGTATTTACTACAATAAACTGCTAACCTACAGAGCACCAGTGGTGGAATTGCCTTGATCTGGTCTTGGTTTCCTGGGTAGTGGAATGACGAATGTAGTGTAGGATATTGTTGCTCTGTGGCTCTCAGTCAGATCCTATGGTAACAGATGATAGTTTCCTTACAAACAGACAGTTGTCTACCATGGTTGTAATGGAAAAATAATTTTAGTCTGTTTTTGCAAGGAAAATAAGCTTAAGGGATTGTGCTGTCTGCCAATTTCCTCTCCCCCAGCCATTTTTAATGTTAGTCATCTTCAGCCAAATTTGATGTATAGATATAAACCCCAAAACACCCTAAAATTTCATGAAATGCAGTATCTAGGGAGAAGAGAAAGAGTTACATCAATGCCTCTGTGAAGAGTGGGGATTATAACCCAATATTTACCTATTCTGTGATGAGGGATTCAACTGGCCAGCACATACAGCTGGAGCTCTGGAGCAGCTGCTGGGGAGGGAGCTGAGGGAGTGAAATGTGTTTGCAGAGGTGGGACGTGCTGGGGATATGGGAGTGAACTGGGAGTGCTGAGGAGGAGAGCAGGGAGGGGATGTGGAACAGAAAATCGGGATAGGAAACAAAACTTTATTAGCTTTGCTTGTTGCAGAACAATTTGTTATTTATGTCAGTAGCAGCAGACTGCTGGACAGGGCAGTAGCAGTTCTAGGGCTTGTGGAAACCTGTACTTGATTCCAAGCCTTTCTATATTAGTGAGCCCACAGCCAAACTGTCCTTCCAGTGCTTGTGACCCCAGTTCTAGCTGCAGTTCAAAGTACTCTTGTGCAAAGTGTGAGGAACACAAATTCCCCTCATATCTGTATGTGGAAAGGGATAATATTGCCAGCATTCCTTTCCAGAACTGTTTGTTCCAAGTCCCAGTTTAAGGGACACAATGTCTGTGGATTTTCTGTCTGAGCACAGGAAGTACAGGTTCCTGTCTGCTTCCTTAACCTGGGGAAAACCTTGAACTTCACCTGGTGGAGGGGTCTGAGAAGAAACAAGAAAAACTTGCTTTCTCTTTTGCTCACTCCAAGCTGCAAGGAGGTGGTGCCTCTGCAAGCCTGGCTGTATTTTTGCTTCAGTTACAAATGGAAATTATTCTGGCACACATTAATGAGTGTTTTTACAGCGCAGCCGTACAGGTCCCACCTAGCCCAGGTGCTGTGGTGTTGTGGGAGTTTATTCTTGCAGCCATGCTTTAACATAGCCAGCTTATGTCCGCTGAAGATGTGGACAGCTACACATTAGATTCACTCCCAGACCCATTTCTATTTTATCAGCCCTCTGCTGGAACCCTGGACCTTAATGTCTGGTTGCTGAGCACCTACATCTCCCAGTGATTTGTGAGTTCTTCCTTCATTGTATCAGGTCTTACATGAGCACACTGGAAAAAGAGCACCTGCTGGGGTTATACGGCTTTTTGCTCGTTCACATTTAGTAAGATTCATTAAGTTATTTCCCAGCTACTTTGAAAGCAACAAGGCAATCTATGCCCCATTGTGATCACGGCACACTCACTTCACTGTTCCAGCTGTTGTGTATCTTACCAAATTCGCAAATGAAGTCAAATTCCTGGCTGCAATTTTCAGTCACACCCCACTGATACTTGGCATTCTTCAGGATGTACCCACATGTGGATGAGAAGGGAGATGGCTGATCCTTGTACCAGTTACTGTAGCTTATATTTGAAGTGTCCAGCCAAATTATTGACCCTGTGAAAAAAGAAATTGTGTCCTGAATGTTAATTTTCCACAGCAATACAATTAGAGTCAGAGCCTGCAGAGCAGGGCTGTAGCCCTGCTCCTATTGAAGCAGAGGTGGTTTAGTCTGGGTGAGAACCTTCAATTATATTTTATATTTAACCTAATACAATCATGAAACAGACACTGACACTTCCACCTGTGCTCCTAGCCTCAAGACTTCACCATTTCCCTTGCATCAGACCTTGCAGAACTTCCTAGTGGGATGAACTGGCTTCCACTGGAGACCTAAGCCAGCACATTTGTTTCACTGGGTCAGCAAGCTGGTCTCATTCACCATGTGTTCACACAACCACAAGAGCCAAAGGAAAGGGTGATAACATGCAACTAGGAAGTGAAGCAGGCAATTAAAACATCTTAATATAAATCTGAAGTTACAGCAACAAAAGACGGAGGCTTTTCAGCAGGTATCTACAAAGGGACTTACTGCATTTTCTACAATGTTAAGAAAGCATCATGTGCTTTTTTAAGGACAATTTTAAGGACATGATTTTAAAACCACCTACCATCAGTAGTTTCATTCAGCAAGGAGTTTGAGATCAGTCCTATCCACCATTCCTGATCCTCAGCAATATGTTTTTGCAAGAACTCTTGAGTTTCCTCATTTTGAATAAAGACAAGGTGCCCTCCTCCTCTCTCACACCAGCTCTGGGCACTTGTGAAGGTTTGCTGGAGTCTAACAAACTCATAGCATGAATGGTTGAAAGCTTGCTGGTACTTTGAACAAGGTATTCCTTCATCAGTTTCTTCCTCCACAGCCGAGCACACAGCAAGAGAAATCAGAACTGCGACCCCCAGCCACATTCTCAACTCAGTGCCCTGCGTGGCACTCGTCTTGCTCACCAGGGCACCACTCTTTTTGCTGCCTTCTTCAAAAGCTTGAGGTGTCATCCTTGTCGTGTCATCAGCATTTCTCCTTCCTCTTTGCTGCTTGCTACAACAGCAGCAATAGAGCGTGGAACAGAACAGAACTTCTAATATATAACTGTGACTGCGTCTGAGGGGTGCTGCGCTGATGCTGAGCCCCTGCACTGGCCCTTGTGAGCTCTGTTGTATAAATGTCACATCCCATGTGAGATCTGTTGAAGAGAAGACATTAAATCATTGCTTTCCTCATGAGCAGAGAAGATAAAGTTGATATATGCTACTGTTGGACACATGGAAAAGCGAGATAAAGCTCCTACATCAAAGGCTTCATTGTATGACCATTAAAGTTGGAGGTCTTTACAACAGCAAAGAGATACAAAGTGAGAACGAGAGGAGAATGAGAAAAATGAGAAACACAAGGAGTTATGAGATGGGAAAACACACTGCTTCTCTAGATACATTTAATTGGTCTGGGTTGCTTTATTTTTAATAATTATTGTTGGAGGTGCTTCTTTTGGATGCTAATGCAATGTCTGTAGTTATTGTATCATATCTATCCTGCCCACCTGTTTACGCACGTGCAGATTCATCTCAGCTGTTCCAAGTAAGCTTCATTTTGAACTGTTGTGTCTGCTTAGAATTCTACACCCCAAATGAAATGCTCCTATCATCCCTTAAAAGATAAGCTGCTCAACTATTTAGAGCTACAGTATTTATACCTGCTAGGAGGCAAAAGAGAAGACCATAAGTTAAAACAGTGATTTAGGAAAGATGAAAATATTGCCTTAATCAGCAAAACTACTTGGGAGCCCTATGTGCACATTCTAAGGGCTGCTGATGGACTTTGGGAAGCAAGCCCAACAACATTTAGGAGCTGAAATCTCTAAATGCATCTCCACTTCCTTATAAAAGATAACAATCAGGTTTACAAAGCCACCAGCTTGGTAGAAGCACAGTACAAAAAAGGATTTTAGCTATTGTGATCCTCCTGTCCTTGGCATTAACTCCATTGAGTTTGATGCCATTATTATTAATTTATACCACCATAACCTGAAACTGAAAGAACGTGCACTTATATTTAGACATGGATCAGTGAGCCAGTTACCACTGCACAGAGGACTCAGAGGCGTTTGATGGATTCCTGCACTGCAGAAATGCTTCCTGCATTGCACAGCTGGGCTGAAGGCAGTGCCCATCACTGCAGAGTGCCAGTCCAGCTCCAGCTCCAAAGCTTTCTGCCAAAGTCAAGTGCATGCACTGCATCCAGTCAACATCTAAGAGTGAACTTCAATCCCAAAACCTTTCTGGACCTCCAGTTTATGGTTGTCTTGCTGAGCTGGACAAAGCAGGACTGTTATCAGGGTTTTCAAGATGAAGTTAATAGGAAAGTGTTTAATGGGTAGGAAAATTGTGGGGGATGAGAGGAAAGGAGAAGAAAATACACTAGGCTGGATGTCTTCCTCCTCACCACACCTGTAAATCAAGACTTCAGCTATGGAACCCTTGGAGTAGATCCCACATGATTTTCTGACTGATTGATAGGGAGAGCTTATGGAGCAGCTGAGATGTGAATATTTGGACTGGATTTCCCAGCTCTGGAGAAGGCCAATCCATATTCTAATTAGCTAATTGGCCCAGGTGCCCATCCCCTTCCTGGGGGATTCCCCTTCCTATGATTATCAGCTGGTTCTGTTGGCAATGTCTACAAATTCAGAGTCCCTTTCAAGCCCCATACAAAACTTCACAGGCTTCAGTTTGGGAACGCCCAATCCAACTGTTTTATATTCAAGCTGTTGCAGCAGTCAGAGCTGAGGGCAGCTGCCCTTCAGTTAGTTGGCCACTGTATATCTGCATGATGCTTTCTCCAGACTCCTGCTTCCTCTTGGGTCCTGCTGACTTGTCAGATTTTGCAGCAGCTGGCAGCCAGCCCTCTCACTTAGTCCTTCTAGATATGAGAAACACAGCCTGTTTCTGAAAGCACAGGTGTGATGGGCAAGACTGTACTTAAATGTACGGGTGACACAGGCATTTCTAGTAGGAGACTTTGACTCACTTTGGTGATGAATGCATTCTGTAGAATCATCCCGTTCTTTATCTGCTACTGGAAATCTGACTACATGAACATACTGCTAAAAATGCCAGGGCTGAGGGTGCCACAGGCTCTCCCCCTGTGAATCTGCTCCAAAGCCATTGAAATTAATGGAAGTCTTGTCTCTGGCTTTGATGGATTTTGAAACAGGCTCTGAAAAAGAACAAATAATGTTGGGAAATGTCTACAAATAAAGCCAAGCTCTCCAAGTGAGTCTACTGTTTGCAATTTCTATAGCAATGTGCATTTTTTTCCTAATCTACGGTTGCTATAAGTTACTCTTCAGCTGTCTGCAGCAGATGGAGAGTGGAAGAAAGACAATTTCCCTCTTTGGCAGTTTGTTGACTTCATATACTTTAGTGCCAGGAAAGCATTCTGTTTACCACAGGAATGAGAAAAGCATTTACATGAAAAGAAAATACCGCTTTTAAAGCATCAAAATTAGCAACTAGGATATTCAGGAAGACAGAAACTTTCGAAAACTCTTTTCACTCATAAGTGAGAACTCACTTGATGTCGAGTAAATAGTGCTCCTTGAACATACCTTCTTGTGGGAAACATCTCTTTTGCATTCTTCCTCAACAGAAAGACAGTTCTTTAAAAATAGTTTTCTTATGCCAGAAGTAATTGACTTTCGAGTGGTCCTGATCTGTACCCCAGTGCAGATCACAGCTGCATCCTGACAGCCTGAGAATGTCCTGTGATTCAAACTGCAGCACTGCAGAATAGCTTGACAGTGTATAATAGAGACCAGAAAGTGCTAGATTTGAAGCATTAAGGAAGTGAAGAGCTGCCAAAGAGAAGGAATAAATCACACCCCTGTTCATTTTGGCTGTTGCTCATTTGCCTTGAGGAAGAGCAAGTAAATTTACTCTCTATAGGAGGAAATGACCATCTTTACATTCCTGAATATTTCTGAATATAATATACAGATTTTTATCAGGAATAGAAACATCTCTGTGTTCTATTAATTGAATAAACATAAAAATGGAAAACTGATTTCTATTACTTTGACTTTGAGGTAGAAAAAAATTATTTTCAGGTATCATTAACCTGAGACAAGATTATGAGTAGTCCATGTTACTGTGTCATGTAAACTTCTGCAGAGCGAAGAACATTTTTACCCTGATAGGCAGGAAGTACTGAGTCCTGAGCAGACTCTACATCTACACCTACACCTTCCGTCTCTTCAGCTGGATTTAAAAATGCCCATTTGCCAATTAGCTTAAGAAGGTGGATCACAACCACACTTCCTTCCTTGCTGCTCTCCTGTGCTGTTTGTTCTGATGGTGAGACCCAGTTATTGCTGATTGGAAAGGGTTTGGTCTTGTTGTTGCTTCTACTGTCTAATTTTCCATGAGGCAACACACTGAACTTACCAGTGATCCCTGCCAAGTTGCAATTTTGATGTTATCTTGTTTATAAAAACAGGGAAAACATTTCTTATCTTACATTGCACAGGGTGCAATAATTAAACTAGACATTCGTGCCTGGCAGGACGGGGTCAGGATAAAGATAAGGAGGATTAAATTCAGGAGCTGTTGGGTTGAAAATAATTTCTGTTTATAGGATGTGTATGGTTACCTGGATAAGTCACCTGGAGAAGTACCTGAGGATCTTCTCATAGGAACTGTCCCCTTGGAAGTGTCTGGCACTGTCTTTAGGCTCATGGCTGGCCTTTCCTCACTGCCGTCCTGTTGATGCCTCAATCCCTGCCTCTTTCCCAGCTAGTTCCCCTGTGTTATCGCCTTTCAGAGCAGAACTTTGACTGTTAGGAAAAAGGGGATGAGTGTGTCCCATAAGAACATTTATTGAGCTGGAGTTATTGATGGCCACATTGAGCCCCAAGTTCACACAGAAAGGGGCAGAACTATCTCAAGAACTTGATGACACCTCATGTGTCCTTGTGATCATGTCTGACAAAGTGGCACAATTTAGATCTGCCATTGCTTTAATATCTTAATTAGAGAACTGTTCAAAGCATTAAAGTTGCCCTCTTTGGGTAAAACATTAACTGGTAGATACAAATGGACTGAACTTTGCCCAGCACCCACAGACGTAAAATAAATTGCTTGGATCTGAATTTACAGCCATCAGTGTCATCATCTGGTGTCTCTGCAGTCTCTCCAGATTTCCATAAGTGTAAAACTGGCCAGACTTCTAAGATGTTTCAGTTTCCACCTCTTGTTTGCTTTATTTAATTTGGTTACACTTTTTTCTTCTGCTTACTATGAGCTGTTTCAAAGCTTACAGGCCACAGAAACAGAGAGAAAAAAAGCTCTATTACAAGTTGTTTTCATTGATAATGTCTCTTATGAGTAGATATCCAACACCTTAGAAAAGAGATCAGCTTCACAATCCCCATAATGAAAGGACTGAAGGTTCAGCAGCCTTTCTGTTCAAGACCACTTTTTTTGTCTTAAGCCCTCTACACTCAGCTGCCATTTACTAAAACCAGAAAGCAGTTCTTTTGAGTTTTCATTTATGTTCCCCCAAAGATATGCTGTAGGCTACCGGGTAGGATAGAGTGCAGCAACAATAACTTCTGTCACTGTACACATTTGTGGCCCCATTTCCCCACCTTCAGTCATGGAAGTGAGTGCCAACATTCACGTCGTTCTGCCCGCTTGAAATGACTGAACTGTATAATTTACATATGGAAACATGTAAATAGGGATGTTGAAAGGTGCAGATAAGGTTATCGAAGTCTTACAGCGAGGAAGTTTATGTGGATGCTGTGGCTGTTTATTTGTTTTAATGTCTAATGTTTAAATACTTGGGCATTATGGTCACTGGGCAGGCTCAGTCTGATGGATACCAGTATGGGTAGGCCAGCAGTTCCATGCCTCAGCATTTGAACAGTTTTAATGTTAAGTTACATTAAATATTTATTTTAATGAACAATTCAGTATTTCTTGTGATATGTCTAAAACTATGACTGTAAAAAAGAAAAAAATACTTTGGTTTATCAAAGAAATTGTGAAATTTCACAAAAAACTCCCCCTCCCCAAAACTGAAATCTTATCAAGGAAATTAAAACTCCACAAAAACAGTTATTTTTGTCCAAATAATGAACAAAACAGTGTATGATCAAAACTGTTTTGACCCAAATAAAATCTGGTCGGAATAATATAGGGGAACTATTGTTATTTAAATTTGAACAAACTACATTAGTAATTTTTGCGATTATATCTGGACTGTACAAGAGATGTGTTTCTAAGTAGTCTGGTGACAGTTTTGTGAAATGAGATCATGCCAATAAAAGAGTATTTAACAAAGATAAGAACTTGTGTTTCTAGCAAATGAGATAGCAATCAGTGTGATTTCAGCAAGAACAACTCCTAAGTTCATATCAGTTTTACTACTGGAGTTTTATTTGGTAGTAATAGATAACTGTTGATAGCTGAAAGTTCTTAGCACAGCTTAAAGTCGTATATATCAAGTCAATTTGACCTTTGTTAATGGGCTTTAATTAGAACTCAAATTCTATAAGCAGAAGACTGAGATTAAAATAAATTAAGTAGAATAGAGATAAGGAATTATATTGATTTCTCTGTGATTTGTAAGGCAATAACTTGTTTCTTGTTAAGTGAACCAGAAGTACAAAGGTAGGCACACTGCAATGACATTACTGTTGTACTGGAAATGCAGTTAACCAGCTCTGCTGCCTTGGAAGGTTTTGTTTTGATTAACCACAGAGATCACACCCAAAATGTAGCCCCCAGCCTCCAAAGATGTCTTCATGGCCCTTTTAAAGCCTGGGAGAGAAGCTCAGGGCACGCAGAGACTGGAGGGAAGTGAAAGTGAGAAAGGGCCCGAGAGGAAACAGCTTTTGGCTTTCACCACAGTTGTTTAGAGCAGAAATACAGTGAAGTGAATCTGCACATGGTGGGGAGCTGGTGACTTCACAAATGTTGTCATGAGGGGTGCATAGAGAGAGGAAACTGTGGAGAGAAATGTGAGATTCGGTTGGGGGAAGATTTGTATTTGAAGGGTTTTGCAACAACAAGGAACATTGTGAAATAATAAAATTAGTAAAGTCACCTAATCCACATCCTCTCCTGCTGATAATTACACATTATAATTGTAAATCAATGCTTTGATATTTAGCCATTTCAATGTAAAAGGGGGGAAATCACACAGTTGGCAAGAAAATTAATCTCCACATACTAAACTAAGATGCTTATTTGTCATTAGTGTGACAAAAACAGCAAAAAAAGTGTTTTGCTGGTGTTTTTTTACTGACAAGTAGGAAAAATTAATTTTGCAAAGCTTCTTTATTTAAGTTGTACAACATATGAGACAAAACTTTCAGTCACAGGCACCTAAAATCAGCTACCAAACACATTTAGGTTGATTTCAGAAGCTGTTGGATATATGAAGCTCTTTGTTCTTCCATTCAGACAACTTTTAACAAGGTTTCCAATTATCTCATCTTGGCTGAACCTTAACCTACATGAACACTTGTGGTGGAGGAGGCAAAAGAGGTTTGAATAAATCTTTTTATTGCTTGCTTGCTCCATGGAAATCTTAATATCACTACAGATTAGACAACTCACAGGTCAGATAATTAAAATTGTAGCATTAAGAGCTGCACACATAAATGGATGAGAATACCCTGAAACAAACATATTAAAGCAAAACAGAACATCTTGGAGAGAGAAAAAGTTCCCATGGCTTAGTGAGAGTAGAGTTGGGCAGCTTTGGTTTTTTGCCAGATCCTTTTCAGTCCCTAACATTGCTGAAAAATCCCTTACTTGGCTTTGTGTATAAAGTGAATCAACATCTCATTGCACACACACACTCTCACATATATGCAGGTCCACACATGCATGTATACAGTGTGTATGTATGTTTATGCGCATGTATCTCCGTATATACGTGGATTTTGATCCCCTTCATCTCCTACAGCCTTCTGGTTCCATACTACTGTTGATTAATATTACTAATTCGAACGAAGACCTTATATTTTCTCTTCTAATCTGGCTTTTTATTTTGTTATCATCTGCTTCTGTCACTGCTTTCCAAAAGGAGACCAAGGCATGCTGTCCTGATCTCCCAGGGTGAAGATCAGCCGTCAAACAGACAGTAGGTTTGGAGGAGAGGAACAACGTACAATAAATGTTTCAGAAGAGTCTGTAGCACAAATTGTGTTTTGAATAAAATAACTGTTATAGTTCTAAGACATCAGTCAGTCTTAAGAAGTGATGTTAAACATTTTGGGAACAATGGTGATTCAGCCGAAAAAAATCGGATTTTAGGGTAACACCATATGAAATTGCATAATATATAATTGTGCAAAGAATTTCTTTATCCTTCATGGTCAGTGGAGCCTATGATTTGCTCTGCAATCACATGCTTTATATTGAAATAATTCTCTTTCCAGAGGATTTTGAAATTAACAACATTGAACTCAGTTAAGTACCTTATCTAGAAACAAAAGCATGAAGTTAAAAATCTGCCTTAGTTTTAATGAATCCTGCCATACTTTTATAGGTGGATTGAGGTCACATATGGGAGAATATGTAAGAGTGAAAAGACATTTAGTTCAAAGATGTGCCACTCAGTTGACTCTGGAACAGCCTGTATATAAAGAAATACATCACATGACTGTTCAGTGATGATGATTTTTTAATTTACGGAACAGCCCAGTTGAAAACCACAGAATGGAAAGAAAAGGATGATCCCCTGCTCTGAAGTGTTTGTCACCCTCAAAGAGCCAAATCCAGTGAGCAGAGATTTCTTCTCTTTTCCTCTCCCTACCAGCCAAATGGGGCAAGCATCCCCTAGAAGCGTCTAAATTTACCTGGAAAGCTGCAGGAGATGTTTCAGCAACTCCAGCTGTCTCCTGGGTGTGCCTGCCTGCCTCTGCCACGTTCACAGGGAGCCAACAGCCGGGCCAACGTTGTTCTTACTTCCCCTCCGAACCAGTGAAAGAGTTAATTTTAATGCGAATGTGCAAGAATTAGAGTGTATGTGCTAGGGATTAAAGATCAGCTATTATAAATTGTCAATCTATAAGCCACTGGCCACCAGCTCACGCTGCACTTTGACCTTATCTTTATATGTAACAGGAAAGACCCGGTCTTAGCCCAGAACGGGGGGGGACAACCGCGCCTGCAGGAGCGGCTGGGCAGAGCGCAGGCACTGGGAATTTCCTCAGAGATGGATACGCTATATGGCAGGAATAAGAAAGAACAGCCAGAGCCCATAAAAGCTGAGGTGCAGGGTAAGTGAAAGAAAATCTGTTGTAAAACGTGCCGCTATTTTGGTGTTTTCCAATCGGTAAAAACTGCGACTCTTGTTCACCCGAGGCAGCGCCGGAAAGGGAAGCTGAGAGAGAGGCGCAAGAGAATTTTGTTTAAAGGACTGATCTCAGATAATGTTTGAGACCCTGCTGGGAGATTTTTCTCACTCCATGGGCATTTCTGTGTACTTTTCGAAAGTCTGTTTGAACAGGACTCAGTGAAGTTGGTGGTGAGGGAGAGAGCGGGATTTCATCTCGGACACCGCCTCCCCCACAGCTCTGCTCTGACTTTCGGTTTCTCCTCTCTGTAACCCTTCCGTGCCCTCCGCTCTCCGGGGCTCCCGGGGAGGGTCTCTAAAACCGGGACGCTTCACCAGTGGCACTCG
Source organism: Oriolus oriolus (assembly GCA_013400235.1). NCBI lineage: Eukaryota > Metazoa > Chordata > Aves > Passeriformes > Corvidae > Oriolus > Oriolus oriolus. The sequence goes on from VXBT01000503.1 coordinate 1,776,500, forward strand.
TAGGAAGCAAAGCACCAGTACTGGATGCCACAGGGTAGCGTTAAAAAGAGGTTTTAGAAGATAATCCAGGAGAAACTGCGGAGCGTCCCTCAAGTGAGACTGTTTAAAGTGACTCTCTAGGGATGACGCTCCACCAACCTGTTATTTTCCCCAATTTCTTTTATTTTATAGAAGAGTTTTTTGCTAAAGTTCCAGGAGAGGTTTGTTGCTGGGAGCCCTTATTTAGTAAATCTTGGCTGTGTTGTTCGTGATATGTAGTCCAAGAAATAGTAAGAATCTAATGACACTTCCCAACTACAAAACTTAAAGAGATGACGATTAAAACTTGCAGGACTTTGCTGCTGTTCAGTTTGGTGGCTGAATTGGAAAAGATTTTGTGTCAAGTCAGACAAAGTGCTTTCTTTTAATGCCTTTGAACTATTTTATGCTTTTATGAGTTTATGCCTTTCAGTTATTTTTTTTTCTCAAGATAACAACTTCTTATCAAAACATTTGAAGTGGTTTGCAAACAAACAACTTATCAGACCTGATCTGTATTATGAAATAGCTTATTTGAACAAAGACTGCATATTTCAGAAAGTAAAGTTATACATACAAACTATTCCTTCATTGCTAAAGAAAATAAAAAAGAACCATGACCCCTTTAAATATTTTGATAGTCCTGAGCACTGCCAGTATTTTGGCTCCTTGTTACTCAATAGTACACTGTAAATATCTATCACACTTCTATCATCAGCTGCAATTTCACCCATGCTCTCCTACAACCATGTGATTTTCTGGGACTCTGTTTTTACAATAGTGAATAAATGTCCAAATATTTGGGGATTTCACTGTCACGCTAATGTGTCCTCATGTACTACAGAAAAGAAAAGGTCCACATTTTTAAAGCTATATAAGCACTCTTGGATGCTGATTTGGTACCCAGTGTGATTTACAGAAACGCTTAATTCCCACTAAGATGAATTATCTGGAAACCTCACTAGATGAGCCTTTGCTCCTTGTTTTTCATACTGAAATTATGCCAGAAATTACATGGAATCGCACCAGGAATTTCAGAAGCTGCATTAAGTCCACAGTGCTTTAAAAATATCTTTTTTCCTTTTTTATCTTTTCCAGCAAAATTATCATATACAAAAATGTACTGTAGTTATTGCTTTGGGATTCCTTGTATTAGAAAGGGAAGTGAGGTTTAGTTTTCCAGGCTCTTCTAGAAAATAACAACAACAACAATAATAATAATGAGGATGATGATGAAAGTTCATCCATTGTGTAAACAATTTTTTATGTTTCTCGTGTATTCCAGAGCTGTAACCCTAATGGAGTTATGCCCTAATGATGGGTGCCCCATCCCTGGAAGTTTTCAGGGACAGTTTGAATGGGATTTTGAGTAACCTGATCTAGTGGACCTGCCCATGGGAGGCGTTGGAACGAGTTCAAATTTAAGGTCCATAGGAGGGCATTTCCAGCTGTTGTAAAGGGGTTTTAACAAGAAAGTCCATCAACATAATCAATGTGGGGCCATAAACTGAATGATAAGGAGAAATATAAGTTCTGAAGAGCTTTTCATGCAGAGGCAATGTCCAGTGCAGGAACTGTGTGGAGAAGCAGTATGTGATCTTAAATGTTCCCTCAGGAGTCATATGCACAAAGAAGCAAGTTAAGCTTTTTATTTAATAACTGATATGCCTTTGTTCATCTCTTTAACCCTCTTGATATTCTTTAATTGTTATTATTCTGCGAGTCAAGTAGTAGTTAATGCATTTCTTGCAGGGATTTGATGAGGAACATTTATGATTCAAATCTCAACAGCACTAATACATTTTCAGTACAATATTCCTATACTTTATTTGTGTACAAAACACTACATTATGACTAGTGTCACAAAAGCACTACCCAAATGACACTACATTATGCTGTGTAATCTAATTAATTAAATACTTTGTGGAATTAATTTAGCCTGAAATCTAAACTGATATGCTGAAAGCCAATGCAAGTCATATAACCTATGAAATATGTTTATTTCTGATAAGCTCTATTTTTTTTCTGGCATGAGTAAAAGGGTTGGAATGTATCACTGTAAAATCTGAGTGCAGGAGAGAAAGGTCCAACTTTATTTACTTCCTGATAATTAACAAATTACATTCCAGCAATCTCATTTTCTTATAGTAATCTCAGATGGCAATAGTCATGCAGAATGTCACTCGTGCCACATTTTTGAGTAGGGGAAATTTAGTTAACCCAAACTCCAATAACATTATATGGTACTGCAAATCTTGACACACCGACAGTCTGTCTGACTACATGAAGCCTCTGCCTTTAGGAAAACTGTCCTGGAACATTCCCCTTGCCTAAATGAATGGATCTTGGTAAATTCTTTCTCTTTATAGGGCAGTTGCCCACTTGGTTGCAAGGGATACTCCTCCGAAATGGCCCAGGGATGCACACGATAGGGGACAGCAAGTACAACCACTGGTTTGATGGCCTGGCTCTGCTGCACAGCTTTACATTTAAAAATGGTAAGTCGTTGTGCCTTGGATTGCAAGGAGCTCAACAGCCCACATTTTGCTGCCTTATGTTGCTAATTCTGTTCAGAGTTGGATTAGAGTGGTTTGGGTTTTGCCTGCAGAGTGGTGTGTGTGTGAGGAGGGAACTGCTGTGGGGAAAGTCTCTCCACACACCCCCTCCCATCTCACCCTTCACTGCAGCAGCTGGAGGGTCTCTGCAGGGCTGTTTGCAGGGAGGTGTTACATTGTCCTTTCTCCTGCAGTGCTAAAGATTGGTGGTGGTGTCACCCGAGGACAGCACAAACCCCGCTCTGGGCAGGTCACTGCAGGAGCAAGAAAACCTCTGTTGTTTTGAATGGATCAGCCACAAGTGCTGTAGTATCCAGAGGTTTTCCTGCTGTGGATGAACAGCCCAGTTTCACGGACGACTAGCATTCCCCTTTTGGGATTTGGTTGCAGCTATAACAGCTGCCAGGAGAGAAACTGGGCCACTGTGTCACTTCACGTGTCAAACCTCGCTTAGTATATTTGACACCCCTAGAGTCTCTCCTCCTGCTTGTCATCCTTATGGAAGAAAACCAGGCAGCTCCTCTATCCTAAAAAATTCAAGTTTTCTTTCAGTTAAAGCATTTTTCACCTGTTCAGCTGTTTCACAGTGTGAGACAAGATGGTTTACACCTGAATTCTTGTGGCAAAAAGTATGTATTTATAAAAAAAATGGGATTTACTCCTGTCATCCTCTAATCCTATTGTTTACTTTTTTGTTTCCATTTCTGTGATTGGAAGCATTTAATGCAACTGCAGGATTTCTTGCCTGCCCTGCTCTACATCCTTAACAAAATAACCTATAAAGAAATAATCAGTGTTTTTTAAATTGCCAGTATATCTTACTTACCTAAAGCAAACAGAGCTCAGCTAGTTCAAGTATTGTGGTTCATTAAATTGTTTAGGACAGACATTGATTCCTTCAAGCAATCTGTTACTAAATTTTGCCAATAAAGGAAAATTATCACCACCCATAAATGGATTGTATAATTAATCAATCATTTTTGTACACATTGTTTTATTTTACTGGAACAGTTTATCCAAATCCCTCCTTTCTCCTCAAAAGTACCCCAGTATTAGTAGTGGACATCAGCAAATCTTGACAAATCATTATCAATTTCAGCAGCCATAAAGCCTTTAAAACAGGGAGTTTGGGACATTGTTAGTTTCATTCCAAACTATTGTTGACTAAAGAACAGCTGCTTGAGAAACTCTGGCTCTACCTGTGCTAATTTTTTGAAGGACTAAGTATAAAATGTGATTGAAACCTGTTTGTTCTTCCTCAGGTGAAGTTTACTACAGAAGTAAATATCTCCGAAGTGACACATACAACTGCAACATAGAAGCAAACAGAATTGTCGTGTCTGAGTTTGGGACTATGGCTTATCCAGATCCATGCAAAAACATATTTTCCAAGTAAGCAATGCTTTTCCCAACAAGATTCTTCTATCTACTTCTCTCTTCAGCACACATGTCTTTCTGTTTACCCTTGACACATATGTACAAATACAACATTTGATTTGTAAATTTACAATTTCAAAATATTGAAAAGGCCAAAAGATATGTACTGCCTATGGGTTAGTCTCAGGCAAATATTTTAAATTCATTTTATCACCAATATTGGCTGCTTTATTCAGTAACACAAGTAGATTATATAAAAAACAAACATTTTCTTTCTCCAGTGTTAGTGAAGTGTTTTGATACTTTGTAAAGGGAGAAGCAGCAAGAATGAAAAAGATTTAGAGATGGGGAAGGTATTAATACAAAGTCTATTCAACAAAAAAAAAAAAGAGAAGCATCAATAACTGAAAAAAAATTCAGAAAAACTTTTTGATTAAAGATGGTTTTACAGAGAGGTGCGATGTAGGCCATCAGTTATCCTCAGTCTTGTAAAATTGGCTGTAGGGATTCCCTAACAAGTGCAAATAGGTCACCCTTCTCTCCTTCCTGGCTGAACTACCTCCAGCGACCTCGAACCTGGTATTTGGTAAGGACACACATGCAGACAGTTATTGCAAAAGAGCTGATATGTTGTAAATTGTTCCCCTGAGATAAGATTTTCTTGCCTCTTCCAACAGCAATAGAGTAACTCTGGCATTTTGAGTTCAAAAGGGTTAGAGAAACTTTGTCTTGGCTTCTAGTGACTGATAAAATCATACACTGATAAAGAAAACTGTCAAGCCCATATGTGAAGTTCAATCTTATTTGAAATCATAATTGTGCTATGGGATTTCACTGGGAACAAAAATATTCCATTGCAGAATATATGAATCCATCTATTTTATGAAGGCATACACTGAAAAACCTACCAGCTTTTAGGTAGGAAGTGGTAGGCCAAATTTTCCCAAGACAGGCACAGGAGAGTGTGTAATTAACCCATCCTGATAAACCAGTGCATGTCCTAGAGCTGGCAGTGGGAATGGGCCTGGATGCCCTTTTGTGTGTGGAAAAACAGTTGCTTGCATGTCCTCAACCCTCACCCAGGCCAAGGGCATTGGAGAAGTCCATCTCCTCTGCTCTCCCACCCTTTCCAGGGAGCTGCCAGCAGTGGGCACAGCAGGGAGAGGCAGCCTCAGGTCTGTGGCACTGCAGGGTCACTTGTGCTCCATGTGGGGGAAAGGCAGCTCCAGCTCCTGCAGCTCTAATGAAATTTCCCTCTGGACAGGGCATTCACCTATTTGTCTCACACCATTCCTGAGTTCACAGACAACTGTCTGATCAACATTATGAAAACTGGAGATGATTTTTATGCTACTGGCGAGACTAACTTCATCAGGAAAATTAATCCACAGACTCTGGAGACACTGGAGAAGGTACAAACCACCATCTGTCATTCTGGTTCCTTGTCTGCTGATGAATAAATTTCAGGCTGACTCATAAGGATCCTTTAACGTGTTCAGGACACAAAATACTTTTCTTCTGCTGTTGCCTTACTTTTGAAATCTTACTTTTGGTAAAGCGAAATAGTGAAGATACCAAAAGATAAAAGATACCTTTTAAGAACTTCTCTGTTCAAATTTAAATTCTGTTTAGTTTGGGAAAAGCTGGGCTTTGACCAATTTCACTTGTACATAATCTAGCAAGGTTGCAGGAATAATACCACAGTTACATGATTATTTTGGATGATTGCCATTATTATGTATCTGTAGTTATGAAATTATTTACATAATTAAAAATTCAGTAGGTCAGTTATATGACTACTTTTCAAGGACCTTATGTAAGATATTACTTAATTATTAAAATGAGAACTTGATATATTGAAATATATGCAATAGGTTTTTTTCTAGCCTGCACTAGAGTTTGAGTACAACTTCCAAATTGTAGATAAAATATAAATCTTTTTGCCCCAGCAGATTGCCAGACTCAGCCCTGTTAAATAAACTGCTTTCAGGGTGAAATGGGCATTTGCAGAGTAACTTGCTTAGCTAATCCTCCCTGATGTTATGTGGCTTCAAGGGAGAGGTGACTGTAATTCAGATTCTGTAACTTGTTTTAGCCTTGAATAAGGAAATAATTTGAATACCTACACAAGTCATTTGGTTTAATTATTTAAATTTCAAAGCCATTTGTAAATGGGGTGCCAATATAAGGCCACCAGGGCTAAAAAGCTGGTGGATTTGTGGTGTTAGCTGAGATCAATTTTCATTCTCTTACACATCTCTCAAATCTCTTATTGTATCATTTTCCAGGTTGACTACAGCAAGTATGTAGCTGTAAATCTGGCCACTTCTCACCCACACTACGACAGTGCTGGAAATGTTCTCAACATGGGCACTTCAATAGTTGATAAAGGGAAGACAAAATATGTTCTATTTAAGATTCCTTCCTCTGTGCCAGGTAAGATATGTCTGTTATTGTTATTTTCTAGCAACTTGTTAGCAATTTCTTTTCTTCAAAGGGCAAGGGTGGTGATACAGCGCTGCTAGTAACCAGTGGTGTTCATTTTCTTAATTTCAACTTATTGTGAACTTCATGTTAACTGCTTAGCCTGTCTGGGCATGTGCTCTTACAAAGGCTCACCTTGAGTACTGTGTAAACAGGGTATTTCAGTAGGAAGAACCTTACTTTTAGTTGAAGGTTCTAGTGCAATTTTCCCTATAGGGCAGCACATATAATTTGAGGTTGTAAATTTTAATTTCTCAGTAAATGAAAATTCTCTTAAAATGCTGATACTATGATTACAGGGAAGCATGATAGCAAATAGAACCTAATACAGAGTTATTATTCCTGTCTAACCTGGCCAACACTGGCCCTTGCTAAAACACTGTCCACTGTTCACAGAGCAAATCACTTGCTCTTTTTCTTCAAGATAATCTTTTTTTGGTGTGTGTTGTTGTTTAAAATCAGCTGCTATTGTGTTGCCTGTCCCTTGTTGAACAATCGAGAGGCCTTCCACAGCTGAAAGATCAGTTTGCAATTTCTAGCCGGGGCTCAAATTTGGGAACATCTCCTTAGAAGTTAAAAACCACAAGGGGATTTGAACCCCTTTTTAAAGCTGCTGATTTAATTAAACATATTTCTCCTCCATGCTGGAACTTCTGAAGACAGTAACCAGTAGAATCAAATCCCAAGATGAGCAGGCTCTGCCTGAATGGATCCAACATGGTGATTTCACCACGTTTTCTTCTTGCATGCAGAGTTCTATGTTCATTATACAGGAGTAAACAAACCACTTTCTTAACAGGAAAATGCAAATAAAACTGAGAGGAACCTGTTCTTCCCTGCCTGGGAGAAATCCAAGCACAAGTTTGGAATGGAATTTATTAGAAATATAATTTTAATTTTTGTCATTCATATTCAGAACAAGAAAAGAAGAAATCTCGTTTCAAGCACCTGGAAGTGGTTTGCTCCATCCCTTCTCAGTCTCTGCTCCACCCCAGCTACTACCACAGCTTTGGACTCACAGAGAATTACATTATCTTCGTAGAGCAGCCCTTCAGACTGGATATTGTCAAACTGGCAACTGCTTACATCCGAGGTGTGAACTGGGCTTCCTGCCTTGCCTACAACAAGGATGATAAGGTATTTTTCCTACTGCTGAGCAATGGAGTCAGGCCAGCCAGTGACCTCTTCCATGCTGTTCTGTTTTTCATCTGGTTCATTCATTTCAGTAGTCACTCTTTTTTTTTTTCAAACCTTGACTTTCACGATGCACAGATTTTTTAGAAGCTGCATGTTTTTGAATACTGTCTCCTGTATCCAGAAATTTCTCAAATAAATATCTGATGCTGAAGCTCTTGAGAGAGAAGATAGTTTGGCATTTCTAGAAATACCGTGTGCTAACAGAGAAATTCCAACCTGCACTAGCATCTGAGACAGATCCAATTGCTCCTGGTCCAAACAAAATGCTGTCTGTGGTGGGTGAGATCTGCTCCAGGTGCACTGCATGCGACAGAGAGCCAGACTGGTGGAAAAGCCTGCACTGAACAAAAAGAGAGTTTTTCACTGTGGCAACTGAGAGAAAATACTGTTTTCTGAGGATCTTATTTCCACATGCTCTGGGCATCAACACGTGGGACTTGCTGAGTACAGGGCACCAGCATCTGCCTCTCAACAGAGGCAGATTTATTTAACTTAAAAAGAGAGCAGGGCATTTTCCAGGCTCTTCTGGAAAACTTCAATCCTCAGCCTAGCCCAAATAGTAATTTGCAATACTAAAATGAGCTTAAAGCTGTTCCACACTCATTTTACTGCTGTGTGTTGTGGTCTTCAGGTTGGAATCCCTTGTCTCCTAGCAGCAGCCTCTGAGTTCTTACTACACTTCAGTACAAATACACATTTGAATATTGATGGTTACCATTAGAAAACAGTTTTCTAAATAACTATTTGCTGATTCTGAATGGTTTTAAATAATGTTTTCTCTCTTTCAGACTTGGTTTCACTTTATAGACAGGAAGACTAAAAAGGAAGTGTCCACCAAGTTTTATGGTGATGCTTTGGTGTTTTTTCACCATATAAATGCTTATGAAGAGGATGGCCACATTATTTTTGATCTTATTGCCTATACAGACAATAGCTTATATGACATGTTTTATTTAAAAAACCTGGATAAAGACTTTGAAGAGCACGCCAAGCTTACCTCCTTTCCAACCTGCAAACGATTTGTGGTTCCTCTGCAGTATGACAAGGTAGAAAGAAGATGGCTTTCTAACCTGTTCTTTGATCAGTAATTTAAAATACATCAGTGTGAATAACAGGTGCATAATTAATTGCCAGCCTTTAGGTGCAATTTTTTGATTCTGTGATACCCAAAGTGTGCACGAGGTTTGGGTTTTGTATGTCCTGTGAGAAATGGCAGTGGGCAGCTGGACATGGTTATGTGAATCCAGGTTCTGACACCATCCACTACGGAGAACAGGGATGTGGAGAACATGGAATTTTCTTACCAGTGAGATTATTTGTTAAATGCCATCAAACACAAGCAGATATATCCACTTGGCTGTTAACTGCAAGGGCATGCATGATGTTTTGCACAATCTGTCTCTCCCACTTCACTGGAAGCTCACATACAATACACGCACGCTCCCAGCTGTTGCAATGGTTCTAATAAAATTAGAATATTTCATTTAAGTGTGATATATTAGCAGGAAGAGAAACAATTTTATCTTTCAGTTTAATTTAAAACATCATTTTACATCATTCTTTGCAGGGAAGATTTTATACTGCCCAGAAAATTGGACAAGTTTCTGCCTGATACCTTTGGAATGGATATTACTTTTTCTTTCTGCATCCTAGAATCTTGCTGCTCTGTTCTTGTCTAAGAAACAGCTCTGCAGCAATGACAAAGGATGCTTTGGATCACACCAGCTGTTCTGCAATCTCAAGAAATAAGCAGTAGGACATTAAAGAGCATATCACACCTATTTTTGCACTTGATTTTTAGCAGGTGCAAAAGCCTAACCTTGGTGACTTTTAGTGGAAATTTGATGCCTCATTCCTTGAAACCCATCTTTATTCATTAAATTCTCAAATTTATGGTACTTCTGGACCATAACCATAGGTATCTACACGTTTCTAAGGACTCAGTGTTATTCAAAATAATTATTCTGTGTTATATTAAAATACTCTGAGTGCAACAAGATTTCTAATGGAAACCTCAGAATCTAAAATGCCACAAGAATGGTTTTCTTGAAGCTTGTTTGTTTAATCCTCAAATTGTTGATATTAATATCAAACCTGATGAAAAATCTAAATTAGAAGCATGCTTTTAGAGATCCATGACTTTTTCAGCATTTGTCTCTTTCAGGACGCTGAGGTTGGCTCTAATTTAGTGAGACTTGCCTCTACTGCAACTGCTGTAAAGGAGAAAGATGGGAACATCTATTGCCAACCTGAAATACTATGTGAAGGTCAGACACATCCTTTAAATATCTGATGTTGCAGCAGTTTTGTATTAATACAGGATTCCAAGTCTGATCTCACAACTATTGATACGGCTTGCAAACCTACCTGTTACAAGAGTAATTTTAGTTAAAGGAGTCTGTTATAAGTAGTACTTCAGGTTTAGCTGCATTTTGTAAAGATTGTCCTCTAAAGCAGATTTTTAACCTTTTATCAGGGGATAATAGCAGGAATATGTAAATATGTATTTACCTAAGGTGAAAGTCATTTCTTAGAATAGTAGCCTCCAATTCTATCCCGGTTGTTCACATCATAGATTTATAAAGAAAGAAATAAATCCAAACCAGAAAAACCCTCATAAATCCCAGTCTAATGAATCCCTAAGAATGAAATATCGTTGCCTTTTGAACTAACCACCCTGGCTTACTTATGTTAATACCCATCTTCAGCTTCTTAGAAATTCAGATATACAAAATCTATGTAACACCTTTATTAAGTAGTGTCAAGGTTTTTCACAGGGCAAAACTTCCTGAAGATTGGTATGTCTATAAAGATGCACTTTCAACTTATTTTCTTCTCTTGTTCCTAAGTCTTGAACTTTATTTTATGCAGGGATAGAACTGCCTCGCATCAACTACGGCTATAATGGCAAAAAATACAAGTATGTCTTTGCAACAAAAGTCCAGTGGAGTCCAATTCCTACACAGGTATAATTACATTTACAAAGTCATTGTCTTCCCATTGGTGGGTCATTCACATGCAAAGAAACGTGAAAAGCCTAAATTCTCATAAGAATAAATTCATGTGGTACCATTTCCCTCATGAAGTATTAATAAACTCAGGCTTCTTCCTCCAGCTTTATATTCTCACAAAGTCTCTTGAAGAGTTACTGAGACCCTCACTTTCCTGCTAAATTGAGCTGAACCTTCTGTGATGTGTGCCAAGGACTATAAAGGAGAGAACAGGAAAAAGATGTATTAGATGCATATATATATTTAGTATTCTTTCCCTTTAGGAAGCCTAACAGAAAAATAAGATATTGCAATGCTACCTAATATGTTTTAAATACTAAAACAATATCTAATTTTGGGGAGAGCTTTATATTTTGCTGGCTAGTTCTCTATTTGAGGTAACAAATGCTTTGTTTATATGTGCATGATGCTAGGAGACAGCCTAGAGTACAAATAGATTAAAGGGAAAGGTATTTGTATTTAAAAGTATGAGTATTATACAGACAAAATCACTCTTTACAGTTCTTGTTGTGTGACTACAAGGCAGCACAAATTGAAGTCACTGTTGGATCTTGCATATAATTACCATAACTGATTACAAAATAAATCTGGATTTCTGCATGATGCAAGAAAATTTATTGCAGCGCATCTGACAATAACTCAAACAAATCTGCAAGTTCGTGATTTACAGCGTAGATAATCTCTGCTTGACTCAAATATACTAAAAAATGCTGGTAAGCAGGATCTTTCTTCACATCAGATGCAGTTCAGTGAATGCAAGCACAACAACCTAATCCTTAGGTAGAGTCTGTCAGTGAAAGTGCTGTCATCTTGGCTAGAAGAGAGAATTATTTCGAATTCTTCCTCCATTAATTTGAATAGTTTCACTTTTGTATTATTTGGCTAAAGATCAAAACGGAAAAGATTAGAACTGTATGGGTAGAGAAAAGGCCTTAATGGAATTGAACTGAAAATGCCAGGCATCCCCTCTGGAGACTGGTTTGGCTACTCAATGGGATGAAGATCCACACTCCGTTCCTTCAGTAAAGACCAGTGTCTGCCCCCCTGGTTTAATCTTTACACCTCATTAGGAACAGCCTTTTCTTCTGGCATATGTACCCTGCTGCACAGTAGAAGGCCTTGAGAAATATGGAAGTAGCAATAAAAGGAAAATAATTCACAGGATTAGAAAATGGCGAGTTTAAATCCTGTTTCCTGCTTTGCTACAGAATCTCAGTGAATTGGAACAGGTCACTTAAATATTCTGTGCCTTGGACTCTCTACAGTGAGGGGCATTACTTACACTGAAGGGTCTCTTGGGATCTGTTAGCATTTGTGAACTACTAAATGCCCATAAATGAAAGGTGCAATTGTAATCTAATGGATTGAAATGAAAAGAACATTGTGTGATTATGCAGCCACAAAATGTGACTCCAAAATTTAACATTTTCCAGGTGTTTTTTTCTTGTGGTGACACCTTCCTTAACTCTTAGCATTGGTTCCCCCCGCCACCAGTCTGTTCATGTTGTACCTTTGGAAAAAGCCACTGTTGTGGTCACTGACATTTTTCTTTTCTTGTCACAACTATTTAGATTGCAAAATTTAATACCCAGACAAAGGAAATGCTGCACTGGGGACAGGACCACTGCTGGCCATCCGAGCCCGTTTTTGTTCCCAGGCCTGATGCAAAAGAAGAGGATGATGGTAAAATAATGACAGTGTTCTGAAAGCTGGGGTTACATGAGTTTTGTATTAAATCTTTACAAGTTTCAACGTTCTTAGTCAAGAAAACTGGGTTGATGCTTCCTCTGTGAGATGGGGTTATCTTTTCTGCTTGGTGAAACTTTTATATGTTTCTAATTCCTCATTTGTATGTCACAGGTGTTGTTCTGACCTGTATTGTGAAGAGTGATCCAAAGGAACCACCTTTCCTACTTGTCTTGGATGCTAAAACATTCACAGAGCTGGGTCGAGCCACAGTAAATGTGGAAATGCATATGGACCTGCACGGAATATTTATACCAGAGCAAGCTGTGAAAACTGAGACTGAGTAAAATCTATTTGTTGTATTGCACAGACTGAGATAAACTTTTAATGAATGTGGGATAATATCCTTCAGGAACAGCCTTCTTGTATTCTAAGAAATGACTAATTATAACCTCTTCAATATCTATATACAATCTCTTATAAGAGACAGAAATTACTTTATTACAAATTATTGTATACACAACTGGTATATCACTTTTCCAAAGGAAGAATTATCAATATTAAGTGCTAATGTTGAATACAGCTTGTGGGGCAGGGAATAGGAGACAAAGGTAACAAGAAATGTTTTATTTGAGTAGAATAAAGCTTTGTGAGCAAATGAATTACTGTATTCGTAGGGTGACACATGGCATGAGTCACACATGTCTGCAGGTCATGTAACTTCCACAGGCTGTTGCAAGAATGCAGCTGACAATGAAAGTTGTCTCCTGCCAGAAAAATCTCATGTTTAATTATCTACTATGATACCAATAATTCATGGCAATGTATTCTCTTGGTGCTTGTTTTCTTAAACTCTACCATAACCAAAGTATTTTGCTGAGGTGCTACATTTTTCTTATCCAGAGCCTAAAACCAGCTTTTATAATAAATTCACAGTGTATTTTTTGCTTTTATGTTGACAAAACCAAGTAAGTTTATTGAAATAGAGTACACAGTTATATGTAGTGTTCAATTATACTTCAGTGACATTGAGTCTTAAGCACTTTGTATTTAAATCAGTTTTCCTTGGACAGAATATCTGCCATGGCATTTCATGTAATTATATGATTGCATTGTGTAAAAGATAAGAAGAACTATAGTATTTGATATTGCTACTAATCTCTGTTAATAGCAGTATGTATGTGAATGAGGGCAGTGTATTTCTAGCAGCACTCAGACACACATGCAACAAATAGTTTAAGGAAAGAGTGAAAGATCTAATTTAGGCCTCATCTGAACCCCACAGTAACTGAAACTAGAAGCTGTTATTGCCATTCTAAGCATTTGCTTCATGTCTGCTTTGGAGCATCCATGTTCTCACATGTGTTTCATGATGCTTGCTAATAAAAGTGCACAACTCTCACTCACAGTCACACGTCAACATAAAGTTCAAGTGCCAAGTACAGAGTGACTGGTTGTGTTACAGAAATGGTATTTCTTAACCCCCTGAGTGTATTCCTGATTTGAGGTATTGAGTTTTCTTTAAGTGAGAGCTATTTTGCTTTGAATTGTATTTTCTCCTTGTAGATACCTTTGCTGTTGGAGGCATCTTTACTAATGGAAAAAACCAGGTGCACATCCATCCATTTTGGATGTTCATCTGGTCTGTCAGTATCACCACACAACTCAGGTACCTCTCACTTTGACACACACATTCTCTCAGTGGCTGTGCTGCTCACAGAGTTTCACAGGTAGGAGACAGAATGCAATTGTTGTCATTTACTACCTCCCCACCACATGAGAATCTGGGCTTTGGTGACCTGTTTGAGATTACCTAAGGTGTTTATGGCAGAGCAGGAACTGAACCAACATCACTCACTGTTCCTGTCTGCTCTGTAACAACCAGATCTCCGTTTCTCTGGTTAAGTCTTTGCACTTTTTTTAGGATAAAGAATATACAGGCTATTTTTAACGCAAAAAAATAAAAAATCACTGTGGTCAGACCTAGTTAAAATATGCAGTGTTGGGCATTCAAAGGTTTACATGTTCCATAAAATGGAAATAAGCACTTCAGTAAGGTGTGTCTGCAGAAACAGTCACTTTTAGTGTTTTCAAGGCATATTACCTATAGTATTTAATAGAAGTTTATCTTCTAAAGAATAAATTGAATTCCATTTTTATAAGTAATATGGAACCAGTACTGGAAGGGCAGACTGACTCATGATATCAGCATCAGTTCTGGGGCTGTTTCTTAACATCTGAAAAAGTTTGGATTTAACAAATATCCACAAATAGATTTCCAGAATTACAAGGTGGCAATGAATCAAAAGTCTAACCATTGTTATAGATTTCCTTCCAAGAGTTTGTATCCAGAATTTCTTCTGTAGTACTCATGGGGTTGTTTTTGGATGATCATGGGTTTGGATACAGGAGTTACTTGACTTCTGAGGAGCTAATTCTAACTGGTAGAGATGACAGGATAGGGGATACACTCATCATAAAAACAACCTGTAGTCTAAGAAAATGTGTTATTTACCTTCATGTAGAAATAATGCAGAAAATAAATGATTAGAACCTGTCTGGCATATGATTTTTTAAATTAAATGTGCCATGTTGCCTTGGTCAGTACTACACAGGATTTGATCAGCATTAAGTTTGTATTTAACCTGAGGAGAAAAACAGTGATGTAAATCTGCATTTGCTAATCCCAGTATCCTCCTGCAGCAGAGACAATAGGAATAAAACCATACAGCTAATCACAAATTTGTTCAAGAATGTTTTTAGTGGTTGCAATACCAATCTGATGAAACGTTTACCCTGCATATGGTAACACACTGTATCATTTCCAGGCTGACAGAAGCAAGGGGAAATGCAGATATGCTTTGCCAAGTGGCTGCAAGGCTCGTAGGGTTTTTTTGATGTGGTAACATGGCACGTGGCAATGAGTGACATTTGGTTTGCTTCTGACACCCTTCGCTATGAATGAAATATCAAGGGCCAAAAAGGTTTGATTCTTCTTTTGCACCAATTTAAGTCATAAATTAGCCCAGCAAAATTCACAGAATTATTATAATGGCTTAACACAAATCTAGATTGAGTGACTGCAAATAAAAAATAGTAAAGATAAGTATCTCCATTAAAGAAGAATACATAGTTGGGTGAGAGAATCAGGCCACGGGTATGCATACATATAATTAATTACCTCAGAGATGCTACGAATGGACCTTGATAGAGTGGTTTGTTTTGTTGTTGTTTTGGTTTGGGGTTTTTTTCCATTAATACTGTCATTAAATGGAACAAATAACAAGGTATAACAATTTGTTCTCTGGAAGTGGGTATTATCTATTACACCTCATCCCATTGCCCCACATAGGCAGTAAGAGGAAGCAGAAACAGTGTTTACAAGGAGGAGTTAAAAACCAGAAATGCAACAATGTTTTCCTCTGCAACAATCTGTGCAGGAGGCAGGGAAACGCACCAGTCTCTTTCTTTTCAAATAACCAGGCCACTCAATGACAGCTTTCGCAATAATTTAAACCACTGCTCCCTTGGGTCTGCAATTACCTGAGTATTAATGACAAGCAAAATACATCTTTCCCCTGCAGCCAAGGAGCAGTGTGCTCTCTGCCTTCATTACCCTCAAAGAGAGCTGGGAATGTGTCCTCTGGATCCTCAACCTACACCTGACATCCTGGATAATTATACCCAAGCCAGAAAAAGTGGCCTTCTAATATTTGTAAATGGGTATGTACAACAACAAGTGTTGCAAAGCTGCTGGTGCTTCATACACATTACTGTGGGTTTAGGCCTTCTGTCCTACATCCTCTGCTCCTAAAACTCAGAGCTGCACAACAAACCTGGAGCATGGTGCTCCTCCCTGTGACCCCTCCCCAGTCAGGGAGCACTTCAGCAAGGGCTGAGCTGTAAACCCTGGCTCCAACAGGGCTGAGCACACTCTTCACCCAGGCCCTGGGTGCAGGGTTTGGACTGCTGGGTGATGTGTGAGGATGTCCCAGCTGCAATCTATCTGCAGAACAAACCAGCATTGTGTCCAGCCTGGAAAGAACAAGGCTGCCTTTGTGAAGGCATTAATTTCTGTTTCCTACGGGGCCACTTCCAGATACCCTAATTCATTTTCCAAGTGGTAAAATGATTTGGAGACACCATCAAACTGAACGAACGATAGAATTTTGTTACATTTCACTGAAATGCAAGTAATAAAAGCACGTGACCCACCACAGCTTTACTAGATCAGGCCATCTGAAAATGTTATTTTCCCAAGGAAGGGATGGACAGCACAACGTCCATTTGGGTGTTGCATAGGCTAGGAGATCCCAGTGCCACTGTGCCTGTCAGTGCAGGGAACATGGTGAGCTGCTGTGCTAGTCCCTCCTGGCAGCACCGGCTGGGTGTCTGTTTTAGAGCAGATCACAGTTTTTGAAACACTTTCACTCCGTGCAAATAGTCTCACTGCTTAAATGTTGGATGTTGTTAAGAAAGCAGATGGAATCAAGTAATCTCTTTATGTGCAATTAAGCACGATAATAAACGGCCTAAAATTTACCATGTGAGCTGTCCTAAAGAAGATCTTTTTTGCTGGACAAGGCCACATTTCCAGTGGGCAGCTGTGGAAAGGGGCACTGCCACAATGAGTCTCGCTGTATTTAATTCTCGTTCCCTTACTTTTCCTTGTGCCTACACCGGTAACATTCACCTCCAGCTCATGTAAGGGAACAAATAAATAAATAAAAGGCCAGTTTTACAGGATCACAGAATCAATTAGATTGGAAAAGATCTCTGAGATCATCGACTCCAACCTATGAGCAAACACCACCGTGTCACCCAGATCACGGCACCGAGTGCCACTTTCAGTCTTTTCCTTAAACACTTCCAGGGATGGTGATTCCACTACCTCCCTGGGCAGCCCGTTCCGATGTCTAATCCCCTTTCTGTGAAAACATTTCTCCTAATGTCCAACCTAAACCTCCCCTGGCGCAGCTTAGGGCGCAGCTCTCCCCTTGTCCCGTCTCTCGTTGCCCAGACGAGTCTGTCCCCCCCGCGGCCCCATCCTCCTGCCAGGAGTTGTGCACAGCGAGAAGGTCCCCCCTGAACCTCCTTTTCTCCAGGCTGAGCCCCCCCAGCTNGCCCCCCCCAGCCCCCTCAGCCGCTCCTGGTGCTCCAGCCCCTTCCCCAGCTCCGTTCCCTTCTCTGGACCTTCTTTAGCGACATTCCAGAGCCGTGAGGAGACAAAGCCGAGATTTCCGCGGGCCGTCCCCGCCCCGCCCGCGGAGGGGCCGCGGTGCCCGAGGGCCGCCGGGCCGGGCCGCCCCCGCGGGGCGGCGCGGGGAGATGATGCCGGGAGATGATGTCAGCGGCGGGCGGGCGCTCAGCCATGGTGTGAGGGCAGGGACTGAGCC
>VXBT01000503.1:1794691-1876353 GCA_013400235.1 Oriolus oriolus
GCCGGGCCGCCCCCGCGGGGCGGCGCGGGGAGATGATGCCGGGAGATGATGTCAGCGGCGGGCGGGCGCTCAGCCATGGTGTGAGGGCAGGGACTGAGCCGGCCCGGCCCGGCCCGGCTCGGCGGCGGCAGCAGCACCATGTCGGGCCCGAGCGCCGTGTCGGACCCGCAGCACCCGGCGCGGCTGCTGCGGGCGCTCAGCTCGTTCCGGGAAGAGACGCGGTTCTGCGACGCGCACCTGGTGCTGGAGGGCGAGGAGATCCCGGTGCAGAAGAACATCCTGGCGGCCGCCAGCCCCTACATCAGGTACGGCCGGGCCCGCAGCCCCCGGCCGGCCGGTCGGAGGGGCCGCGCTCCGGGGAGGGGGGCCGGGGTTATGTAAGGAGCGGGATCCACGGCGTGTGAGGGCGAAGGAGTCGGGGAAGGCCGGCGCGGGGGTCTGCGGACCCCGGGTGCGCCTCGGCCCGGAGTTGGCCCGAGCGCCCAGGGAGGGTGTGGAGTCTCCCTCTCCGGACATTCAAAGCCCAGCTGGACACGTTCCTGTGTCACCTGCTCCAGGTGACCCGGCCGTGGCAGAGGGGCTGGACTGGGTGATCTCCAGAGGTCTCTTCCAACCCCAGCTATGCTGTGATTCTGTGGGAGCAGCGGCTGGGCCACCTCCTTCCCTGCTTCTCTGCTTCCCTGCTTCTCTGCTTCCCTGCCTCTGGCCGGTGCCGCCGGGTCCCTCCGCAGGAGCCGTCGTGTTCTCGGCGTCACACCGCTGCTTTTCCCAGCTCTGAGAGCCTGTGTCACCCACCAGGGAAGAGATCCCCCCAACAACTTTATTGCTGCCAAGGGCCTGGTGTGAACAAGTAACCCCTACAGAATGAACTGTGCGGATGGTGAGGGAGGTGTCCGGCCGAGGGGCAGCATCCCAGGGGCACTGTGAGGTGCTGGGCTGTGTGTGTCCCTGGGCCACACCGAGTCAGCACTTTAGCATCATTTTTCTCCTCCTTAATGTCTTTTAGCAAGACAGGGCTCCAGGTGGTGGTCATGGGTTCTGAAGTACATCGGCTTCTAAATTAAAAAATAAAAATACAGGTTTGTCTCCCCATTGCTTGTGCCCCCACAGCATCTAAGAACATCACTCGGAAATTGCCAGAGGGACAAAGCCTGGCCGTGCCAGGATCGCTGGCAGCTCTTGGCAGGGGTGTCACCAGCATGTGCAGTCAGAACTGTGCCACTTGACAGCGAGTGCTGGGGAGGACGAGCTGCATTAGCACAGTCATGGTTTCTGACTGGCAAACAGCTGCTCCTGGGCTGTGTGTGCAGGGAAACCCAGGTCATGGAAAGTCCTGCTGACACCAGTTTGAACCCCATCACACTCCATGCTGACAAGTCCAGTGACATCAGGTGAAAAGAATATACCCTCCACAAGATGTTATAGTACATATCTACATGTCTGGTGGGTAAACAAAACATACAAGTGGTTAGTTTCAAAGGGTTTTTAAATCCACTCATTCGCAGGTAATAAAGACATTTGTTTTGTCTTCATGTGTAAAGTAGGGGCAGACCTTCAGTACCATTTAAACACAGGATTATCATGAATCTGTAGCAAACTTTTTGTACTGTTTGGACATTTCTTCCGGCTGCTGCTTCCTGTGAAGTTGTCCTAAAATTTGCATTTTTGTGCTAGGTGAGGATGGGGATTCTTTGTGCTATAGTCCGAAAAAAACCACAACCTTCTGCAGTGTCATATCATCTGCTTTAGGCAATATGGTGTTTTGGGTGACCATCGCAGTACAACTTCAACATTCTCAAATACAAAAATAAACTAAAAATAAATAGAATATGAGTCTGTGAATAACTTTTAAATGGCAGTGATCGTGCACAGACTTAAAGAAACAGTTCTCTGTACTGATTGAGCTGGCAGAGCTGAGGTCTAAAATGAAATAAAACACACAGAGAAGGAAGATCATCAAGAACTGGTGAAAGAGACATGGTGGAGCCTATGTGCTAATAAGTTTTTGTCACTGCTTGTTTTGAGAAGCAGGTTTGGAAGACTGTGGTGAAAGCAATCAAAGATGTGAAATAGAAATGGGCCATTGATTCATGCTCTTCAAAATGCCTGAATGCTTTTTAGGTCATTTGCCATCATATTTTAGATGACCATATGCCTGACATTAAGTTTCAGAAGAGTTGCTGTAGGTTGTAAGAGGTCATGTCCTTGGAAAAGCTGCTGTCCTACTGTTACAGCAGGATGAGTTTACAGGAAATGTCAGTTTTTTTACTGTGAAAAAAATGCTTAACTAAAAGATACTGTAAATTATCCTATGGAGAAGTGCCTTTTCACAGAATTTCATGTTCATGAATTGCATTTTGGTAATGTCTGAAAACTGTACTGGGGAAACGTGGGTTAAGTGTGTGTGAGGAAAAAGAGCTCCAGACACAACTACATTAGCAACAAAACTTGTAGTCATTAGAGCTGTGGTTTTTTTAAACTCAAAATTGTTCAGGTTCAAATCTCATGAAGGAACTCATTAACTATGTGTGAAAGTAGGTTACATGCATTAATATATAAATATGATTAAGTGTGGGGTTGTTTTTTTTTTTTAAAGCTTACTCACGTCTTCTCCTCAGGCTTTCAAGATGTAAAGAACCAAAAATACATGTACCTAGTCCTTGTACGGCACATTAGGAAACACATTTGTGTTACCTGCCTTTGCAGAGCCTAATTTTTACTTGCTGCCTGTCTCTCTTCTTTTTATCACTCCAGGATCTCTCTCTTAGTCCAGCTGGTCTTCACATTGGGTAGAATTGGTCAGGTAGGTTGCCAATGTTGGAGCATTGTGTTTCCAGCCAAGAGTAATGTTTCAGTGGCTCTTTTTGGAGATGAAATGAATCTCCACCTTGTACCTAGTCTGTGCAAGTCCCATTTATTTTGAGTGTTGGTTTTTCAAAGAAAATCACTTTAGGCCTCTATATCAACAGTTATTGCAGGAGACACAAGAATTTTCTGCCCCTGTATTTTAAGGGTAGCTGATTCCAAAGCTCTGGTACCAAAGGCTGTTGGAGTCTCCAAATGCCAATTCATTCAGGTTCCTCTCATGTGAAAAATTCCAATATAAAGCTCAGAAAAATCCATTAAGTAATTTCAGAAGTAAAACTTGGAATAAAAATAAGTATTTATGTGAAACTTGAAGTGAGGCAGTGGAAGTATGAGTTGATGTGGTATTTTCAGTGTCTGGCTGTGTCATTATGTGCTGTGGCTGTGGGCAACTTGGTGGGCGAGTTCAGAAAGTAGGGTTTGCATGAATGCCTAGTTTAGGGTGTGAGTAGGAAAATAAGTAGGCATGGACTTTGTGAGGGGGTGGTTGGGTGTGAGCAGAGTCTGTGTGTGCTGAAGGATTTGTGCAGCCACAGAGAGAGGAGCATTACCTGTTTTTTAGTTTTGCATGGGAGCTGTTTGGCTGACTGGTTATGAGTAGGACACTTGTAAATTATAGTGATGTGTTTTCCCACTAGTTATTTGGCAACTGGATTATCCATGCAGCTCAAAGATAGCAGCTTCAGTGGGGAGAGGACAAAAAACATGAAGGGGCACAGAAACACATGGAAGTGTTATTGGTGTCATGGGTCTCATCTGCCTGTCTGATCCATAGGGTGGCTTCTGCAAGTACAGAAAAATAATAGAGGCCTGTTTCATTTTCAAATTTTCAGTCTGTGGGACTAGTAAGAATTTTAATTTTTGTGGTAGTTTGGTTCTTGAGGTCTTGCCTCAACTGCTTAATGCCAAGTGGTTTGTAGCTCTTTCAGGGCAGTGAGGTCTGAGGTGGTTGTGTGAATTCCTACAGAATTCCCTTATATGTACAGGTTAATCTAATCCCTCTGTGTGCCCCTGGAGCAAATCCTGCCATTTACAAAGCACAGAAGTCTCCCTACCTATCTCTAACATCTTGTGGTATGTTCCTGAGCCTGAGAAAAGGAGGGTTCCTCAGGAAGAAACCGCCACAGGACAAAGCGAGGTTTGGCTCAAGGTGATATTGCTGTGCCTCCCAGAGCAGTTATATTTGAGCCAGGTTAGCTCTCGGTTTTCTCTTCTGTAACAAATCAGCCAGAAACCTGCACTTTTTTTTGTAGCACTCTTCATCCTGGCAATTGCCTTAATGTGGATCCATTGCCCGGGTTTAATTTATTTAGGTTGAGAGCCTGGTGTAAGTTACGGTGGCATAAGAGGGCTTTTACCCGAGCAAACCATGCTTGCACTAGTGAGTTTGGCCTGAGTTGTGGCATAGATCCGCCAACCTTTTATAGGATAGATTGGGTCCAAGCATTCCAGGTATCCTCAGCAGTAGCAGCAGATGTTCCCATCCGAACAGATCTGTCACTGTCTGGCATGAGTCGTTCCTGGCCAGCTGCAACTTGCAACTCTTTATATTTTGCTCGCTTACTGTCTGCTTGCCTGGATCACAGGGAACATGTGGGAACTACCTGAACAAAGAGGATGTTTAAGCCCGTATTCTTAGACAAATTTAGTGCTGTTATGCAGGGATTGTGCTGCTGCATTACAAATTGAATTAAGACATTCTTGTTACCTCAGCAAGTTTTGTCTTTGATTTTCACACATCTGCGTGAGCAGATTACCGATGGCTGTATGTGTTCTATACTGTTCCCCAAGGCTTTTCAAACTCAGTAATGGACCAGTAATCACATTTAAATCTTTTCTCAGATGAGCATAATGTAACTAAACAAGAATGCAAATGTAAGGTTAAGTTCACTTTATTTTTATGTACTTATAAATAGCTGTACTGCTTGTAAATGGGTTTTGGTCAGAAATAACCTGACAGCATTTGCATCTTCTCACCTGTCCTGTTCAACCTTCTGGCATCCCTAAAACACTGCAGACCTTGTAAGACCCTGCACAGCCATGGCCAATGCTGAAATAGATTTCCATGGAGATGTGACGGGACGTGGCCCCCGCCACTGAACTCCTGCCCTTTCCTCTCTGTGCTGGCACTTGGAGCATTTGCAGTTGTCACAGGGGGAGCCTGCTGGGACACCATCCCTGTGTGAGTGTGGCTGGGAGTGTCCGTGAGTGCTGGTGTGGGAGGTGGGATGGGATGTCCCTCCCTGCACCCTGGGGGTGCGACTGGGCCCTTCTTGTTACACCTGTTGGACAACGAATATTGTAGAGCAAGGTCAAATAGGAGCCAACACATGCCAGTAGCTTCTGCTGCTTATTTCCTGGTACTTGTTTGGTTTTTACTGACATTTATAGAGATCTTTTGTAGTGTTTTAAGACTTTTCTTCAATTTGGGATGAGTACTGAAGTCAGGAACACAAATGGCACCTGGAGCTGGGAGCTGTTTGGTTGTCAGGACCCTGTGCTCCCAAGCTCTGGTTTAGCCAAATCATGTTGTGCTTGTGCCAGGGCTTGTTCCCTCTTCACTGCGTGTGCAGGGCAGTGTTGTGGTAACTGCACTGTCAAGGAAGGCTCTGAAGCCATTGTTGTCCTCAAAGTTTCTTATGAGAAGTTTGTTTCTGGCAGTCTCCTGGGAGCTTTGGAGGCTGACCTGGCAGTAGGAAGTCAGGAACAGACCAGGCCAGAATTTGCTTCCAGACTTGATAAGCTGTTTTTTAAATTAGGCATAGTTTTGTTTTGGTTTTGATTTTTTAAAAAATTAAATTGAAATGCTACCTATTATGTTTTAGTGGTAGCTGAGTTGTAAAGTCTCTGTTGCTTTGAGAGACAATAAATCAAAATAGTTGCCTTGGCCAGAAACTCTCTACTTGGCACAACTCAGAACTGCCTACATGCATGTTATGTTTGGATAGGCAGTTGAGGGGCAACAGTGATAAAGGTATGTTAAAAGTTTATAGTTTAAAAAGGGATTTAGAAGTCACTATACCAGGCTTGAATGGGGAGTTGTTAATTATATTCCTGCTCCAACAAGCCCCTAGAGATGGCCTGAAGGGAAGAAGCCATAAAGCTCATACCCAGCCCAAAATAATAAAAAAAATACAGTTGGGCTGCTGCTACACGTCAGGCAAAGGGAGAACTGGGAATCAGAGCATTTTGTTTACCCAGGAGAACTAGAGATGAAATTTCTTGTCCTTTCTTTGTATCTGGAGACACACAGCTCATCTGCGTGCCTGACGTAAGAGGCAAGCAGGGATGGAAGGTGTGGCAGGATGGAGCTGCTTGGGATGTCTGGGTAATTTATACTCTGTAGGTTGCCTTTACACTTGCATTAATTGCCTTGTTTGGCAAAACTTTTATTGCTAAAAGAATCTTTTCTATTATTTTTTTTTTGCTTGATTTAGAATGTGTTTTGTGGCTGGAACAGGGCTGCTCTGAAGTTGTGTCTGGAGCTGATGAGTCTGAAATGCTTGATTTGTGTTTTGGGTTTTTGGTGGTGTTTTTTTTTTTAATTCTTTGAACCTGTTTTGTTTGTGTTGGTCTCAGCTGCAGTTACTAAAGGAACTTCTCCCTAGTGTGGACTGACAAATATGAATGTTAACTAATGGTTTGAAAGGATTTGTTTCTTCACTCTCTGTTCAGACTCTTACTCTGAATATTGCACAGAGGTTTCTCTCTGTCCTGGTACTGAGCAGCAGTGTAGCGCTACCTATGCACAGGGGAGTCTCCACTCCTGTCTTTGCCTCTCATATTTTATCTTTGCCATGGCTTAATACATCCAAAAAACCAAAATAAATCACTGCTTATGCACAGCCCTGAAAGTCCTTGTCCCTATCAAGGAAGTATGGCCTTCATACCATGTGGTTAGTGGCTGATTTATGTCCTCAGGCACGTTGGTTTACATCCCCTGGATGATGTGGGCTGCCTGGTGCAGCTCTTGTTCATGGACATGGTGAATGCTCTGCGTTGGAGACTCCTGTGCTGATGAAATCCGTGTTCCTGGTTCCTTTTTCCTCTTGGCTGTCATTGCTTTCTCTGAAAGTCTTGCAGATCTGTGTTTTCCAGCTCTGGGCATATCCAGAATTCCGGTGCTTCCCTCAGCTGAATTCCAAACATCTTCCAGCTGTTCCACAACACTACTCATGCACTTACAATTTTGTCCATTTGACTTCATACATACCAGCAATTATGAAAATCTTCCTTTGACTCTGTTGCTTTTTCCTCCCATGTGCTGTAAGGATAAGTGAGGTATAAAAACCTAGTTAATCCAAAATTTCCCAGCAAATCTATCGGTGTTTTTTAAATAATAATATTAGCAAGTTACAGGAATATTTGGGTTATTAGACACATGCTACACAGCATTACATTTCTTAAATATATTTAACAGCAAATTTAGCGGCACAGATATGGCACTGTACTTGTTTCTTCTAAAAAAGTGTTTTTAACAGGTTTAAAAGCAGAGTTAATTTGAAAGAAGGCTTATTTCAAGTAAGAGACTCTCAATTTCTTGGCTAAAAACTCTATTTCAAAAATGTCTTCCCTTGTTTTTCTGAGGAAGTTCTAGTTCCAAACTGCTACCTAAAAAGTGTAACACTGCTGGGAATTGTCAGCTCAGTGAGTAGACTCAAGTGTCAAGTGGAGCAGAAAAAAAACAACCAGCCAAACCACCTTTCTAAATCCATTGGCAGGTGTTTCTATCACAGGAAGGTCCACCACAGATGAACAGCCAACTGCTGAACCAGGTCCACTCCACCACATCACAGATGAGCCTGAGCTGTGCTTCATGCCATGCACGAGGTGCACGAACCACAGGTGCCCAGCAGCTCATCTGCCTTGCTTGTGTTTGACTTGTTTGCAAGCTCAGCTGCTGCAGTGTCTTGGTTGTTTTCCATGCTGGCTAAAGAAACTCAAAGTGAAATGAAACATCAGGTCCTTGGTGCTGCTGAGAACTCCCAGGGTCCATCCTTGGGCACAGTTTGTTGAGTGTGTGTTCTGTCTACTGAGGGCTAACTCACATGTTTAGGCAAGACATGCTGGTTGAGGGTAGATTTCCAATTTAGATTACAATCTAGCTCTGGATGAGCTCAGTGTAATCAGGGTAATTTCAGATTTTCGTGGTAAACAAGCTCCTCACTGAGCAAAGCCCACGAGCCGTGTACATGTCCCCTGTGCTGCTGCTGACAGAATTGCTTTGTCCCCTTTCTTTTGGAAGGGGGGGAAGCCACATTTTTTCTGACTTAAACTTTTTGATAGTTGAGAAAACTAAGTTATATGTCATAGTTTTTGCTTGTCTTAAAGCAAACAAAGCAACTTCTGCAAGTTTTTGTGCTGAGCTGTTAGATGGACTCCTTTGCCTTGAGATCTGAAGTTGGAGTTACAGATAATCTTAAGGAGAGAGACACAGGGAGACATAGGAGAGGCATAGCCAAAATCCTCTGAGAGCTGGCAGCCTTTGCAGGGTGTGGTGAAGACTGGCTTTTATGTGTGGTGCTAAAGGCCAGGGTGCGACCTCAAAGGAAACCTTCTGATTTGGTTGTAAAATATCTTTTTGGAGGATGGCGGTGGGTGGGGTAAACTGCTGCATCATGTTTTTATGTCTGACCTGTTTAATAATGTGATTATTAAGGGGTTTTTTTGCACGTAGAAAGACCAGCCTTTATGGGAGAAAATGTTGCAGGGATAAAGGCAGACAAATTAAAAGCTTCACCATTAAAATGGTCAGTCCTAAGTAGGACTTAATTAGATTTAACATGGAAAGCTTGTACTTGAAAGACTCAAACCTACATAAGGAGGCCCAGACCAGGACACTAAAATGACCTTATGTTTGCAGCAAAAGCAGATTTTTTGTTTTCTCCTTAGTGATGCAAAATCTCCAAGTACTCACTTGCCATTTTTGGGACTGAGTCATCCTTGTGAGCGTGTTTTAGGTTTAGTACATGTCTTTGCTGGAAACATTTGTTGGAGGTCCAACTTCATTTTAAAATGCTGATGCTCTCTGGAGAAGGCCAAAACACTGGTGCAGGTAAAGCATAAATCATCAAACCCCAATTTTATTGCCCTTTGGTTTGGTGGGATGGCTTTGCTACTTGAGTATTAAAGTTTGCTAGTGTGGCAATACTGGCAAAGCCTGTGTAGACTAGCCCTTATGGTTAATCTGGAGCAAAATCATTAATTTGGGAAGGCAGCTCCTTTCCAAAAGACAAGTGTCTCCCTCTTGTCTCCTGCAGTCTGGTTCCTGACACCCTGCAGTGTAAGTAGGTCAGTGAACTGTGTTTGCACCGCGGTGACGTGAGAGGTAAAAGTTTTATGTTTCAAAGCACCAAACCCAAAGCGTCTGTCCCTTGTTTCCCAGATTTTTTGATGGCTGTTCACTGTAAATATCAACAACCTGCTTGTGGTGAATGTGGTCTGGAGCATTCTCGTAGGCACAATCTTTGCAGACAGGTGTTTGCTTTACTTGTTTAGGTACCAATACACCAGCACTCTAAGGATTAAAGCTTTCCAAGGTTGTGCTCTTGTTGTCTTTTCTTAAGTTTACAGATAAGGCAGAGATTTCAAAGATGAAAATATTCCCACAATATTATGTCTGATTCGGGAAAGCAAGTGGTGTTGGTGGTGGCCAAGTTCTTCATTTGAATTTTCATTTTGTTTGTTGTTTTGTCTAGTTGAGTTTTTAAAAGTGATTATTCCCCTCCTGTAAACTTTCAACAGTAAAATGTAAGAAAACCAAGTTTTCAGACACATGGATTTTTTTTTCAATCTGCTTCTTACAAATCTTAACTGTCCCACAACAGTGCTTTCACAGGGATTGACTGTAAGGTTGGAAGTATGGTTGTGTTGTGCTCTTTTAAAATGACAGTATTTGGAAGATTCATCTTAATTTTAACAAGAACTGTGGACAGTCTTAATTTACATGTTGGTTTGCTTTTTGCTTGTGAGGTTTTTTTAATTATTTGAATCTGTTTTATGTCATTAAATGTAAATTGTCATTCCTAGCAGTATCAATATCAGTTCTTGAGCCCTTGTTTTCATTTTGAGGATTCACCTTGCTTTATACTGCTCACATATACAGATGAGGTACTGGAATTTTTATCCTCCTTCTGCCTTATGTAGAGCATTTGAGATGACTCATTAGGATTGTATTCCTTAAGTGATGTGGAACAGCAGATTCTAAATTTGTCACACAGACAACATCAAAACACAACATCAACCCATTTGTTCTTATGCCACTGGCTCAAGGTGTTGTGTGTCCCAGCAGTTTTCCTAACGAGGCACAAGATGTTGGGGTAGATGTTTGTGTTACTGGAAGCAATTTCAACTTACAATCATGATCTTAATTTAAAAATGGAAAATATTGTTTTAAAACATGTCTGGAGTCAAGCTGCTCAAAATTAAATTACTTGAGAAAACAAGACGAAAAATTTGCCTTGTTTCGTTTCTTCCAGCTCTGTCTCGGCTGTACTCTTGCTCTCAACTCATGGGGGTTTTGGTTGGCTGAGAGGGTTATTTCCTTCTAGATCTTGATGTTCTGGTCTTCCATCTGACTTAAGGAATACTGAGGCAGCCTTTTCTGCTGTGGTTTGGCAGGTTGGAGTGCTTTTAAAGTAATTAGAAATATTGTCCGCAGTAGGAAGCTGCCACATGCCTGGGTTAGAAGCAGCTGTGCTGCAGCTGGCACATCTCTGCACCTTGGGTTGCTGGTTGCCACTTCCAGCTCTCAGCCACACAAATCACAGGCTGAATAAATCACCCTGAGGAGGAGTGTGGCAGAAAGAAGGCATCCTCCTTCTGGGATGCTGACGGATTGGAAATCCTCTGCTTAAGCATAGCTGGTAACTTATTTTCTAAAGTGAAATTTGGTAGAAGGCAAGGGTTAGGTATTTCGCCATGTGCTGCCCATTGTCTTTCTGAGCTGGGAACAAACGTGTTTGGAAACTTTCTCGTTCTGTCTCTGTGTGTTATGACAGGGATGCCCAGGCCTCAGTTTGCTGGTGAGGTGTGGGTGCAGGTCACAGCTGGTGCTGGGTGATGCAAGAGCAGACGTGGCTCCTTGCCCTCTGCTTTCACACCTCCTGCTTTTCCCTCCTCCTTCAGCTTTCTTTCCATTTGGACTCACGATTTTTTTTTTCTCAAACTTTTCCAGCCCCAAACCTGGTTATAATATGTCCTTGCATCATATTTTTCCTCCTGTCTTTCCAACTGCCAGTAGTTGTCCTGCAGTTTTGATGTGAGACACAAGGAGTACCTCCAGCTGCCTTTGGGAATGGCTCTCTTGGCATAGCTGAGAAGTACTTGTACTGAAATAAATAACCTTGTGTTTTATTAACCAACAAATTAAAATCATGTGACAGATGGATCACTATTGCTTCCCATGACAGATGATAGGAACAAAACTTAATCTGAACTGAGAAGCATTTGCATAAGGTGAATGTTTGCCTACATACAAGTGTCTGTAACTTTGAAATAATTTGATTTGTTCTCAAGGTTATTTTTCTGCTTTGACTTTGTGTTTTGGCCTTGCATCAGGGGCTAGGTCGTTTCTTTTCAGATTACCAACTGTTGGTGCCTGAAAAAGTACACAGTAATTAGAACATCTAGCCTGATAAGGCCCAAAAACTCTGAACAACACTTTCTTGTTACCAGGAGGCGTCAGTGTAAAGTCCACGCAATAAGGTGATTTAGCTTGGGCGTGTACAGGTGATGCCAAGATGAAAGTTAGTGATAAATAGCACAAGTCCTTTCCCTAATCTCTGCATCAGTGCTGGCATCGACATGCTTCTTATATGCCTTGGACCTGTTTTAAGCCCCACAAAGTGTTGGACTCCCCAGGTTCTGTGTAGATACTGCTGTGTATTTGATCATAACAGCTACTCCAGGGATCACCCAACTGACTGACTTCTGCTGAAGGAAGCCGGACTCTGTGAACCTTGATACATTTTATATTAAGTTAAAAGAAAACACAGCTTCATCCCAGGAAAGAAGCGCCTTTTGTTACAAACTAAGAAACCCAGAAATCGAGTGTACGCAGAGATAGTTTGGATGGATTTGGAAATGTGTGTAAAGAAGCCTTTGCTCTGTTAGAGTTGAAAAGGCACGTTGCCCTGTGTGTGTACGCTCTGTGGCTCGTTTGGAGCTTGTAGACATGAAAACTGCACATGGCACATGGGCAAGGATGGCTGGAGTTGAGGTACACGTTGTACGTTCTGCTGGAAATGTACATTTGGGTTAGGAGTTTTCAGCTGACAAGCTGGAAATCAGTGCCTGCTATTGCAGCATGCGCCTTAATGGGAGTCACATAATTTTCCTAATCTCCTTCCAAGTGTTAGGAAATAAACAATTTCCTAATCTGTGCCACATTGTTGTTGTTGTTATTTGTATTGTAACTTTTGCCAGGTGTTGTACAGACAGGGTGAAGCAGCCCCAGCCCTGGTGCAGTGGTACGCGGGCACCCGAGCACCGCTGCCTCCGGGTGTTCTGCAGGGTAGAAAAGGGGTGTGAAGACAGGACAAGTATGATGAACTAAAGGGCTAAGATTACTGTCCTTATTCACACTTAAAAATAGCTCCTTACAGACTAAGGTTTTATTTGATGTGAGTTAGAGTTATTTTGTGAGAAATGAATTTATTCCGATGTGAGTAAGCGAGGCAGAATCTGCCCTTAGCTACGACCTATTTATGTATTTGCTTACGATGAGTGTGGATAGCAGGAGCCTGTGACAAACTGGACACTTTCAGCTTAGCAAAGCCACAGCTTTTCACATTAAGAAACTGATTCTATCTAAGGATATATTCAAATGAATGTTAAAAAGTTTTAAAAGCTTTTATTTTAGCATGCTGTGGTATCAGCTGTAGGTCACTATGTATACACAGAGGTAGTGAAACGAACTTTCTTGTCCTTATATGATGTATTCTTCACTGACCAAAATGTGGAAAAATATGTTAAAAATTATCTTTTATTAGCTCTCGTGACCATTTGCACCAGACTGGTGGATGCTGCTCCCTTTTGACCACTTAAAGTTGTCTCTCCTGGAAGAAGTATTTGCACTGACAGCTGGTGGAAAGCAAAGTGTCTGCTGTGCTATAATTACTTCCTCACCTTTTCCCCTAGCCCCCATCATTCTATTCACAGGCACATCACAGTGCTCCTGGTATGTTTAAAGAAATTGCTCATAAGTGAAGTGTCCACTGATGTAGATGAATATTTAAAGCTCTGCTGAGCAGCACATGGGCTGTTTCCTGCAACTGTGAGTGCATGGCTTGGTCACAGCCAGGCATAGCATTAGGCTGATAACATCATAAACTGCACAAAATGGTAATGCAATCCAAATGTTTGTGCTGCCAGTGAATATCCTGATCGCATCTGCTTAACTCTAATTATTTCTTTCTGGGTAAAAAAAGTTTTGGTTTTGTTTTGCTTTGGGTTTTTTTCCACCTTTATCAAAGCAACTTCTTGTGTTTCATCTGTCAGCAGAGCTGCTGTTCTGTTGGAAGGGCTGAGTGAAGTTTTTGAATGCTTGTGATGAATGAGCTGGGATAAAAAATACTTTGGCTCTTTGATGGCCTGGGTAGTTTGCAAGGCTGACGTATTTGTTCAGTTTGGAAATGTGATGAGCAGTACCAGAGGCCATACCTACGTGCTAATTCAAGGGACAGTTTTCCCATCACATCAGAAGGTTTTAACATCTCTGTTGTAGCTTAAGTGATCCATAGCTACTGTTTATTTCTTCAGGAACAGAGCAAACAATGCCCAAATTTTGAACTTTCCTCATTTTATTTTCTCTTCTCTTAGAACAAAATTGAATTACAATCCTCCAAAGGATGATGGCTCAACATACAAGATTGAACTCGAAGGGATATCTGTTGATATCATGAAAGAGATACTAGATTACATCTTCAGTGGGCAGGTATGGTATTAAAAAAACCCCATAAACCTCGATTGGACTATTTGGCAAAATAAGTTGGGTTTTAACACTGCTATCCTGAAAGATGTTTAAAGCTTTGTGATAAGACTTCTGCAGAGTGGGGCTCTGCACGTGAAGTAGAGGCAGTAGGCTCTGTAAGAGTTGTCTCTGCTCTTCTTGTGCAGCAGGGGAGGACTTTAAAATTTAGAGTCAGTGTCAAACACTTGTATTAAAATTGTTGTCTGCCTTCAGTAACCTGCTTTAAAACAGGCAGTGTTTGTCAGCTGTGACAGAGGACTGGTTTGGTAGCACAGAGATAGAGACTCCATCACTGAGCATTACAGTACACCAGGCACCCTCCCCCCCTGCCCCTTGTGCCCACCTCTCTGGCCTCTTGTCAGATCTGCCTGCCAGGAGCCTTAGCAGGAGTTAAAGCTGGTGTGTCCGGTTTATTTGGAACCAGACTGAGATTGCTGAATGAGTTTAACTTTCAGCAGAAAAAGAAAAGGCAGATATGGCTTGAAATTCATTCCTGCATGTGCGTTTTAAAAAATTATTTGTTTATTACAGCAAAACTCATTTTAGGTTCCTGGATGAGATGAGCAATTTTATGGTTGATTACTTCAGGAGCGAAATTTCTGCTCCTCATCTTCTGTCAAGCAAATGACTTTCCATCCCTGTGTTAATTAGTAAATGGTTAGCAGTCATATCAGTTTCTCCTAATTTTTACATGGGCGTTAATGCTCCATTTTTCAGCCACTGAGAATGAGTGTAATGAGTGCGGGCATGTCATGGAACAAATGAGTGATAGTAGCTATAACTTCTAAATTAATTCTTGCAGATCAGGCTAAATGAAGAAACTATCCAAGATGTGGTACAGGCAGCTGATCTCCTGCTGCTTACAGACTTAAAAACTCTCTGCTGTGAGTTTTTAGAAGGTTGCATAGCTGCTGAGAACTGTATTGGTATTCGGGACTTTGCACTGCACTATTGTTTGCATCATGTTCACTACCTTGCCTCAGAGTATCTGGAAACTCACTTTCGAGATGTCAGCAGCACAGAGGAATTCTTGGAACTGACTCCTCAAAAACTGAAAGAAGTGCTGTCGATGGAAAAGCTCAATGTTGGAAACGAAAGATACGTCTTTGAAGCGGTGATTAGGTGGATTTCTCATGATTCAGAATCCAGAAAGGTCAGGACATTGAAATGTTTGTATTTTGAATGTGGTGCAAATCAGAGTGTTTATTCTAATCAGTGGGAACTTGAAATAGATCTGTTTCTTTCAGGACTAACCTTGCACTTACAAAATGAATTGAGTTTTGCCTGAAATGCAGACCATGGGATTGCAGTAAAAGGGTGAAAGCTGTGTTGATGATATATCATCTGCTGCCTTTATTATTTAACAGGCATTCAGAAAAAAAGCACCATTTTGACATTTGATGGTATAATCTGGTTTATGTGGTGAGAAAGCAAGTAGCACGTTTATAGGGAAACTTTGAGGACTTGATGCATTTTCTTACTAACACTGTATTGTATAGTTTATTTTTATTACTTTCCGGTACCAAAAACTCTCAAGTCTTTGCTAAACACAGAAGCATCTGCATGTCTGGCTGCCTCAGTGCTGTGGGTGATTTTGTGTCACTGCTGCCTCCCCCAGGTCCACATGAAGGATGTCATGTCGGCAGTGTGGGTGTCGGGCCTGGACGCGGCGTACCTGCGCGAGCAGATGATGAGCGAGCCGCTGGTCCGCGAGATCGTCAAGGAGTGCAACAACATCCCCCTGACACCCCCGCAGCAGGGAGAGGCCATGCTGGCCTCCTTCAAGCCTCGGGGCTACTCCGAGTGCATCGTGACTGTTGGGGGGGAAGAGCGAGTGTAAGTGTGCGGTGGCATCGCAGCTGGTCCCAGTGCCAGCGCTCACGGCAGTCTCAAAACACGGTGTGGACAGAATGTGTGCACTTACTGCTTATCACTCTATCATTTGAGTTTGTTTGAGGTTGGTCAGACACACCTAAAATACCTTTGGGAATGATTCAGCAATAAATAGTTATTTTGTTTCTGACATTCAACGTGTAGTAAACTTAGAGTAGGGTTGTTTGTTCAGTAACTGTTCGCTGTTTTTTTTAAACTGAATAGACTTAAGCACAGAACTTTGGAGAAACACCTTTCTGACGATCTGAAAAGCATCTGTAACAAAACTTAGAAGTAATGAATGTGTGCTTTAAACTGGTTTATAGTAATGTGGTTCCAAAAAAAAAAAGTTATTATTGATGCATCTGAGATAAGGTGAAAATTCCTGTTCCACACAATAATCTCTTTCTTTTTTTGAGTACCCCCTGCAGCAGAAGGGAGGGTTCTGTCCTGTTTAAATAAATTTAGCATTTAGATGTTAGCTCTTAATAGAAGTTAAGTAAACCACTCAGATAACATTTTACATGTCAGTTTGTGAATCGCTTTACTCAGACATTACTAATACTCTCCATCAGTTCTTCTTAGCTTGTTCAAAGTTCATAAAAAAGGTTACAGGCAGATACAGTAGGAATGAAGTGAATCAGCTTTTTATGTCTCCAAGTCTGTACAAACTCAATTTACGTGTTTGGTTTGGGGGTCTTCTCCTTGCCAGGGAAATGCCACGTGATGAATATACACGAAAACGAGAACGAGCAAGCTTTGGCCACGAGGTGTTAACAGTGAACTCGTAAAACTCTGTCTTGTCTTTCTGTTTTTGTTTGTTCCCTCCCCACCCTGTGTTCAGATCACGGAAACCAACCTCAGTGATGCGGTGTATGTGTCCTCTTTATGATCCCAATAGACAGCTCTGGATTGAACTTGCTCCTATGAGTATTCCAAGGATCAATCATGGAGTATTGTCAGCAGGTAAAGGGGAACTTTGTCTTTGTAAAGTCAGTGTTATGAAAACTTACCAGTGCCTCAGAATCTGAGATAGAGCTTATAATAATATATTTTCTTCAAGACTGACTGCACTGGGGTTATTTCATGCTTCCCCTTTGTCTGCCCAAAACTGTACTTGATTCTGTGAAAATCCCTGTCATCTGAGTGTCTTAAAATCACTATTCCTGCAACATTTTGTGGGAATCTGCTACATCTGTCTCTCTAGGAGTATTTCATGTTTTAAGTAAATTCTGGTTGCTGCATCACTGAATATGTTGAAGAGTATCTGCAGGAGTAGGCTTGAGTCAGATGCAAGTATGTGCTTTACCTTCTCCAGTCCAGAGAAGTGACTGGTCTTAGTCTCTTGGTGAATTCCAGAATACAGCTCACCAGTCACGTTGTTTTGCTCAGTGTGCAGTGTGAGTCCTCTTCTTGAGAGTCCTGTTCTTAAGATCATGTTACATTTTGTTTTACAGAAGGATTTTTATTTGTGCTTGGTGGTCAGGATGAAAACAAGGGAACGCTAAGCTCTGGAGAGAAATATGATCCAGACACCAATTCATGGAGTTCCTTACCACCAATGCATGAGGCAAGATCTCTATCTAACTGTTGGGATTTAAGTTTTTACTTTGGCAAAATGTTCCTTTTCTTCTGCAAAATTTTATTCTGAATCTCCAGTCGCTTGC
This sequence comes from Oriolus oriolus, assembly GCA_013400235.1. NCBI lineage: Eukaryota > Metazoa > Chordata > Aves > Passeriformes > Corvidae > Oriolus > Oriolus oriolus. Next base: position 1,812,068 of record VXBT01000503.1, read on the forward strand.
ATCTTACACATTCAAAATCATGCTACAGACTGACTTCTGTTTATATCCTGTTGTTCTTGTGGTCTGATGCTGACTGCTGGATCTGGAAAAACTAAACAATTGGTGAAGAGCTAACTATAAGATGAACTACAAAATTTCAGGAATTGCATAATGAATCAGTCCTATAGTATACTTAATGTTCTGCGTATACTGGCCTTCTAAAACAAGAGACCTCTGAGATGGACAAAGGGATCGGACTGTGCAGAAAAGATGGACAGAGGACTGGCCAACATACAGAACTTGGCTTGCACAGACACATTTAGGTTTGGTTTGAGTTAATGCTTCCTTCTTCATAATTACATTCCATCAAAAAGTACCAGTTTGTTATTTGTAAACATATATCCTTAATACACCTGTGTTTTTATCTTTGTAAATCAGCACAGGGTGTTTATTAAGAAGTTGTTTAACCACAGGATTTTCCTCTTTGCAATCTCTGGTTGGCAAAGGCATGTAGATTTGGCTACAATTTTAGTTACGATGCATTAAGTTTCCTGCTTGTGATATGTCTGCTGGGAGACTGAGGGGTAGCTGGGCTCATACATACGAAATAGAAGAGCTGCCTTTGCACAGAGAATGGGTCCAGGCTTTGCTGCTGTAGAGACCTGAAAGCAACAGCTTCATTGTGGAGACCACCACTATAGGAACTGAAATATGGCCGAGCTCCGTTCTTAGACTTCTGTGTGGTCGCTTTGGCTTCTACTGCTCTGCTTTTTTTTTTTTCTTTTAATACCCTTTGTGTTGTTTAGTTGATTAAATTAATAATCTTATGCTGGTGTTTAGGACTTCACCACTAAGAAAAAAACAAACCAAAACAAAAGCCAGGCATAATACCGATAGCACTTTGCAGAGAGATGTTTTGAAAAATAAGATTGTATTCATTATTGACAATGGCAGTTATGTTTTTCAATGTTGACTCCATTGATATTCCTTAGGCACGACATAATTTTGGTGTGGTAGAGATTGATGGGATTCTGTATATTCTGGGAGGTGAGGATGGTGAAAGGGAGCTGATCTCTATGGAGAGCTATGATATTTATAGCCGGACCTGGACCAAGCAGCCAGACTTGACCATGGTTAGAAAGGTAAAAACCACATCTTATATTATTGTGTTACTTCTTGTTAAGCAGTCAATGCAGTTATCTGTATGTATATATATAAATATATATTTTAACCTTTTGCTTCAACTAGAAGCTGTAGCAAATAGTCTCAAAATGAGAGTGAGCAGCTTCTCTATTTATACACCAAAACAAAACTGTGGCTGAGCATTTTTATGCCTGGCATTGTTTGACACGTGGTACAGGCAACCCAAATGCCACTCTGTGTGTGTGTATAGATAGCTTTGAGCTCTCAATACTGTGCATTTGTGTGTCATTTTAGATGTATTTTTCTTTTTTCCCATAAGATTGGCTGCTATGCAGCTATGAAGAAGAAAATCTATGCAATGGGTGGAGGCTCCTATGGAAAACTCTTTGAATCTGTGGAGTGTTACGACCCGAGGACTCAGCAGTGGACAGCAATCTGCCCTCTCAAAGAGAGGAGGTGAGGGAAAATGGAGGGGGGAACTGGATTGCTTTTCCAACCCTCTGATGAGAGGAAAGTGTCCTTTTTCTGATGGATCTGTGAAGATGGCTTATGAATCTCACCAGGTCTTTCTGAGTCATGGTGGCCTGTAGTGGCTGAGTAAAGATAACCATCCAAGCAATAAATACAAATTTTGTAGAAATACAGTCCTGATGTTACAAGGGATAGTTCCCTGATGCAAAATGAAAACTAAAAATTGTAGTTCAATTGGAACTTCGGAATATTTTTTTAAAGATAAATATTTTTACTGTTTTTTTCTTTCGTGATCTGAATTAGGTGCTTACAATTCATATCCATGACTCATCTCATCTTGTTGGATATTTAAGGCATCTGTGTGCATAAATAAATGAGTAAAAGATGAGGAAGTTCAGAAGGGTATACAAAAGGGTTTTGATACATTGCATTAATATTTTTTCCTCATTTGGATTTTCAGATTTGGGGCAGTGGCCTGTGGAGTTGCCTCTGAGCTTTATGTATTTGGTGGGGTCAGGAGTCGTGACGACAGCCAAGCCAGTGAGATGGTGACGTGCAAATCTGAATTTTATCATGATGAGTTTAAAAGGTAACTGGCTGCAGCTCTAAACATGGAAAATAACTTTCTGTCCAGTCATCTGCCTGTTCCCTCACCCCTTGTTCCTGCACTCCAAAGCATATGCGGTCTGTGCCGTGTATCTGCTGCTCATTTCACTTTGCGTGACCCAGTATGGCTGTTACTGAAGGTCCATCCACTTTGCTTTTCCTTCTAACATGCCAAGCCCAAAGCCCTGGAGCCACCATGTGGGTCTTGAGTGTCCTTGGACAGGAGAAGCACCTTGGTCATGCAGGGAGTTTGTGGTTCTTCTCCTGCGCTCCGCAATTTCCCCAAACGCATGGTACTTCTGCCCCCACCCCTCCCCGTGCCCAAGGCTCCATGTTGAGTGCTCATTACAGGTCTTTTCCAACCTAAATGATTCCACGGTTCTATGGATGAATGTATGTATGTACAGGGATATTTCTTCATTATCCAATCCTATCTCCAAAAATTTGCAGCTTAAGGAATTCCTAAACTAGAGATGAGAAATTTCATGCATTTCTGTTCCAAGCATTTATAGCTGATGGCACCAATGTAGGCTTTTGCCATAGGAAAGACACTATGGATGCTCTACATCCCACAGCCACCTCACCACACTGCATGGCTGATCTCCTGTTTGTTTTGAATTTACTTCCAATTACTTCATTTGTTATCGCTCAGCTCTGGTAGTGGAATCCCCCTTACTACATGTGGTAATCATTCAAAATGTTACCTTACACTGAATTTTTTGTTTAGTCACCTTATTCTCCAGTCATAACTGGCAAGCTTTGGTTCCTCCAGTGACTTTTTCCTTGCATATAACTGCAAATTGGATTATTCTTTTTTCATAAATTAAATTTTAAAAAGACTTTGTGGTCAGATGTTTCAAGGCTTGTTGACAAGTGAAGGAGATTAGCATGTCTTTATTAGAGGATCAAGACTGATTTATGACAGTGACCTGTATAAAAGGACACAAAAATAGAACAGTAGATGTAAATTCATTATATAATTTTCTTGCAAGTTATGGTTGTAAAGAGACTTTAATTTCTGTATGAAGAGGTCTTCTGTGTTGTTCAAAGTGATGTCTAAACTAGCTATAATCAAATGAAGCTGAAGAAAAACATCCTTTAAATTGGTTATAGGAAGCAGACAGATCAGAGAGGCTCTTGCTGCTGATGCTCCCTTAGTGTTTTTGAGCCTTCTGGAGGCTGGGGAAATGGTGGAAGTTTATTAATGTTTTGCAAGAGGTCTTTGAAAGGGAAAGAACTGTGGAAAGAAGTGCTCCCCTCTCTCTTACTTGCTATTTTTAGCTGATTTACTTGAAATATTTCCAGTCTGATTCTGTTCTTCAGAAGGTTCTAGCTCATGATTCCTCAGCAGTGACTGCAAACCCGTTTCACTGGTTGATGCAGGTTGAGCTTCCACAAAGTGGAGTTTGGGAAGCTGGGAGGCCCCAGCCTGGGTGCTGCAGGTGAGTCCGTGGTGCCACCTGCTGACTGCAGCACCCACACCTGCCACAGTGTGATGGATTTGTGTCTTTGCTCGGTGGCATCCCCGAGGTGTTTCAGGATTCAAGTGGAGCAGTGATAAAACTCCAGTTGCCCCAGTTGCTCTGAGTGTGGGGTGTGTGGTGTGAGGGCTGAGCTGGCACGGGGCAGGGGAGGCAACCCTGTCTGGAGCTGATGGAGGAGGCACATGGGGAGGGCAGAGATACCAGACTTTGCCTTTCTGCTCTGCCACTGCCCAGTCTGAGCTTAGAAATTTAACTCAGCATGAGTTAACTTCTGCTCAGGCAGGGCACAGGTTGTGGGTGTTCTGTGGAGACTGGGGACGAGGGATGGCCGGGATGGTGGCAGCTGCTGCCTGGGGATGGTGCTCCTGGGGTTTGGAAGGCCCCAGCTCAGCCCAGGGGTGCTGTAGCCAGAAGAGGGTGCAGTGTCCCTGTGTTATGTTCCAGCACTCAGCCCCAGAGTCTGTCACTTATCCCAGGTTTTGGTACACTCAGAGATCTGTGTGGGGTGGCTCCTTTTCGGGGGTTTGTGGCAGTGACTGTGACACCTGAGCAGTTGTACCTATGTGGAAAAGAGAGAAAACAGCCATAAAGAGACTTCCCTTGAAAATGCAGTTAGCAAATATTTCTGCTTGCCCAATACTGAGACAGAGTATTTCATTGTCCAGTATTCTTCTTTGAAGTAAGGTTGAATCTGGGAAATTGTAATAATTTCATTATAATGGTGTTTTATAAATAAATACCAAATGAATACCAAGTGAAAGCAGATTGACTTTCTGGAAAATGTGAGGGTATTATTTCATGGGCTGATTGAGAAATAGCAGAAAAAAATCTAAATCATTTTAAGCTTCCATACTTCGCTCAAAATAAATAATATGCTTTTTTAAGTCTGTGAAAACCTTATGCTAAGCACTGTAACTACTAAGTACTTGTGTGTTTGATTAGTTTTGCAATTCCACTTGCTCAGTTGTGCATAATTTACTCAAGAATAAAGCATTAGTGATGCCATAGAGGTTATCACAGGTGGACAACCTCTCTCTATCAGCTTCTTAGTGCACAGTTACTGGGATGGATATACAGAGACAGATTCTTCATCTTAAACATTGTGCAGTTGCTACGAGGTGATTAATTTATAATTGAAAAGTGCATTTATTTCCTCAGCAAGTTTCTGAAGCAAATAAAAGGTGATTAGTTCCCCTCAAACCAGCAGCTTCAAAAAGTCAATCTTGAGGGATATCTGCACCCTCAGACTCCACTGCACCACACTTTTTGTAGTTGCAATGAAGGGAAATACTGTCACTGTCAAAGCTGAAATATCACATCAACAATGGGTGTGTATACCATTGGCCAAAGTCTAGAAGTGCTGGGTTAAGAGATTTGTGGAAAGGAGGAATATTTTTGCAAAATGGTTTAGAGCAGTGGGTTGGAAGCACAGCACGTCAATTCTAGCAGTCTCAAACCAAAATTCACAGCGATTTTTTTTAATAGTTACATGCCAATATTGCATACTTTGTAATGAGCTGTGGGCTTTTCCAGCTGTTTTTAAGTAAGTGCAGAACTCCATTATGTTCATTTTCTCTGTGGATGGAGAGAACTCTGTGTGCTGTGAGTTCAGCCATGGGATTGTGTTGGTTATGGGGTACGTGCAGCAGTGCACACCTGTGTCATCTGCACAAATTTCCATGTGTGCCTCAGGCCTCATTGCCAGAGCACAGGGTCGAGCATCATCCCAGGCATCCAGAGACTGAGTGTCTGAGTTACAGGTTTTAGCCCAGTGTGAATGTCTAAGGATGTTCTTACATCAGTATATAAACATATTAATTCATGTAAGCTGCCATAATTCTGACTTGAACTGGATTAAAGGACTGGACTTGTTTAATATTGTTTACTTTGACAGTAACTTACTCCAAAATAACTCACAGCACAGAGTCTTTCAAAATTGTTATTCTTAACCATGACGCAGCCTTTTCAAAGACTGGGGATATGCTGAGATCTTCACACTAACAAAAAAATAAACATTGAGACTCCTGTTAAGTTGTGCTGTATAAACAAGTAATAAAATAAATGAAGTGAGACAGAATAGTAGCATCCACATGAAATGTGAACAGGGTAATGTAGAAAATAATTCTCATACTTGAAGTGCTGCTGTAACTGAGATTTTTCAATTAATAAATGTTTTGTCAGCCTGTCTTTAGAGTCATGTGCATGAGTGGATTTAAGTGAACCCAAAGATAGAAAATGCTGTATGTCAGACTGCAGGGTTTTTGCAGGATGTGGATTTTTTTTTCAAAGGCTGTAGATTGAGCTTTGTGTGCATTTTATCCTGTTTTTTTAAGTATCGATCAAGTTAAAAACAGATTTAATAAATGTGAAAGTGGAAGATGGAAATGTGAATCCTTCACTCAGTGAGCCAGTGTTGGTCTACTCCATAAAAAGCAGGAAGTCTTAAATACATACTCAAGACCTTGGTGGGTCAGATTTTCCTTCTACCAGAGTTCATAATTTACAATACACCTTTTGCACCACGTAGGTGTGTGGAGCATTGGATGATGTCTGCACACATTCGGGTTTTTTCATCGCAATGTGGATGGTTGGAAATATTTAACAGAACCCAAACTGACTTTAGGATTCTTTGCAAGATCTGCTGGTAGTACTCTGTCTTTGAGTATGGCCATTGCTGCCTTTCCCTGGTGGTCTGTAAGTGGGGTAGGATTGCTTCTTTCTTTTCATGATGCAAAAAAGAATTATTAAAATTTGCAGGTATTAAGGGGGATAAAAGTGAGAGAGAATTTTCAGAAGCAGTACTTTGGTAAAATGTCCTTTACAATGTTCTTTTTGCTATTGGAACATTGTAAAAATAAGGAAGAGCTTTCAGCAGTATATAAGTAGTGAACTAAGTAGTCTTGTAACATAGTATGTGTAATTAGCAAGATTCTTCCATTCAGTGTGCAGGAATTTCATTAAAAGCAAGTGCTTATGCAAATGTAATGAGAGCACTGACTGACTGGTAGCACTGTCAGATGAGAGGAGCATGGATTTTCATTCATTTCCAGGCTTCCTTTCCCAGCTGGGGTGAGCTTGAGGTGACGTGTCTGGAATATGTTTGTTCTGTATCACATCTTTATTTACTTCCCACTTGGAAATAAAGCAGTTACCATCCTACTCGTTAATTACAGCAGTGTGGATGGACCATTTTATTTGTCTCACTTTAAGACTGAAAAAAATCAAGATTCCTTCCCTTCTTTTTTTAAGTTGGGTGGAAGCCTGTTCCAGTTTCAGAGCCATCACTTCTGCCCATGGTTGCAGCAGGACTTGCCTTCCCCCTGCTCCTCTTGGACTCGGTTTGAGCGGAGCCATCCCGGGGAAGTACGCGAGGGTTGTGTTCCAAGGACTGTTTTCAGATTGCTGAAGATTGTGAATTTTTGGTCATGGTGTTTTTTTCCATACTGTTCAAACAGCAGGCACAACCCACATTAAGCTGGAGCTTAGTCAAATTCTGATGAAACGTGACCCCTTGCCCTTCCTGTCTTTGTTCCTTCCTAGTTTTAACTGCTAAAGCTGCTGTGAGTGTTCCTGAAAAGTGGTGCCTGTTTTTTAAAGTATACACGTTGAGAAAGCTTGGGGATGAATTTTCACAAGCAACTACAGATACTTTAATATTGTCTTTTGGTGATGCACAGTAGGAAAATGCTTGGATCTCACCCCATGGGTTTAGGTTTTTTAATTTAAACTCCAAAATCCAGAGTATCTAATGCAGATAAACTCCTAATTTGAGTTTTTTTTCCCTTCCTCAACCTGGTCCTATAGATAGAATTAAAAAAAAAATCCAGTCTTCCTTCTGTATTTCTCTGCCTCTTACTCAGTTTTCAGAATTCTAAGTCACTTGCTGCTAAAAGGTAGTGAAAATACTGTGCCCTCCTCCTACAGTAAGGAAAGGAAGCTAATGAAATATGGTGCAAGATGTTTTGATCTGTGAGAGTTTCTGAACTAGTGTAGAGAACTTCTCCTTTTCTCTCCTTAGTTCATCTGTCCTCCTCTGTGACAGCTACAAACCATTTCCTTGCTTTCTGCAGAACGTTAATCCTTCAGTGTACAGCACAGACAAAATAATGGACAGCTAATCCTTTCATTTGCCCTTTAAAAATTGATTTCTGTCTCCAAGATAATTGATATGGAACAGCATCTCCTTCAGTGCCAGAAGAGTGGCTTACTTCTGAATCAGGATTTCAGATGATGCAGAATTTTCAAATATCAGCAGTATCTGGGAGGCCATTTTCTAACTTTTTCCTTCAAATTAACCTGGTATGGCCATGGGGTGATTTTTCAAAGGTTTCTCAGACCTTCATGTTCTCTGCAAATTATTTAATAAAAAGTGTAGGGGCAGTCCCCTAAAATGGCCTTGATTTGTATGTCTCAGGGACTGTGCATAGTAACTGTGGCAGCATCTGCAAAGGTGCAGCAGCATTTTGTAGGCATTTGTTTCAGAACCACAGAGAGGATGCTGACAGCTCTTGGCAATGGGACCTCTTTATAAACCAGCATCCCACATGGATGAGGAGTACACACTTACCTGCTTTCCAAAGCCTTCAACAGAGAAAACTGCTTTTCACTTGGTGGAAAGATCAGGCTGGTGTAGTGTTGAAACGAGATGGTGCTTACGGTGAACACAGGGGAATTTTAAGATTATCGTAGGAGCTGGAACGGGATTGAAAAGAGCCTGATATGTGATTGGGAAGGTCTGTGGCCATTCCAGATAAAGGACATTTCTTTTCTTTTCCAAATTCCATGACCACTTTGGTTTCCAGTCTTCTATCCCTCGTTTGAAGTTAAGCCTTGCCAAATGCTGGATTCTTCTTAGCAGGCAGAGATTTCACGTCCCTGATAAAGCACAATTAAAGAAGTTAAGGAATTATATGGGGGAGACACTGCTTAGTAACAGGGTTCTGCTAGAGCAATTTGTTATTTCACCTACTATGGATCATTAAAACTTATACGTGTTTATTTTAAAGACAATTTAAAGACTAATTTTAAGACAAAACTGCCTAAAATTTTCTCTGTAGGGAAAATTGACTGGCATAGCTGTTGTTGTCTGTCTTGTATGCCTGCTCTCTTCCAGAAGGTCACACTGGGTGGCTGCAAGAAGAATTTATTATGGGTAGATTACACAGATGAGTGGAGCAATTCTGAAATTAAGCAACTTCAGGATACAGCAGTACCAGCTGCTTTTCCTGGCTGGGAGAAGCCAGGACTGTCCCAAACTAGACAATGTTCTCTTTATATAACAAATTAATGTGTACACTCTGCCTTTGAGTCAAAGATTACAGTTGCAAAAAGAAAATCTGGATTATTTTTTTAATGTGCTCACTAAAAATCAAATCCTGTTTTTTAATTGTTATTTTTACAGGTGGATTTATCTAAATGACCAGAACCTATGTATCCCAACTAGTTCTTCTTTTGTGTATGGAGCTGTGCCCATCGGAGCCAGCATATACGTGATTGGAGATCTCGATACAGGTCAGAACCAGAGCTAAGAACCTCTTGATGCTTATTTCCTTCCAATCTTTGGCATGTTTGGCACTGATGAGATGGAACATTTTAAGAATAAGAGGCTGGGACACTGTTCTGTCACTGTGGGTCAGGGGGATTGTGCTGGACATACAGAAACACACAGGCTGGTTTTGGTCTCTTCAGTAACAAGTTCAGTGCTATGAGCATTGGGTTGATTTGGTTGATTCGTTTGAAGACCACAAGAGGTCAAGACTAAGAGTGTGTTCCTGCTGTTATCTAAATGTAAGACCTGTTAGTACCTGAGGTTGTACCTCCTGTCTTTGCAGTGGGAAACAGGTAATTCTGTATTCTAGGGGCATCATCCAGTGGTTAATATGGATGTGATAGTGACTCTTGGTTCTTGATCCCAACCAAATAGATGTGTGCTGTCAAACATAGTTCTCAGCTGTCAGCACCTGGCCACGCTCTGTAAAAGAGATTTGGAAAACTACTTTTATGGCCATGTGTACGTATATGAGCGTGTAGCAGGAATTTCTCCAAAATATAAACAAACAAAATCCCAGATGTGGTGGGTTTAAGTAGATAGAAATGTCATAGTGGTTCCCTTTTGACCACAATTTGCACCACCCATCCGAACACCGATTTGTGTTCCTGTGCATGCTGTCATTCACACATTTGCCTTACTAGAGGTGGTAGCTGCAGTGAGTTTCAAGCATGCCATCCCTTTTTTTTGTTAATTCAGGTACAAACTATGACTACGTTAGGGAATTTAAGAGAAGCACGGGCACCTGGCAGCGCACCAAGCCGCTGTTCCCCTCGGACCTGCGCCGGACCGGCTGCGCAGCGCTGCGGATCGCCAACTGCAAACTCTTCCGACTGCAGCTCCAGCAGGGATTGTTCCGCATCCGCGTTCCTTCTCCGTGATCTGTGTGCTGGCAGCGGAGGAGACTGGAAGAGTTCTGCGCAGTCCACCATAATCTAGCTCTATTTAAAGGAAAAGCTGAGAAATTACAGCTGAAACTTACACTGTATGCTGTGCTTTGGTATGGTAACTGTTTTTGTTTTAAATGCTTACAAAGCTTGAGTCTCAGTACTTGTTTCGGGAACAAATAACTTAAGTACACATTAAAAAGAAGAGAAGGGGGAAAATAAAAGGGGAGATCAAGGAAACACCTTCAGTCGTAACTATTTGGAGTTTTATTGAAGGAGGATTTTTGTGTCTGAAACTGGCGGGAATCGGTTTCCTTTGGCGAAGCTTATTGAAAAGCAAAAAAAGATTTCAGGTGCGTTTCCCCTGCGGGGAACAGATATGAATCCATGTGCTATCTGGGACTGGATAGCTGTAATACACAGAAGCTACACGATAACCAACCTCCCTGGCGTGCCGCTGTTGGAGCGTGAGGCCACAGGAGGTGTTGGTCGTTGCACCTTTTATTTCTAGTCCTTTCTCAAAAGACGAGGTCTGTGCCTAAAAAATGGTGGAGGTGTGTACGTGCGGTTTTTCATTTATTTGCAACGGTTTCATTCCAACAAGTATTTTTAATATATATAAAATGGACTAATCTGAAATGGATACACCCCAGAAAATGGATACAATACACCACAAAGAAGTAAACTTTTTGATACGCTGTCATTCGAGTAGCCTGATGAACTGGTCTGCAGGTGGGTGGCGTGCGCTTCTGTGTGGGCTTTGGTGGCTGTTTTCCTTGGAGTGAAAAGGGAAGACATGTTTAGAATGGCTAGTGATGATTGCTGCTTTTGGTAAGAGCAAAAGGACAAATTAAATAGATTGTGTTCCTTTTTACTTCAGATTGCTTGCAAGCTAAGAATGGTTTTTAAGACGGAGGATCATAGAAAGGTGCATTTTATCTCTCTTAGAACGAAGGTGAAATATGACAAGGATATATTAATTTTGCAAAAAACATGGGTTTTGGACTAAGAGTTAAGGAAAATTTGTACAGTGACTTTAAACTGGGATCAAAAGTTGGTTTACTAATGATTTCTGTGCTACAGTACAGTCTTGTTTACTGCTGTCTGACTTTGAAAGCTGGGTTTTATGGTGTGGTTATAGTGAAGAACTTAGTATTTTGCATTTTATTTCTTACTAAGCCTTGTTCACATCAGTAGTGATATTTAGTTGACTTTTGTTTGTCGTCAAGATCAGCTGGTAGAACACTTTTACCTCAATTTTTAATTTCATTGTTGTTGTGATGGGTGGGACATAACCTGTATTTATTTAAAAGGAATAAAATGGGAGAGATGGAAAATAGAAATAATACCTCCTGCCCTTCAGAAAAAGAGACTTTGTACAACCAGTATTATAACTACATACAAGACTTTCCACTCTGCAACTTTGTGGACCTCAGACAAGCCAAACTCTGCCCTCAGTTGTGTTAGTGTAAACCTTCATCATCTTTATTGAATCATCTTACATATGTTGAAATATGATCCCAAACTAGTTCAAAATATTGGTATTTCACTAAATAGTCCTTAAAGAGCCATTCTGAAACTTACTTCTGCTCAGTCCTTCCATAGCACTGATGTGTGGTTGGGATTGCTCTGATTTCTGAGCAAAGGAGTGGGAGGGGGTGGGGAAAAGGGCAGCAGCCAATCCATTGACTTTTTTTGGGGGGGGTTTTGTTGTTTTTTGGGTTTTTTTTAACAATGCTGAAGTGCTGCAAAACTTGAACTACATACATCAATTTTCTGACCTATATTGGTTGGCATATTAAAAGGTTTATATATTTATGCATTGCAGTAAACTTGATGTGTGTATATATGTCTTTAGATTTTAAATTTATATATAATGCTTTACTACAGAAATGTGAACCACTATTTCCATCCTTGGCTGTCTTGTGAAATAAATCAAGTGCTGTTAGTTTATCTGTAAAACTTCCCTTTTTTGAAAAATCTTACATGGATCAATTTTTTTTCCTCAGACAAAATGCCAAGATCTCATATTCAAAAGTGATGAATGTTCCTAAGTATCTGTTTCACTTTTGAGCTCAGTTTTCTAAGTGGCTTGGAAAACTTCCGAAAATATTATTCAGAATATTGCCAGCTGCTATCTCCCGAGTCCCTGTAGCTTCCCAGTACACTTGAGGGCATTCAGCATCCAGAAAACGTAAGTGATAAATGCACATGGTAAATCCAAGTAAATTCTCTAGCAGTGTTTTGCAGTTAAAGTTACTGAACTGAATGTTTACACTTAGAGTAGGATTAACACTAGGTGTTCTTAGTTTGTTTTTTTTAAAAAAAATATAAACAAAACAAACAAATCTGCTGGTGATTAGAACGTGTTGCAAATGCACTCAGTGAGATTTGACCAAGAAGTTTAAGCCTCTGTACCTGAACCAGTCACAAACTGAATTTCTGAGCACATTGTACTCATGTCACGTTTTGTGTGGCTGGGGACCAGCTCTCCAGCGATGGTCTCCAGGAGTTTTGGGTGTGTGCTCAAGATTTAGGCACTCCTGAGATCTCAACACTGGCTTCCTTGGCCTTGCCTAAGGGGATGGGGACCATTCCCCATCTTCATTGGCTGTGGGACTGATCCAGGAGCTGCTCTAGCCCCTGTGTGTGCAGGAGGGAAGGGATGTGTCTTCTGGGGTCTGACTCCTGTCTGTCTGTCTGTCCAGCTCTGATCTGTGAGTGCGTCCCTTGGATTGTGCAATAACCAGAGTCGATTTCCCTCTGAATTTGGAGCAAGGCTTTGAAGCTGAGGCTCCCCTTTCTCCAGGGATTGCACTGGTCGGGTGTAGGAGTGAAGAGGCAGAGCTGATCTCTGACTTTTCTTTCTCTTTTTGGAAGGGATGGTTGACTTCAGAAGGGGAGGGAGGCTGTGATGATACCAGAGGTGCTGAGAGGAGGGAGGTCACCAGTTTGCTGAGTGTGATGAACGTGCAAACAGCTGTAGATTGACCTGGGTTCACTGGTAAATGCCACCACCCAGCTGTCCCCGCTCTCCTGGCACTGTGTACCCCTGCACATGATGGCTGAACCACATGGGACACAACTCAGGAATTTTTTTGAGTTGCAGTCCAGGGGTTTTAGGTGGTTTGGCAGTTTAGAAACTTGTTTGAGTTGTCCTTGTTTGGCACAGTGGCCTTAATTCCTCCCAGCTCATGACACTAACATTCAGCCAGGTCCTCCACAGGTGACTGAATGTTTTTCCTGGCCAGCTGTTCATGCAGGATGAGGACTGGCTGGGCCACCTTGAGCTTGAGGCATTTGGGCTGGGCTTCTGCATCCTTTTTCCTTGCCCTGCTGAGGAATTTGGACAAAACTCAGCCACTGAAATCAGAAAATCACCAAATACAGGATAGGAATTGTGGAAGATGGGAAGAGTGGTGGCTTTTTTCTCCCCTCACTCCATCTCTTACCACAGTTTTCCCCAAAAAAGTTTCTTCTTCCTTTTTTTCGTGTGCCACAGATAATTTTGGAAAAATTTTGGAATTGCTAATTTTAGGTTAAAAGCGGGGGGAAAAAACATATACTACTGTAAGCACACAGCAGTGTCCTCTGTGCTTGTTTTACACCTGTAGTCTTGTGGCTGCTCTGCACAGCAGAGAGGATTACAGAAGCAAAGGTGTAAAGTGCTTGTTGCTCTCATAAAATAAATCCCCTGAGTTTCTGAGGGAGGCACACGCCTGGCCTGGCTCCCTTCCTTACCTGGCCTGGACAGATGCTTGCATTCCTAAAGAGTCAGGGTTGGATTTCAGATCCTCTCCCTTTCTGGTTTTCTAACCTGAAGAAGAGACATCCTGAAGAGTCTTCTGTTTTGCTGTATCACAGCAACGTCTGGTTGTCCTTAAATATTTTGTCAGCTAGTCCTTAAATTTTAGTTATTGTGAAAGTGCTGTGTCAACCCAGCTGCTTCTGGTCTAGCGAATTCCTGTAGCTTTGAGGGTGCTTCATCTTTAAATTGAAGGCAAATTAATACGTAATTACACAAAAGGACAGAGGTGAATCTGAAACCAAAAGAAACTCAAAATCAGCTCGCTGATAGCTGTGGGCAGGCTCTGTCCCTGGTGTTTGACTGCACAGCACGTGCCTGGCACACAGCCTGCCTTCAGAAGCAGAGATCTTGATGAAAATAAGAGGTTTTTATCAAAGCTACTGAACCGCCTGGCTTATGAACTCCCCCCTCCAGAACACACCAGGCAGCTTGGTTGCTTTGCAATATTTCTTGTGCCTGCATGACTCAGTAAATGCACAGGAGTAAGGGGTTGGGGGAGGTTTTTCCCTGTTTTAACTGCAGTTTCTCTGTTTTTCCATAAATGCTGTGGCCGTGCAGCCTCTGTGGGCTCTGCTACCGTGCATGTGCCATGCAAAGAGAAGGATGCAATAACAAATGCAAGTTGTTACAAGTGCCAAACTTTTGGGTTCTTCCGTGTATAACAATAATTCAAATGTTCTACTAAAATACAGAGATGCTTAAAATTCACTGTGTTCCAAAAAAGAGCAGTGGTTCTTTTTTTTTATAAACGAATGCTATTGAAAGCAATGTAAATCTACTTTTTTTTTTTTTAAATACTGTTCTGCAGGTTTGTGTTACTCTTCACAGCTGCCTTGAATATCACTCCATGTGATGCATATGGACGCTTTGCTCTTTATTAGAGCACTGGTGCCATGCAAGTATATAATAAAAGGCAGCTGACAACAGGCTTTAGTATTTAAAATTGTAACTCTTTAGATTAAGTGCAATTTGTTTGCATCAATTGACCTGCAGAAGGGAAGCTGTGCCTCGGGAAGTGTGGCTGTGCCCAGGGACACAGGCAGACTGAGCATTGTAACTAAGGTCTGCTTTGGTGCCCCTCACAGTGATGCTTTCCAAGGAATTCTATTTAATTTAGGGTTAAATGGATCCTTTCTGCCTCTAAATTAGCACTGAGGATTTGGGGGTTGTGTTCTCTTTAGCTCTTTGGAGTACTTAAAAGCTGCTCCAGGTGGGTGGGAGGGGTGTTAATTGCATCCGTGTTTGTAGAAGCTGCTATTTCCATCTTCCCTCGGAGTATTTCCTTTTCCCCTTCAGGACTGAGTGTAGACCTGTGTTTCAGTCGTCACTGCTGCAGCCTTTTGACATTTGCCATTTCTGTTGCTCTTCCTTGTTTTTTCTTGGAGCTGGGAGCTGTGTCCATAGGGTCTGTGTTTCCAGGGCACGTTGCCTGTGAAAGAAAAGCACAGAGCTTGGGAAGGTGAGCCAGTAAAAGCTGAAGGCAGTGGGGTTGGGGCAAGCTCTGCTCCTTTTCTGTAGGGGTCGCCTCCGTGTGCTCTGAAGTTTATTATTAAGTTTGGCACCTGCTCTCTATCATCCCTATGGGGTTTGGCGGGGTTTTTTTTTCTTTTTTCCCTGGGAAATTCCTTGCTGTAGGAAGGATTGCAGCCAGGGTTTAAGGTGACACCTCTGACCAGCCATGCCCAACGTGACTCTGCAGTCTGACTGCTGCTGTGCTCCAGCAATCAATTCTCTCAAAATTTTGACTTACAGGTTACCTAAAAACATAGACTAAAGCCATGTGATGTGCCCAACTAGATAAACACCTGCTTAAAAGGATTAAGGGTAGTAGGAGAATTAAACTATGAACTGCTACCAACAGGTGATTATGTTGAAAATTTATTGGTGATACAGAATCTGAATAATATTTTTTTAAATTACTTATTTTAGGTAGCTGCTTCTTAGTTATAAAAGAATTTGCAATACATAAAGGATTTGTATAGAATAATATTCGGAAGTTATTTGAAATAATCTATTGAAATGTCTTGAAAAGTGAGCTGGAAGATTGGAGCTTTTCAAAGGAAAAGGCTAAATCTTGGTGCCCAGCAGTTTTGCAGGGTTTCTGTCAGCAGAGAACACCTGCCAGAGCACTTCAGTACATGAAGCTGCTCAATGCCACTGCCTACCTGTGCCCTTGAATTTGCATAAGGAAACGAGGCTGTTCTGAGCCCTGGTAAAAGCTGATGGATCTGATTACAATAACAGGATAGAAGAAGTATCCCCTGTGTAATTAGTGTTATTTTATTGATAAAACATGAATTATTGTTATTTTTTTAAAAGCTGGGGCTTTTGACTTACCACCTTAGGCCCTTGATTTATTTATTTTTTTTTTTATTTCTTTGCCTTTCCTCCATTTTTTTCAGTTAATGCTAAGACATCCTCAATTTTGGTTGAGGGCAAGTTTCTTTCATCTGTAGCTCTAAGCCCTGTCAGAGCCTGAAAGATCCCCTGCCACAGGCTGTGCACTTGTTTCACAAGTGTCATTTCTGTGCATTCTGTTATTGGGCTGCCACCTCTGCCAACTTCAGAGCAGAAAAAAACCCCTGTGGAATAATTTTCTACCTGCTGAAAGCAAGAGCCATTTTGGAAAGTCTAAATTTCCATCTGCAATAGCCAATGTGCTACAGAAACCTGATCCCTGACTGGGCTTGAGGTTCTCTCCTGAGTGGTCTCACATGCGAAAGCTTCGGGTTTTATTAATCTGCTTTATTAATTTACACATGATAGCAGGAAAGCATTATCATCCCTGTCACTTGTTTTTAAGTCTTAAAACTTGTCACTGTTTTTAAGTCTTAAAAAGCAAAGCGTGCTTATTTATTGGAGTGAATAAACCAGCACACAGGGGTATCTGCCGAGGTGGTCAAGTTAAACACAGCTGACGTTCTGTAAAGTTCTTGCTATAGTTTCTTTCTGAAGGGAAGCCAGGGAGTGCCCTCTTAAGAAATACTTTCAAACCCTTTCATAACTGGTTTTAAACTAGTCCAAAGGACTCCTCTGGATTGCTTAGAGAACATGGGGTCTGTTCTAGCTTTTGTTTGCTTCAGGAAACACTTGCAAAGTCAATTTTAAGCCTTTTTCTTTTTTTTTTTTAATCCTTGACTTCCAAAACCTGAGTGGCTTGTGGCTTGCTTCTTGCAATTGAAACATGTTTGCGTTTGAGGGTCTGAGACTGCATTTTGCAATGTACGGTGAGTGTGCTGTCCTGTCTTGGTTACATGATGTAAAACAGCAAGCTGTGTCCTGGGAGCCTCCTGGAAGGTCCTTTACAGTGCTAAGGGGTGGAGAAGGATCAGTGCAAGATTCTCCTCATACTGCACAAGCCTTGCTGTCAGTGCCGGGTGGGGCAAGAGGCTGGGTTTGGAATTGCCACCGCTGTCTGCCCTCAGTGTTTGAACCCCCAGAGCCCATCAGGGGCAGGTCCTGGGTGTTCCATGCACGGTGTTTCCTCTGGCCTCGGGTGTTTTCTCTTTTGCTGTTAGTAACAGGATTTTGCTTTCACTCTCCCTCTGAACACACGGCCTGTGCCCAGGTCCCTGGGAGCACAACTCCTGTGGGTCAGAGGGTGGCCACACCAGCTTGCTCCCTGTGGCTTTCTGCACATCTCTGCACATCAGTGTGTGTGGAGACAGTGCTTAGTACACAATGAAATGACTTTTCATTGGGCTTGTAAAACTGATGCCAGCAGGTCAGAGATCACCTGTAAGCAAACCTGCAGGTAGAACAGGTGTAGCCCAGTCCCTCGTGTGTGTCACTGTGGCTGGAAGTCTGGCGCCTTGTCCGGGGGGAAAAGCCCCTATTCCCAGCTACCTCATTTTTTTCTTTCTTTGCACTTTGTCAAATATTTTTTGTTTTGTTTTGTTTTAAATCGCATTTTGTCCTTCAATTAAAAAAAAACCTAAAAGCAGGACAGAATGGTGCCATTGCCCAAGGACAGTTTACTTTAATTTCATTTTAAATTAATGTTTCTGTACAAAAAGACCAAGGTTGACCTGCAGCTGCGGTAAAAAGTAAATAAGAATTTCTATTACTTGAAAGTAACTATTATACTTTGAAATGAGAGTAGCAATTGAAAGGCTGTCCTGATGATTTTTAAATAGGAAAAGATCTATTTAAAAAATAGAAGTCTCTGCTCTTTTAAGGACAGATCAGATAGTCTTCTCTCTTCCTCTACTCTGCTCTCACTGTTTTGCCTGTGAACTTGATCCTTTATTTTAATAGATTCACTGATTTTTCTGTGATGTCTAATTAGATATTTTTCTGTGGAGCTCCCCGTTTAATCATGTGCAGAGGAAAAACTGTTCAAGTCAATACCCACATTCTGAACCTGAACTTATGTCATTGCCCATTTCTTTGTGATCTTCAGGTATGTGGAGTTTTGCTTAGCTTGAAGAATTTTTTTTTAAAGTGTGTTTTCTTCTGCTTCTAAAGGTGCTATTTTGACATGGTTTTGAATTCCTTACACTGTGCTTGACTTCTAAAAATACCAATATAAGCTGGTAATCAGCTTGTGTTTGTTCTGTGGAGTTTTCCTTTGAGTATTCAATCTTTTTTTAAAAAAGCATCCCTTTTCATAAAGACAGCTTCCAAAGTGTCAAAGGCCTTAATGATACAAAATGTAATGGGAAAACACTACCTTTTTTCTTTCTTTGTAAAGGCAAAACCAAGAAATGCTTCACGGAAAACATTTTCCTCTAAAATTTTGAGGAGCAGCTTATACTAACTTTGAATTCAATGTAGCAAACATTTTAGTGGCCATGCACAAATAGTAGGGGTGAAACAAGGAGCTATTCATGCCTCTGCAGACTGTACCAATTAGCTGCTAATTCCAGAGCCTTCCGTTAGCATCATGGTGGCTATTCCATAAATATTAATCTCCCCAGGCTCGGTCCCAGGGCTGTGTGTCTGGGACATGCTGACCCATGTGGCTGGCAGAGCACTGGGATGTTGGGCCCAGTGTGGGGTTTGCCTCAGACCCCTCCTGCTCAGGCCCCCAGGGTTTGGGTGCTGCTGGTGCTCAGGAGGAAGGAGGAGAGAAGCTCCCAAGTGCTGCCATTGCAGTGACATTGGCTTGGTCACTCCGAGGAGAGGCTCTTGTAGACACAAGCCATGGAGGAGAGAACTGAATTTTAGTCCTGCATAGGAACTTTGTTGTTGTCCTTTTTGTGCTGTCTTTATTTTTGGTTGATCCGTATCATCAGGCTGGTTTAGGCATTTGGTAACACTGCTACAGGAAGGTTTTTCCTTCTCTGGAGCACCTAAAGTCCTACTCCTGCCCTGTCTGAAGCAGCAGGAAGGATCAAGGGTTGGTGTTTGAACTTGTCCCATCTCCAGACAGCAGGTTATTTATTGCCTTCTTGTAGGCTCTGCAGTCCCAGTGCTGTAGCATTTCTCAGTCTTGTTAATCTAAGAGCCCTTTACCCTTTTGAAAAGAGTCCAGAGACTGCCTTGTCCTTCTCCTCCTTCACACATTGGGTGCTGCCCTCTGGGCCATCTGAATTTATCCAGGCTGTCACTGTAGAGGAGCCACCAGTTGGTGGCCTCACAGGAGTATCTGTGTTACCTGCAGCACTTCTGAAAGACAGCTGATAAATGAGGGGCCATGGAGAAACTCTACTGAGCTTGTGAATTCTTGATCCTCTTGTTCTAGGGAAGGCTGAGGAGCAGCATCATTCCTTGCCTTGCAGCTGCTCCCAGCTGCACAGGGAAGGATGAGTCTGCACTGTCCCTTACTTAAGTGTAAGATGTAAAGATTTATGGGCTGTTATAGGAGATCCAGTATTTTGCATTTGTTGTATTTAAATCTGAAACTTCTGGATCTATGGAACTGTGGGTTCTGGAACTATGTCTGCAGTGTGGAACCACAGGTACTAAATAGCTCGGCAGCTTCCAGCCACCTGTTTTTCCACTGCACTTTTTTTTTTCCTGAGAAACCAGAGATGTGAAACTGCATCCCAGTTTGTATGCCCGCTGCTTCATAATCCAAAGTGGGAGCCTGACAAGCTGGAATTATTTTACTTTTACCTCCAGAAGGAAAAAATAAAATTTCTTCACATTAGATGGTCTATCTTCAGAGTTTTCCCTCTGTAAACCATGTTTATTGAGCTCCATGAATCTTGTGGGATTGGGCTAAAGAATATGAATACATATTATATGAATGGTAACTAGTGTACTTAGTCTGGTTTTGTATGGTACAAATACTGTATTTTATCTTAAGAGAATGAAACAACTACTTCGAATAATCCAGTTATGATACCTGTATTCCACGAACCAAGTAGTAGGAGAGTGTTGGAATGTGATGCTACATTGCTGCCACTCTCCTAAAGGTTCAGTGTCCTGTCAAATCTAAGATCTTGATAATTACCAGGATATTGTCAGAATATGTTGCCACTTTTTCTACAAAAGGCACGTTGGTGCAGTGAGGTAAAAGCACTCACCTCTTGTTTACCATCTCTGGCATGCAGCTCGACAGCAAGGGTTATTCCCATCATCCAGCTGTCGTGCTCTGACTCCTGCATTACAGATGTGGTTACTGTTACAGGCTTTTTATGTGTGTACGTGTTCTGTGGGTCCTTCTGTGCTTTGTGTGGAAATGGAGTTTTAGCTTTTATTTATGTGTCCACCCCAAAATCTTCATGTGCTGCTTTAGAAGTGAATTGATGAATCACTTGGGGCCAGGGTTTGGAATGCTCTGACCGGAGTATGTTGAGTTACTTCTGTTAAAAACAGGGAAAAATAAGACATAAATGCTCTTTGACCTCAATCAAACTATGCAATACAGCACACCAGAGAGCTGAATTCCTTGTGGTACAGAAGTGCAGCTCCTGTGTCCTTCCAAACCCAGTCCTTGGTCCAAGGTTAGGAGAGCTTGTACTCAATGGCTGCCCAAGAATCTTGTATCCAGATCAAGTCTAGTTCACTGCTTTTCCTCCTGCCCCCTCGCCTCACCCGGCAGTTTATCCAGATCGGGTTGTTGGGTGTTTTGGCTTGGAATGCCGTGGTCTCCAAGCATGTCCCTCCGTTGTCCTGTGGTGTTGTCAGTTGGAGCTTGTCCTGTAACCCCACCAGTGTGGCTTTACCCGCTGGGGCCACTTCACCACGTTTGCATCTCCCTGCCCTAGAGCATGTCAGGGTTTGGGGTTTGCTGTGCCCCCCAGGTTGATGTTGTCTTGCTTTCCCTGTGTCAGTCAGTTGTGGGTCTGGTGCTTACAGTAAAGAATCCCTGTGACACCTCAAATCCAGTCCAAGTATGTTTTCATTTCCACCGCTTCTGTGTTCGTGAGTTTGATTTTTCTGCTTCTGTGGCAATTCAGGGATAAATGCCCCTGTGGTCAGGACTGCTGGTAAAGGTTCTTTGTTCTCCCATTGGTTTGTATTTCCAGTGAAATCTGTTCCTTGTGTTCCTCTTCTTCCCCCTGCTAAAAAACAGGTACAGTTTTCCCTGCTTCTGCCTCCCTTGAGGAGCTCTCCTCTCCCAGGAGATCATGAATTCTCACCATTCTTCATGTGCTTAACCCACCCTGGACCTCGTACAGTTTCTCCCTCCTAACTCCCTTTACTATTTTGTCTCTCTTTAATTCAGACTGACCTCGATTTCTTTCTCTGATTCCAAAAAGGGATTTTGGTGCATGACCTGGGAGACAAGCAGAAAAGCTCTCTCTGCAGATGTCTGTGTACATCCATTCCCTCCCCAGCAAACGCAGCGTAAGGGGCTCAGCCTGTTCCATTCCTTTCCCCAGGTTTTTCCTAGAGCTAAGCAGACCACAGGCTGAAGCCATTTCTTATTTCTTTTGCTAACTGAAAATACTAGGAGATTTTCTTCTTCAGAAATAGCCACTGCAGATGAGCAGCTGGCATGAGAGAGGGTTGTTATGCTTCCATATTCAGTATTTTTAATTGAGAAACAAATAATTTATTTTGGGGAAAAATGTAAATTTTTTTGTATTTGTATGTCAAAGTGGCCTTTATAGGAAAAGCACATAAAATATTTAGATTAAAATTGCTTAGTTGTGTGATTTTAGTGGGGATTTTTGTATTGACAGGGTTTCTATGCATTTTTCAAAATATACTTGCTGTTTTGTGTTAGAATTATTGGAAATCTTTTTAAAAACATGTATTACCACATTTTCCATGGTTGATCCCTTTACTATCATTCCTTTTGAATACTAAAAAGATTTTAATTAACCCTGTAAATTAATTTTCCCCCACAACTATTTGCATTAAGTCAACATAATGAGTTATAGCATGGGAATGTAGCTTTAAGGGAATAGGCCTAGTAGTGCAGCTTAATTCTGGAGAGATGTATTTGCAGAAGGGTGGTACAGCAGCGTTTCAATTGCACTTAAATCACTAAATTAGGAAATTAGGTTTTTGCTGTACCTCACTAGGGTTTTACTAAACCATGTCCATCCTGTATTGTTTACACTTGAGCATTATTTAACTGTGTATTATTTGTGCAGTTTGCAGCTCTCCGTTCTGTTGGGATTATGTGAACGTTAACAGATAGGAAAGGTTTGGGAGTGTGTGATGTCCTTATGGGTTTGACATGAGTTTGGAGAGGGAGGAGAGGAAAGTTAGCTCCATTAGAGTATTTTTCCATTTAATTATGTACATGTTTTCACATTAGCTGAGACTGAATAAGCGAACTTACAATTGAACTGTGAGTAAAATCAGTGGTTTGGGGGTGGGGGAAATGAAGGGGTTGCAGAACTGCAGGCAAAAACCCTTTAGCTGCACTGTGGTACAACTGCCCTGAGTGCCTGTGCAAAGCACAGCCCGAGGGGATGCATCAGTCCCTGCTCTCATTGCTCTGGTATTACTTTCTCTTCTCGAGGTGTTACTGCAAGGTTTGCTAAATAGGACCTTCCCAGGAATGTCTATCAACTGAGACTTGAGTTTTATCATTTTATGTTTGTAGTTTTAATTTTTGTTCTTGTTTCTGTTTCATAGGAAATCCCACATGTTCACAGGTTAGTGTAAGTGCAGGCTTTCAGGTGTAGCACCAAACGAGCGCTTCATGCAACCATGCATTCTGTAATTGAGGAAAAATGTGCAATTCTAATGGCACTTTGACCCACTGCTGAAACAGTGTTTTGCAATTGAACAAACTCAACAACTGAAAACACTCTGTGTCTTCATTAGGTGTCTTGAAGGTGAAGCAAAAGGCAGTTACTCCAGTTGTACCCATGGATAATTTGGTATTGATTTTTTTTTAAATGGTTTTATGATCTGTTTTTTAGAAAAACACTCATTTCTTGGTTTACTTTAGTTGGCATAAATTGCCCAGTGCAGAGTCTGGTCCACCTCCATTTGTTTCTTTTCATGGAGTAGTTGCACAAAAACTGTAACAGCAAAGTAGGAAAGCTCTTTGGTTACTTACCAGTAGCTTCCCTTGCAGAATTGCTTCGTGGCTCACACATGGTATGAAAAGGGACACGGGAATTTTCCTGGATTCAGTAGCACTCGCTTTGTTTACGTGTTCAGTAGAACGTTGGGTGACTAAAGGGTGGTTCCCTTTTTAAAGTATTTAACTTGTGCTTTGAGGACTTAGTTGCCACTGTGCAAATTGTGCTGTAATATTGTACCAAGGATCAGTGAAAGTGTTTTATCTTTTTTAATGTCGTTTGTATTTGATCGGGTTTTATAAATGTAAGAAAACAGAGTGCTGTATTTTGATCTGAAATTTGCGTATGGTAAAAGTAACTTTGCTTTATGTATCGGAGGTTTGTTCAGAACTTGAATCATTTTATAGAAGGGTACAGACCAAAATTAATTGTC
The DNA here is from genome assembly GCA_013400235.1 of Oriolus oriolus. NCBI lineage: Eukaryota > Metazoa > Chordata > Aves > Passeriformes > Corvidae > Oriolus > Oriolus oriolus. The sequence continues at coordinate 1,835,807 of VXBT01000503.1, forward strand.
TTAAAGGTGTTTAATAAATTAACCAAATAAAACATTGATTGTTTGAAAACTTGTTAACTGCACCTTCTGCTTTCTTTTTTTTTTAATTTTAAAAGGAAGAACGTAGTTCAAGATTTTCTCTCAAGGTCTTATGGAAAGTGGAAAAAAAAAAAAGAGCACTAGATTTTATAAATATCATCTCCCATGAGTTATCTGTTTTATTATTAAACATTCCAACATGCCAGAAGTTTAATCAAAGGGGAAAACCCAAAGGAAATAAATGGAGGAGGAAAGGCAATGAGGAAATGAGGGGAGGCGGGATCAGTCCCTCCCTGGCTCTGCCCAGGCAGTAAATGCTTGTGGCCACTGGGCTGTGGAGGTTGTCAATAGCCACTCCAGGAAAAATAGGAGTGGGAAGGAGCTTCTGCTCACCTGGAAAACCTCTCATGGTTGTTTCAAGGTGTCCCTTCTCCCCAGCAGTCACCTTCACTCGTCCCCTTCACAAATACCGCTCTTCCATGCGGCCTTTCAAAGCGGAGGAGAAAAATATGTGAAGCACAACTGCTCCCAAGGGCAGGTACAAACAGCTCCTTCCAGGGCTGCCTGATATTCCGACCCTTGGCTGCGTCACGGCGTGCAGACGTAACCCCTGAAAGTTCAGAGACCTGGACATTTTTAAGATGCCAAGCAGCTGCAACTCCAGTTGAGCAATATTCTACCTCCGTGCTGTGCTGCTCCCTGCACGGGGGTACTGGCCCTTGCCTCTGCCGGGGGTGCCTCCGCTGGGTTTGATCTTCAGGGAAACACCCAGAGCTCTGTCTACCTTTTTTTAAACAAAAGGACATTGAGGCAAGGCCAAATGTGAGGTAGGAGTCAAGGAAAACTGAGGTTTGGGGTAGCTTGGGCAAGGGGAGTGAAGGGGGAAGGCAGCAGTACGGCTTCAAAGCAGAGTGCAGAAACCAGCTGCTGTAAATGTGTGTTCTAAAAGAGATGGTGGGTACTAGGACAGAAAAATGCATATTTATTCCATAAATCCCTTTTCTTACTTAGTTCCACAGCCATACCAAGGTCCTGAACCGCCAGCCAGGTTGGTGCAGGGAGCCTGAGGCCTCCAGTGTAAACACAGACTGATGATAGGGAATCTTGTGTTGATTTACCCTTGTTGCTGGTGTTCCCATGGTTATGGCTGCGTAGATGGGCTCTGCCATATCTCCCCTGTCTTACTGAGTCTTGGAAACAAAGACAGGAGGGTGAACTTGGATTTATCTTTATTCCACAGCCTGGAATCCTAACAGAAAAGGAAGAGGGCTGCTGCCTGGTTTCCTTTACCTTTTATGCACAGAGGAGGTATAACTTTTGAAGTCCCCATTTCTGCCTCTTTTTAACCCCTCAATTTTTTTTTTCCTTAAGTCTCGCAGGAGAAATCCAGAACTGGTTCCTCAAACAGGATTTTCAGCTGAAGCTCTTGATGCCTGGGAGTAAGGCCTCTCTGTGCCTCCTTAACTGCAAGGTACTTGCCAAGAAGGCAAAGTATTGAGTTTACGCAACCGGACTTGTGACTCTGGTGATTTCTGTGTCACAGGGAGTCACAGTTGTTCACCAGCTTCTACCTCAGCCTGAGGGAGGAGTGTCCCATCAGCTTTCTCCTGGCAGGAATGTGCTAGGAGAGGCATGCAGCTGGCAAAGGATCCCTACAGGCTGGAGCTGCTGTGGAGGCATCTGGTATGTGAGCAGCCCCAGCTTTGCTGAGCCAGGCTCTTCCCAGGGCTGCTGCCTCCTTGGTAAGAGGTCGCATCTGTGTCCTTTGCACAGCCCAAGTCTTGGAGCCATCTGCCAACAGGCTGAGTTTTCCAGGTGAAGAACAGGCTTCTGGCCTCCAGAATCTCAAATCAAGCAATGAGACCTGTTGTTTGCTAAGCTCCAAAGGGACATTACTGAGTTGTCCCTTTGCACAATGATCATCGGAAACAGTAAAATTAACAGAAGAATTAACTGCTGTTCAGAATTCAATACAACCCATAACTTTTTGTCTGGCAGCAGCTGTAAAGGCAGAAAATTAATGTGGAGTCCATGAGGTCTTGGTGCAAGTCATTTGAGATGAATGTTTTTGCCACTCCACAGATTTCTCTGCTCCAGGTGAAGCCAATGGTAGCAGGATCAGAGCTGTTACTTTTGCTTTTTCCCCAGTGCATTTGGGCGCGCACAGGCCAAGCTCTGTCACGTGTGGCCTCTAAGGAATCATGAACCCCAACACTGTGGGCTGGGCTGAAGGAGTTGGCTAATGGAGAATTTACGGTAAGAGCAAAATGTATTTTTAACCACCAGGATATGCTTATCATCAGGAAAGGGCAAGCAGCACTCCTATCTCTCTAGGGAAGGGGAAGTGTTGAGCGTGACTTTATTTTTTTCCAACTCCTTTTCAAACTCTGAAAGGGTTTTTTTCTTGCTGAGACATGTCATTGGATTAAATCAGGGAGTTACACAGACATCAATCCTGGGTCACAGGTGAAAAATATTAAATGCCAGGCTTGCAGTGTTTTTCCATTGCATGTGATGTACGTTCAGGAAAGACCTTTGGAAAGAGTGCTTTGAAACGAGTCTGGTTTGCTTTTCAAAATACACCAAGAGCCCCTCCAGAAGCTTTTGGTTTATTAGGACAGCTTTGATGTTTCCTGTGTTGAAGAGGAAAGCAGATTCCCCTCCTTGTACCCTACCCTGCGCCTCTGGAACAAGCAGCACATCAGGTGCCTGCAACCATGGGCTGCTTTTTGGCTTAGGGTGCTTTGCTCAGAAGGGGGCTGGACACATCCCCTTGTTTGTCACCGTGCCTGTTCGGACTCTGCCACCCAGGAGAGCACCCAGGGACGGCTGCCCTCGGCTCCCGAAGCGAGTCCAGGGTTCACCTCACCAGCAGCAGCAGGGCCCTGGCATTTTCCATTTTCCGCAGCCGGCGCTGCTCTCCCTTTCCATGATCCTGCCCCGGGAGCAGGAAAGCCTTTGAAGGAGACGCTGCGATTTGCTTGCAGGACACAGCAACGGTGCCTTTCAGGCCACCTAGGCAGGAGGGGCTTGGCTGATCCTGTAAATACCTGCTTGCCTGTTTTAGTCAGCGGTTGGAGTCACAAAGGAAAGAAACGCTTTGAAATGCTAAAAGCTGCCTGACCAAAGAGACGGGCTGAGGGTGTTCCCACCCTGCCTCGTTCCGTTCCCACGTGCGCTGCCCACCCCCTCCAAACCAGTCTCGCCTGTCCTCCCGCTGTGTCCTCATCAGCCGCCAGGCCTCCCTCTCCCCCCTTCTCCCGGCTCCCCCCCGCCCGTGCTCGGGGAAGGTGTTCGAGTCCTTAGAGCTCAGATTTAAAAGCGCAGGCACAGAAACAATCGCGCAGCGCTGGAGTCTCGCAGAGCGAGGCGGCCGGGCAGTGCCTCCGCACGGCCCCGGGGCTGCCAGCGGTGCCTGTTCCCCTTGGCCTCGGCTTTTCCTTCAGCGCTGGGTGCGGTGGCCTGGCAGGGATGGGGAGGGGAGGCTGCGCTGTGCTCTCCTCCCCGCGGAGCGGCTGGGTGGGTTTGTCCCGCATTTCTTGCCCTCGCTGTGGCTGTGTGCAAGGGTGAGTCACGGCAGCCCGGGCAGAGGGAGGCGCTCCCCCGGGACTGCACCCTCCGAGCCTCGGGAAGGGCCTATCTCTTCCCATCAGCTGCCCGAGGAGCTCAGGGCGATGCTCTGCTCTCTGAAGGGCTTGGGCTTTAGGTGCGGTGATTCTTTACTTCTTGCTATCTGTGCTTCAGCAGGTTTCGCTGATTTGCAATTAAATCTCCTTTCATGTTGGTTTTAATTGCCTTCTCAGTTCCCCATACTACAGAGTAATGCTGAAGAATCCATTTTTAGCCTTTCAGTTCATCTCCTCCTCATTTCAGCTGCGTCTGTGCTTTTCTCCTTGCTGTTGTAGTGTGAAATATTCAGGGAGAAATGTGAAATTCCCTCATCTGAAAGTCATGTACCACATCTTACAGCTTGCCATGAGGCACGGGAATGTTCCTGGCTCTACCTGCTTTGAAGAGCAAACAAAGGAAAGCTGCAAGCACCAGTGTCTGGTCTTGGCAGATGCTTTGGAGACCAGCCCATTTTCATGGAAATTAGGTTGTTGCTATTAGTTTTTTTGGTTTTGTTTTTTTTTTTTTCAGGACCTGAGCGATTCCTCAATCACTTTTCCATTTTCATGAAGCAGTCTGTGAATCACATACATGTAAAACGAAGGAATTAGCAAATGCTGCTGCCCTTTGATGTATGGTAATCCGGCCTTCTTGTTTTTAACTGCTGCCTGGAATTTTCCATCTTAGTATGAATATTTCAATGAAAGGTAACAAAGAAACCCCCTCACTACCTTGTACTCATTTAAAGACAACAGGAAGGTTGTGAAAGCTAAAATGAAGACAAAACTGGTTTGCAGTTAAATGGTTGTGTAACCCCCCCCCATGTTAAGAAATGAGAAAGGAAAGGGCTGAGGAAGAGCATTCAGAGACAAACCCTTCAGGTGTAAGGCAGTGGTGAAGGTTAAACAGTCCCTGCTCAGAGAGGTGTGCTGGACTCACTCCTTGGTACAGGTGTAACATTATGCCATCGCAGCATTCTCCTGTGTTGGGAAAGTGGCTTAAAACACAGGCATCTTCCATTTCGAGATGTAGCATCAGCATCAGAACCAAGTGCACCACAACTCAGTTTAATGTTTACATCTTTTCCCAATTTTTTCCTTCATGCTGAATGGCATTTTATATCCTTGAGATGTTTGTTAGTCTGGTGGTTGGCATAACCCAAAATCTAACAATTTACCTGCTATCAACTGCTCCATCTTTCTGGCCTCCTTTTTTTTTCCTGTTAATCCAACCCGTTCCTTGGAGCTGATGTAATTGAAATGGCACCATGCTCTGACCCTGCTCTGAGATGGCAGATGCTCCTTGGATTTGCTTTTCTTTGTACAAACACATTATTATAAAAGTCCTAAAGATTAACTTTTTCTTGCCTAAATAGATGCTGGGAATAACTTAGGGATAGCATAGCTGTTGCCTACTTTTATCCTTGAGTTTGAAAAGGAAGGTATAATATTATTCCAATTTTTTTCATAACTGTAGAAGTGAATTTGAATGAGAAGTCTTCTCTGTTTTCACTTTTTCAGTCTCATTGGTAGTGTGGTGAGAGAACATCTTCCTACAGGATTTCCCTGGTACATTCAGTTCTCTGGATGTACTTTGGATTTGTGGTTAAATGGAGAGATGTCCTCTCTTTCTTTATGACTGCATTTAACCATTGGGAAAAGACACTCACTGAGTTGGAGAACACTAGAATGATGTTGTTTACTAGAGGAAACAGCCATCATAACAGCCACAGGCACCTCTGTCCCTTTGTTCGTTTCAGAGAAATTGGGAAGGAAAAAATAATCCACAAAATTTCTTGGGCTGAATCAACACCCTGTTTGCAACATGCGATGGCAGCGTCGCTCTTGGGGCTGAGCCTGGTTTATGAGCAGCATTAAGATCTCAAAGTAAGGCCCCAATCCAACAAATATTTAGAGCTCTCATCGGGCTTTTATTTGCAAAGTCTTTGCTCTGACATTGCGAGGCACCTGTGTATGTAGACTGCTAGACAGGGAAGTGTTGCTTGGACCTAGAATGGCGCGTGGTTGAAAGCAGAACAGATTGGGAAATCTGAAAATTCAGAGGACCAAGGGAGTGTGTTCTCAGCAGAGTTTCTCACAGAATTTTCCACCACTCCCCCACGGTACCAGTTTATTAAAGAGACCTGAAAAAAAAAAAATCCCTAGTTCTTGCCAGCCTGGGTGACTCCTATCAGAGCTATGACAGGTTTATTCTATTTGCAAGTCAGAACAAGTTTCTCCTCTCTCTTGAAGGTACATAATTATCAAGATCATCCTTATTGCTACACCCGTTACCGTTGCCTATAATCTTTGGGTATTTGCACTTTCCTGGCACAGTCCTGACTGGCAAAACAAAGCTTGCATGTGTGATAAGTTTAGTGTAAGAGACTCTTCTCATTAGTGCTGGATGCCATGAATCAGAATGATTAAGTGATTTGTCCAAAGCACAAAGCAGATTTAGTGTTTCTGCACTGCAGTCCTACTAAATCATGAATGTTATCAAATTCACAAATATTACCTTAAAATACTAAATCCTAATCTTGTAAATGTGATCTGTTTCTATTTGTACTGGAGGTCTCAGACGTTGACCATTTATTTCTTCCTTTTAAAAAAACAGCTCCTAGTAACTTGAAATTATAGTAGTTTAAATTTTCTTTGTGCTGAAAAAGTGTTGTTTGGTATCAGAAAATCATCTAAAATTTTATCTGTTTCCCTCAGTTAATTGTCCCTGCATTGGCCAACTGGGGTGACCTACCTGCTGTGTGTCAGCAAGCGAGCTGCAGGTGAGAATGCTGGAGAGCTATGGTGAGAAACTCAGCAGAGGTGAAGACAAATGGTTCAGCAAGAGGATAGAAAATAGGTCCCTGGTGGCCTCAGTTCTGGTCCTTGCCCTTTGCACATCTGTGTGACTGGCAGGTGAGAGAGAGGCAGATTTTGAATATGCCAGAAAGTTGTTCGGGATGATCCTCTGAACTCTTGGCTTCAAAGTCAGGTCATACCTTGGAGGAGCTGCTGCTGTCAGGGGAGCACAGAACTGCCTGGCCTCCAGTGCTGCCCCTTGGTGACTGAGGCTCTCACCCCTCCTGAACAGGGGCTGCTCGAGTTTCTGCAGTAGCTCCGGAGGTTATCTGGGGAGCAGAGCCATCTCCATGGTGTGTAGACGTGGGGGAAGGGGAAAAGGCTGCTCAAGGAGGTGGCTGATACCATCACAGTTGGAAGGATTTTGCTTAGAGCTTCTGCTGTCAGCTGACTGTGAGGTAAGTGTAATTTTTTGCACCACTCCCGCTCTGAAATTCCCCCGTGGCTGCAGGGGCAGACGGGTATCGCCTTTGCCACAAGGCCCAGCATGATGCAGAGAGATCTCACCTTTAATGCCTCAGTGCACAGCAGTGCTGCTGGAAGGAGGAAGTATGAACAAGATGAAACTGCTCCAGCACCTTTAGGCCTCCCTGCTCACTCTCTGCTTTTCCGGTCATCTTAATCCTCTCCTGCTCAGCAGAAACTACATTCTCCAGGGAAATAAACCTCCTGTGAATGCCCCTGAGCTTCTGATGGCAAGAGGAATGAGTTCCTTCCCTTTCTAAAAAAGCCTCTTCAGTAGATTCACATGTTTCAATTTACCTTCATGAGGCTACTTGGTGACAAGTGGCACCATAACCTTCTCTGAGGCTCCCACCCAAAGTTTTATGCAAATTATATGTAAACTTACTCTCACCATGAGTGATAACCATGAGATAGGTCATGCTTGAATGCCATTTTGTTCATGGATGTCGTGGGGCTCACCAGTGCCTGGTGTCCTAGCAGGGGTCCCCTAAGGCATGCCCCCAACCTGGAGCATCCCCAAGGGATAGGGTATTTAGGAACAAAGGTGACTCATGAAACTTCCTGGGTTCCAGCTTACACTCTCAAAGTCCTCCTGCTGTAGCATCCAGCCCTCCCATGTGGCAGTGGAGCTGTTCTGCCATATCAGCATCATCGTGATTCTGTCCAGAAAGGAGCTGCCTGCACCCACAGGGAAACAAATCCACAATAGCCACTCAGTGGCAAAAACTCCATATGTGGCTGCTGTTGCAGGCAGAAATGGCCCGGCTCCCAAAATGGGATGGTGAGCTGCCTGGGTGGGCAGTGCAGGAGAATCCCACATGCCCCTTGCCTTTGGTGCTGGCAGGTGGTGCTGGCCAAGCCCAGCCTGCACCCAAAGCTAACACAGCCAGGGCCACGGCTTCCCAGGGGTGCCAAGGTGTTGAAAACACACGTGGCCTTGGTCATGTACCACGGACCGAGCACATCCTGCTCCCCACTGCTCCCACACGGTGCCAAATCCCACTTCCTCTGATGCTCTTTCAGTATTAGCAAGTCAGGTCATGTGTCTGATGGGTCAGGGACAGGGAAGTCTGATCAGGGCTTTTAGCTCTGTGTACATCTGGTGGGCCCTGCTCCCTTTCTGTGGCTCCTCCTGGACCCTTTTCTAGTCTTCCTTTCTTTCATTTTTTTTTCTCCCCCTTAAAAGGGAGTTGTACCCACAAACCACCATCAGTAAGCACCCCCTGGGACTGCCTCTGTCTTTGCTCCCCCCAAGATCACCACTGTTTGTGTTGCCATGCTGGGGAAGGAGACTGAGGTGTCACCCAGACCCATGACTTTTGGGAATGAAGAGTGGTTGGTTGTGATTTATAACCTGAGCCCTAAATAATAGGACCTGAACCTCCATGCTTCATTCGTGCCAGGTGGCTTACACTGAGAGATCTGTGCAGGCTACTTTTGTCTTGCTTTTTCATCCCAGCTTTGGTGCAGCTTTCACATCACTGCATGTAATTACCCCAGCAAAGAGAGGCTGGAGGGCTTGAAGAGCTGAGGGAGGTTGGCTTTTCCAGTTCCTGTTACAGAGGCAGTAACTTCTGCAAGGAGTGAGGGAACAGGCAACTCTCCAGTCAGTGCTCAAAGCCGGGGTGTCAGGCCACAGGCAGAAGAAAGAAGCAGCTGTGTCAGCTCCCCAGGTATTTGGGGACCTCTGCTCTGGTACCACCAAAAAAATTACAGGCATTTCTCATGCACTACCCTGAGAACAACTGGTGTTTACACCACTGTTTTCTGGAATGGGTTTACATGCCATGCATTCAAACCTTAGTTTGCTTTGTCCCAACTTCCCTGTGCAGGCAATCCCTGAGTAACCACATTGCCCAAAATTACTTGCCCACTTGAATTTGGATAAGTACGTACTTTCCCAGCTGGCTCATTGTTCTGCTGCTAAATATTGCTGAGATATCCTAGCCATGCCAAGCCTGATTTTCATCTGTGGATTCTGCAAGGCAAGCTGTGGAATGCAAATTATTCCAGTGTATTTGCAGGTCTGTGCTGAGGAGGAGATCCCTGGAGCTTGATCCTTCTGTTTCCCAGTGAGTCATTATTGTTATGTAGGTTGTATTGCCCCACCACTTTGAGATATGAAATGCTGGGGTTTTGCAGGTCACTTGTATTTGTAAAAGAACACAGGGTCACAAAATCTCTGTGTGTGTCTAGCAGGAAACCAGCATTCCAAGTGGTGATCACACTGCTACTTGTATGCAAACCTTTCTTCTAAAATCTCACCCAAAATCTGTCTCTAGGCAAAGGTGGTGTCTCCTCAAGGCTTCACAGTGCTCAAGTGCTTAAGGAAGGAACTCTGACTGCAGACAGTGACTGTTAACATAGCAAAGTCTAAGGACAGGCAGGCAGCTTTCTGCAGGCCCTTTTGTCTCAGGCAAGCAGTTTAAACCTTTGCTTTCACTTAATAACCCCAACAACCAAAAAAAGGTGGGGGCATCTTTCGATAATTATATGTTCATTTGATAGAGTGCACATAAATGACTGCTTGAAAATTTTATAAACTCTTGAAGTTACATTCCAGTTGTTCTGGTTAGGTGTCCCTTCTGCTCTTCTGCTGAATGAAGGAGGCAACTCTATCAGCTGTCTCTATGAGAGAGACTTTGTGGCTTCCTGACATGGAACAAGGCAAGAATAGGTTAAAAATTCTTCCCCCACATGGTACTGCTTCCCAAACAGCCAGCTATCTCTCAGCAGTCAGGCTGGGTGGATTAGCTGCTGTGCCAGGAAAGAATGATGATCCTCCTGCACCCACTCGCCTGTGGGGAGGGCTGACCCAGAAGGGAGCTGTGAGAGGGTAAGGAGCACTCAGTGAGAGGAGGCACTTCTGCCTTGGGAGCAAATTAGAGCATGTTTGATCACTGGATGGATCTAGGGCATCCCCACAAAGCTCAGCCCTGCATGAGAAGTCTTATGGATTAAATGAATGTCTGGGTCCAGGGATCTGAATGTTTACAGCTGCCTCTTGCTTGCTGTGAGTTTACTCTGAGCTAATGCACACTGCCACAGTGACGTCTGGGCCTGTTTTGTCACAGCCTCGGGTTTTTGCAAGGAACTCCCCAAATTTCCTCTGTCTGCCCCTGTTTCATGCAACCTGCCCTACCCATAGCTGCTGCAGTGGGGAATGATGTGGACACTTGTACCTGGTAAGGCACAGAAGGACACCTGTGGTGTCACAGCGGCAGTGACCTGGCCGGACAAAGGACACGGGTTTTGTGTTTGCCACTCTCTGCAAGGGAGAAACCTCCTCTGCATAGAGTGAGGGGTTTTCAGACTGTTCTGGAGATCCAAACCAGGCAGTTTAGGTGATTTCAGCAGAATGCAGACCAGGATTTGACTTTAAGTACCTTTCCTTGTATTCACAACTAGTTTTAAAAAAATGCTGGCAATAAACAGCAGAAAGTTGCTCACTTTAGCAAATGCAAGAATACAGACTCTTCTATTTGCTCTATTTTTGTGCTTTATTTGACAGTGGTTTTTGACTGACTTCCAGCAAGGCAATAGTCAACCTGACTAGTATTTGTCACCTCCTATGAGCTAAATATAATTTGGATTTTATTTACCTCATAGTATTTCTTTAACAAATGTGTAACTCACTCTCTGATGTGAGTTTTTCATGGAAAGAAGAACTCCCCACATTGCTGTCCTTATGCAAAATAAATACAATCTTTCTGTCTTTTTGCCACATTTAGATCTATATATATCCCTGGTACACAGAGGAGATATCAGCTTGGGAATTGGCACACTGAGGGAAAATAAATGAATTTACAGTAAAGCCTGGTTATTGTTCTTAAAGACCTATTGAAAGGAGAAGACTGTTCCTAATTTTCTCTCATAATCTCATTTCAAGATGTTTAGCTCATAAAGTTCTGTCAGAACATGGGGCCTGGACTTTTATCTTCACTCTCCAGTTGAAAGCCTGGAGGACACTCTGGTTTTTCACTCCTGGCTGTGGTCACGAGGAGAAGCCATAGCCAATACGGGACAAGGTCCTGTGGGCCACCACCGGACCAATTCCTCGTCCAGAAGTGCAAAGAGCTGCTGATCCTGCCTTGTTTGCTTTGCACACCACACCCCTGCTTATTGCCTACAATCTAAATTACAGAGGCGGCCAAACTTGCTTCCTGTTCCAAACAATAGCCCTGGCTGACACATCCCCTCATAATGCACGGAGCAAAGGGCCGGAATGGCCGCGGGGGCCTGATGGGCTGGGGCTGTGGGCGAAGAAGGGTCACCACCTGCACCCCAGCCAGGATGGAGAAAAACATAGGGGGCTGGGCAAAGATGTAGGGGCTGCTGTAGTGTGCTATGGAAAGAAATTACTTTATGGAGGATGTTGGTTAGGGGAAAGATGCCTGGAAATATGGGAGAAACTTCCTGAAAAGAACAAGTGTGAACAAGATCATCAAAGGCTTATAAATTCAGTAGGAATTCCTATAGGGAAGCTAGTTTGTAAGTGTCCAAGTGTCTCAAGGTCTAAGTCATGCTTTTCTCTGTAAGAAAGATGGTATTACTTTGTTGCAGAAAATATTTCCATTAGGTAGTTTTCATTTGAAGGATTATACGTGGGAATACAAGTTCTAATTTCCTCAGTTGTTTTACCTCTTCTAGGAAATGTGTGCAACAATCAGAGCTGATGTTACTTGTGTTTAACAGCACTACAGGGAAGAGTTGTGCTGCGTGGGAGCCCCTCTGCAAACAAAGGATATGTAGAAAACATCCCAGATATTTCTTGGGAACTGTACTGGATTGCAGCCAAAATGTCATGGAGGATGTAGGTAACAAACCCAGCACTTCCATGTACAAACACTGTTGTGTTCACAGTGTCTGCCTGACAAGCTGCCATGGGCACCTTGCTGTCCTCAGAACACCTGGCTACCAATGCTGAAAACTTCTGATTCTGGTATACCATGATGGTATCTGTGGTCTTGGGATGTGTAACAGCTTCCAAAACAAGAATTACCTTCCTCTTGTTTGAAACAGAGAATGTCACAGTGCGTGGACAGGGCCATTGCTGCTTGCCTGTGTTTCCCCTGGTGAGGTGCTGCTGGTTCAGTTGTTTATGCTGCAGCTGAACTGGGAGAACAGTGAATAGTGCAGAGAAGGGGTGGTGAGTCAGGCCTATGATTAAGTGCAGGAAAACAAGCTGTGTGTGCAAAGTGATCTGGGCACCGGAGCTGGAAAATCCATCCGACCCCTCGTGCTGTTGGTTTGAGGAGACTTGTGTTATGAAAGTGTTCCTGGGCCATTATTCAGACTAATTTTTCAGGGGATGCTGGCATGTTGGGAAACTTCGCGTTTACTTCCATTTTGATGTTCTTTTGTTCTGCATTCCGACTCAGAATAATACCTTTCCCTGTGAGCCAGAATTACAGCTGGAACCAGGGTATGGGTTCCAAATTAATCTGGTATCCTAGAAATCTACCTCACTGATAGCAGCTAGAAATCATTTTCCCTATCTCTACCCACATTTTCTCAGGTGAATCCTGGGCATATCTTGTGAAGGTTCTCTCTCCCTGTTTTTATCCTTGCTTTGGGATCAGATGACATCTGGCTCCGTTACCTTCTGAGCCTTTAGATAATTTACTCTTTCCATTTCTCTTCCAGCATGATCTATACGATCCTCCCCTGAGACATTTTAATGTCTGGAATGAACACCCCCTTCTCCTCCAGAGAAGACTGAGGCAGATGATTAACTGTAGCCAAATCTACCCCTTTTTCTCTCTAAATTATCCCTTACTGTCTCCTCCTTCCTTCCCTTGGTTTTAACGAACAACCTCATGAAACATCTGACTTCTTGTTTTTTCTAGGGAAAAATTTTAAACAAAACCACATTCAGACACACAGACATACACACACAAGGCAGACAATGAAAGCTCAGAGACAACCAGCAGCATGCTCACAGAGGCAGGCTTATATACAGATACAATGACGTAAATCAACACCCAGAAGCATTTATTAAATTACCCAGATATATACACACAGGGACAGGCAGATGGGTTAGGGCTGCGTTTTTATTGGTGGATAAATGAAAACATCACTTTAATGCCCACAGGAGAGTATTTTGGAAAAGCAGTGGCAGCAGCAGCAGATATTAAAGGTGATAATATCTCTTTATTCACTCTTGCAGACTAATTGGCTTGTCCTATGAAAGGTCAACTACTGCTGCATAGCAAGTGCAAAGCCATACACATTCATAATCAAAAATCAGTGTGAAAGCAGCATAGCAGTTCTTCCCAAAATCATCCCCTGTTCCCAGGCAAGGAATGGTTCCTGGAATTTGCATCCCTAAACTCCCACTTTTGATTGCTCTGGACAGCCCTGTCTTCCTTTTCTCTTGCTCAAAGATAGGAAAGCATACTGAATTCCCTGTGTACACTCACAGGAAATTCCCAGAAACCAGCTACACAGCTCTTAATGTATTAAATACACTTTTCCTTGAATGCCCATCATCCTCAGAGTATGGAGCATTAGCTCCCACACCCAGTTAAGGAGGCATTTTAGCCATAGATGTAAGTTAACTGAAACAACTGCATGAATTAAAGTGGCCAAATGTCTGTCTTTTCAGGTCCTCATGCAGGATTTCTCATTAAAAACTACTGCTAAGCTAACTGTAATTTCCTTAGATGACCTTGAACCATGGGACTCACCTGTAATATGGTTATAGTGAGGTATAAGTGACATACTATGAGGCCTCTAAACATGGTGACTCGGCCCCATCATCCCTGCTTACACCTTCCTACCCACTGCCCCAGTCCTGCTAATTTCACCCAACATTTTCTTTAGTTCTTGTTCCCCTGTTTAAATGCAGGTAGTGTTTAGGACTGTACTGATCTTTGCTCTTGACTGCGGGACAAACAAGAGGCCAAACCCCAGCTGCCTGCACCCACAAACAAGGTCTGGAACACACAGAATGCCCTTATTCTCCTGCTGTTGATAATGATAACCCAGCCCTGCTCCACGCTGCCCACGTTGCATCCACTCCCTTTGCTCCCATCACCTGTGTGGCTGTGGTAAACAGAGGTAAATTGATATCTGCCTTGGTGCAATTTGCTGGAGGAGTTAACCAATCCACAAGATGTTTTGCAGCAACAGCTGTACCATCCTTAATGCTCTCAAGGTCTTACTAAAGGCTCAAGAGCTGGTGCTGGATAGCTGGTGTTTTCCTGCAATGTCTCATTCTGCATTTTTATCTTAAAGCTTTCTATAGCACTAGTGAAGAGCTTAATCCAAATGTACTCTTTTCAACTTATCTTTTTCATGTTCTGAAAGAATAGCCTTATATACTGGAAGAAATTTATATGTCATAGAAAACACTTCCATTTTGCAATGTTGTAGTAGCTCAGAAACTCTGATTTTGATGGTCAGCTGCAGCCTTGACCACTACCAAAGTTACAGCCATGATTGTTGTTGTTGTTGTTGTTGTTGTTGTTTGGTGTGTAGGGTTTTTCGTGTGTTTGTTTTGTTTTGTTTGGGATTTTTTTGGTTACAATGTGTGATGCATTTCTTCTAGGTATATGGTACAGTCTGTCCATTACTGACCATCTGTTCTTTTCAGAGAATTCTCTGGGTTTGTCATCTTCTTGCTCTGTTGCATTTCACCTGGGGACTGTCCTAAGCAAATGACTGCTCTTTCTCTATTTTCTGTTGCCTTTTTGGATTGTAAGGCCTTCAAGGATATTATACTTTCAAGAAATAATCTATGCTCTCCTCATGGGTAGGTAAAAATGACAAGGTATGTAATTACCAAAGTGTTCCTTTGGCTGGATCTGTGAATCTATAACCATGAAAGATAACACATTAAATGAATGCACCTCTGTCCTTTGTATTTGTTTGCTTAGGCCAGGGTCTGTGTTAGATGTATTTACAACGTCCTTAGCACAACAAAGCCTCCAGCACTGGATGATGTGCATTATCATCAGATGGGAGTTTATACTTTACTTTATAGCCCAGCTCACATTAAGGTAAGGAAAGGACTGTGGACAAGTGGGAGTGTTTCAGCTGCCTTTTGTGTAATGTTGTTTTGAAGCGATTGTGACACAGGAATTTCATAATAAAAACAGTAATTTAAGAGGTTTTATCTTCTTTCTATGACACCTCTTCACCAGAGAACCTGTGATACTAATCCTGCTAATACTTGATGCTTTTTCCCTACTCTGCTTTTTTTTTCCTCCCTTTGGTCTTTAAAAAAAAAAATCCAAGACTTTCAGCATTTCATCCGCTTCTAATTTCACTTCCCCATTGTGTTGGTTCAGTGAGAGAAGATACACTTCCCTAATATGGGGACTACTTTTTTCTTTCTTAGCTGTTCTTCCTCTGTTTTGGGGAATCTTCACCTTATTGTGACAAGCTCAGAGCTCTGCATCATACCCCACATTTCCCTTTGACTTTTTATGCTTGGTTGTGTTACAGTGGTGGTTTATATGTGTCAAGAGCTAAATAGAGCATTTCAAACTGATGAGCACTTGCAGCTTGGAATGACTGGTAGGATGTAATCTATTGATGAAATAGGAAATGTCAGCTAGAGGTGGGAACAATAATGCAGGCTGTGTAATGGAAATGGTGACTTTTCACTGTGTCCTGCCAAATGATAATTTTTTACATACATCCTGATGGCAATAAGAATGAAAGTAAATGGAGATGGCAGCCTGATGAGAACTCACCTTCTTCCGGGGCTTTTTCCATGCCTGGGCATGTGGGTGGCCCTGGAAGAAGGCCATGGAGAAGAAGTTTAGGACTGCTGTAAATTGGAAGGGTGTAGATGAGGGATACCTTAGCTGCACTATCTGGTTGGGAGCAGCAAAGCAAAAAAAGAAGTTTCAGGCTCTTTCCTCTCTGTTTCTTCTGCTTATCTCTTTCCCACTAACTGGTTTATTTTAGTTGCCTCTTTGTTTCTATTTGTCCAATTCAGATTTAGACCTGATACTGTAAGAGTTGGTACTTCCTCTTTCCACTTAAATAAACCCCTTCACCACAGAAACTCTTAATTCTGCTTCATTTCAGATACATTTAACCTACTTTGTATAGTGCTTCATCCTACTAAATCAGATCTGGGAAAAGTCAGACCGGAGTGCTGCTCAGATCAGCAGATGGCAGGCTCCTTCTAGCAATTGGCACCAGCAGCTTCATCCTACATCCCCCTACATCAGAGCATCTGATGATGACAGGCAGAAAAAAAAGTATTTCTGCATCATGCACTCAAGAGTGTGCATTATGTCAGAGCGGAATCAAAGATATATTTGTCCCCAGGGTCTGCACAGCTCGCAGTCAGCCCTGTGCTGTAATGTGTATCAGCTGGGAAAGCAAGAACCCAGCGACTGAATAATTTGGAGAAGAGTAGAAATCTGAATGCCAGAGATGTCAGAGAACTGCAAGTTCACAGCAGAGTCTGATTTCCCACTTACTACTCCTCTGTGAGGCGTCTTTCAGAATCACTGTTAGTCTCAGGAGTGGGTAATGAGAAATTTGGGGAAAAGAAAGAGCTCCTTGCAAATCCAATCCTCATTTTATGCGCCTGTGATCAATGGTGCCCTAATCAAGTCCTTCCTTTCCTCAGGGGCAGCTATTTCTTGCAGCGTGGGTTTCTTTAATCTTTATCTATTTAGGTTTAAACGTCCGGCACCCCTTTTGGGAAGCAATTCAGTTGCCCAAAGTTTTATGACTTACTGAATCCTCTTAACACCATCATGCTGATTAATTTAAACACACTTCAAATGCAGGACTTTTTAGCATTACTGATACAGCATCTCTTTGATGTTCTAGGTGTTTGCTTGAATATGTTGTATACCCCAGTTTCACTAAAGAGTGGTTTAAAAGTATTTTTTAACAATACAGCATTGTTATGAAAATGAGCTGACTAGTGAGTCTGATAGCAGGAATTTGCTCTGAGTCAACAGTGGCAATTTGCAAGCATTGACTAATGAATTCCATAATCCAGGCAGCACCTCTGTGAATAAGGGAGGAAAGCTCCATTATCTCTAATATGCATCGAGGATTCAAACATGAGAGGAACAGCTGCCGTGTAAGAGTCTAAACGGATATGGAATACAATTTGGGAATTCCTGGTCCTTGCTGCTCTGCTTGGAAAAACCGTATCTCACATCTCTGAACAGACGGCTCCCAGGGATGTGTTAAGCAGACAAGAGAAGTGGTTTTGGTTTTTTTGTTACAAAAAGCAAGACTATGGTAGGCCCTTAGAGCCTCTGACAGAAAATTTCAGTGAGAGACAGTAAAAGGAGATTTATCTTTTCTTCCCTCTTTGATTGACTGGGGAAAGAGTTTGTCAAGTCATGTGTTAATGTCGTAACACTGTAAAATGAACCAGGAGTAATTAATAGTGTAGTAAGTGATTATTATTTCTTTTACTTGTTTTCTCTTTTAAAGCATACTACAAATCTTGCAAAGCCCCTGTGGGGACAGTGGTCAGCACACCTCCTGTTGAGGCGTTTAATTCTGGCCCTTGCCACAGCTGCTCCGTTAGTTACTCATAGCTTGACAGGTATCCACTGCATGGGTTTACACTCAGACAAGGTGAATTCAGTCAATATTTTTTTCCTGCATAGGTTTTGGCATCTCAGGTGTTTTCTCATGGGTGTTCCAAGCCCCTCGATGCTATGGAACCTGTGCTAGTGGCACTGAGCACTCAACACAAATTGCTGCTTTCTTCTCCTTCAGAATATCACATATCTTTTGTCTTAAGACACGGTTGTAGGTGGGCGTTACTAAGCTTAAGAAGGTATGTCAGGAGAGTGCTTCTGTTTTAGCACCCAGAAATGACCTCTGCAGAACACCTGATGGAACTGAGTGTAGATCTACAAGAGACCAAATGCTGGAAATGCATAAAAAGTGGAAGTTTTGTATTAAGATTGGAATCCCAGGTATTTGCAAATGATTGTGTTCCTGAGCTTTCCTGGTTTTACAGACACACAACTGAGCAGATGAATATTCTAAATAATACATGTCACAACTGAATTGGTTTTGGAAAAGGGGAAGAAAAATCTGCTGCTGACCCAGAAGTCTTATCTGCTTTAAACTGGTAGGTTCACCTACAGTGGGTGGATCCATGGTGGGTATATCCCAGGTTTCCAGGCTACAGAGTCTTTCAGGAAGCGATGCTTCTGTTTACAAAGCCTATTATGAAATGGCAGGGAATAATAAAAAGAGGGCAAGTTACAAAGAAGTGCAAAGGAAAGAGCAGAGTCCAGGAGCAGGGTGCAGAACTGGCAGGTGGGTCTGAATTGCCCTTCTGCCAATGTCCTCTCTTCTGGAGAAAACATCTTTACCTATGCTCACTTCCCTGCCAGTGCCACTCTTGTTTTCGTCCAATTGCACTGATATTTCTGCAGAGTAGAACAAATCTCTCTCTATCTCCTTCCCTCTTCAAATTTGACCTATACCTAGAGGCCCTGACTTAAAGGAGCTTCTACTTGGTAGTAGTATCACCAGTAATAAACAAACCATTCAATTTCCATTTCCAGAGGTTGTGTTTCTCTTGTAGCACAGAAATGAAGTATTTCATAGAAAACCTCACAAATTCTTGAATTATTCAAAACTGATATCATGCCCAGAAGCACCTTGTGAGTAGCTAGAGGTACATTTCCACTGATGTGCTTTTTATGATGAATTATTTGCTCAGTGTTTATTATTTAAATGAATTATTGTCTCATATTCACAATAAATTTCTGGTTGGATTTGTTCATTTGGGGGGAAAAAAGAAAACACGCAGCAATTCCCCAAACACCATCTTGAAATTCTGCCAAGCATGTATACCTGAGATGCCTGTTGTGCTGCATGGAGCCAGAAGAGGAAGTCTGGAAGAACAAAAAAGCCAGGATTGCAACTGATCCAACTTCTGTTTGCTGTAATTGACAGGAGATATGAGGAAGGGTGTTAATTTTAACGTGTTCAGCCCTGGGTCACATACCGGCTATTTATTGCAGGTTGGATGGCTAATGTGCATTTCAGCGAGCTGGGCAGCCAGCAGCCTGTTTCAATTTCACTTGTCTAGACAGGGTTTTGGGTTGCCCTGTTCTGGCAGGCAATGTGAGATTTCATACCTTGATCTTATCGTGCTGTGCTGAGCTTCAGAGAGAAGAACACCTGCAGCCTTAGAGTGGGGATTCAGGGGGAGCTGCAAACGCACAGCACATCTGAGGATCTGGACCTCCGTCCTTGACAGGTGTTGCTAGGAGTGGCTTTTGCAGTGTCTCAGTGGATTTCAGCACTTTGGAATGGTGGACTTCCAGGCTTGGATCCTTTCAGGTAACTTACGGGTCGACTGCTATAGACCAGCCTTGATTTTTTGCTGCCTTCCGTGGAACACAAGTGGAAAACATCTGCTCTAATTTGCCAGGAAATTCACTTAAGGACACCAGACTCTTACATAACGTCCTCCCGTTGTCGAGCGGCTCTCAGAGAGGACAACTGTGGTAGATTTAAAGCAGTGGTTTGAGCAGGTGGCTTATTTGCACAGATTTTCACTGGAGTAGTCCCAGTGGTTGTATTTCTGAGCGAAGTGCTGGTGCAGGTGAGTGTATGCGAATGGTCCTACTATCGACACGATTATCATTTGTACCAGAACAGTGCCTCGGGTCAAACAAGAACAGGTCTCCCTTGTACCAGGCACCCCATGAACTCCTGGAAACAGACAGTTCCTGCAGCAAAAACTTGCATCTAAACAAAGCTGTCCTTTTCTACTTTGGTTTGCAAGTATTTATTATTATTATTTTTATTGCAGCTCCACACGTATTTATAGGTATGAGTAGATCTGGGTTTATTTCAAGGGTAAATGCCTGCGTCACTCACCCCTCGCAGTATATGGTGTACAAAACTCTGTGGGAACCACCTGTAATGTTTACTGCACAATGACCAGTCACTTTGTTTAAGTTCAGGAGGTAAGTGATTACGAGGACTATGAGATACTGACAATTTGAACCTCTATAAAAGAGATTTTTGCCTTCCTGTTGGTTGTATTATTCATGTCATTAAACGAGTGGCTTTCTTCTAACCTTTGCCAAGTTGCATAATTCTGCATCATTTTATCAGCTGGTACTTGGGAGTACTCTGGAGGCTTCCTTGCTTTTTATAAGTAATTTTGATGCTGACATGCAACAAAACTGTCCCTCAAATTTGCTAGTAATTGATAGGTTAGAAAACCTTCCTTTCTGAAAGTGTTTAGACAGCAATTCTCCTGTCAAATGCAAGCCTATTTCAACACAACAGCTCTGTAACAACACACGTGATGGACATGCTCGCTGTAATTGTGGTCCAGCCGGTCATGTATTGTCTTTGACAGCAGCCACTACAAAAGGTTTTATGGCAAAGGCTCCCAAGCCCTTCCAGTAGCAGCTTGCCTCTCCAACAGATAATCTGTGTGTGACTCGTGATGCGAATAGATCAGATGAAAGAGCTTTCTCTGGGGCGGGCTGGTGACGCTGCCCGCAACTGCTGGCACCTCTCTTGGTATGGTGACCTATCCGAGAACTATTGCACGGGGAGATGCCACCAGAAACCCAGTCAGAGCACACACTCTGCAATAATCGGCTCATCGCAGAGCAGACCCTCTCCCAACCTCCCTCAATCAGAGGTGAGCCTAAACTTTTTTAAGTATTTCAAGTATAAAGGTTTATATTTTCTCCAAATAGGTTGCAAGCACAAACTAAAACTGCCCTGTAAATTCCTTCTAAATTCTGGACCTTGGTAATCCTCACTGTGAGGGGTCCCACAGTTCCAATGGCATGTTCATGTATTATATAAAATGTATTTTCTTTAATTGGTCCTAACCTGGTTGCGCAAATGAGGAAATTGGAAACAAGATCTGAGTTCTAACACTGAGAAAAAAAGCAAGTATCGATGGTACCATTTCTCGGGGCATGGCATCCATATTGCACACAGCATCCCTCAGCTGTTAAGCGGTTTAGAGGGCTTAGAAGGGAGTTGTTTTTTTCATTGCTTTCTTTTTTTTGATAAACGATTGTGCTGCTTCACGGACGATCAGAGGACACTCCACCCCCTGCTCAGCACAGTGTGAGGAGGTGCTGCTCTTCCTGGGCTTCCGAGGGCTGGCGCATTGGGGAGCGCAGCCGTTCCCAGTTTCCCCATGAAGCCAGAGGAAGGGGAATATCACTGCTGAAATGCTAGCAGCCTGGCACGGGCTTCCTTGGCCACTGCAGTGCTTGTACAAGAGCTTAACGCTGGAGTGAGGACGCTCAGAACTCAATCTGGGATGATTTGTCACCTACGAGGAGAGGTGGTGACACCCCCTGCGCCCGGCCCAGGCTTGACCGTACTGAATCTGCCCCTTCCCTCGGGCTCCACCTGGGGGTTCCCCTCACGGTGGAGGCGCCTGGCGGTGCCCGCACACCTCCAGCCCTGCCCAGCCTCTTGCCCGGTGAGCTGCGCTAGGCGAGGTTTAGGTTGGACGTTAGGAGGGATTTCTTCACAAAAAGGGTGATCAGACATCGGAACGGGCTGCCCAGGGAGGTGGTGGAATCACCGTCCCAGGAGCCGTTTAAGGAAAAGCCAGGACACGGCACTCGGTGCCGTAGTCTGCTTGACGAGGTGGCGTTCGGTCACAGGTTGGACCCGATGATCTCAGAGGTCTTTTCCAGCCCGAAACGATCCCGGGGTTCTGCGAGGGGCGCGGCGCTTCCCGCGCACCTCCCACGCCCGCCGCTGCCCGGAGCGGCTCCGCGGCCATTGACGTCAGGCAGGGCGGCACGTGACGGCGGCGGGGCCAATCGCGGCGCGCGGAGCCGCTCCGGCAGAGGGGCTGTGTCGGCAGCGCCCGCTGCTCTCGCCGCCTCCTCCTCCTGCNCTCCCCCTCCTGCCGCGGCGGCGGCGGCGCGCGTGGGGAGCCGCACACACAGACACGCACACACAGAGGCAGGCACATACATACACACACACACACACACTCGCACACGCACCCGCACCCACGGGCGCGCACCCGCACCCACATACATGCACGCGCGCTGCCGCACGCTCCCGCGCACACGCCCCGGGGGGAAGGAAGGAGCCGCGGCCGGACGCCCCGCAGCCCCCGCCGCCGCCGCTACCGCCGCCGTCAGGAGCCCCCCGCGCCGCCACCGCCGTCACCACCGCCGGCTTTTGTCCGCCGCCCCCGCCGGCGCCGACCCTTCGCTCGGCCGGGGCCCNNNNCCCGCCCGGCAGCATGGACGCGGCGCTGTGACCCGCCGGGGGCGGATTGGGAAGTTTGAATAAGGATTTTATCGCTTCCCTTTCCCCCTTCTCCCCTCGGTGCGGCTCAGTCCCTACCCCCATCTTCCCCGACAGGTTTTGTTGTTGTTTTTTTTTTTTTTTCTCTTCAGCGTGCAATTTTTTTTTTTTTTAATCTGCCGCGTGGGGTTGGATTTTTTTTTTGTTATAGTTTTTATTTTGAATTTTATTTTCTTCGGTTGTACCCGTCTCTACCGGCCGTAGAGACCGGTCCCCGCGGGCGGCCGAGCGCCACCCCCGACCCGGCCCGCGGGGCTGCCATGGATCGCACCGGCGGCTCCGGCGGGGGCAGCGACCGCAGGCAGCCCGAGGAGAGCAAGCCGCTGCTGGGCGAGATGTCCGCTCCCGAGGGGAATAAAATGGGTGCCGCGCCGTGCCGGAGAGCCCTGCTCCACTGCAACGGCATGAGGTACAAGCTGCTGCAGGAGGGGGACATCCAGGTGTGTGTCATCCGGCATCCCCGGACGTTTCTCAGCAAGATCCTCACCTCCAAGTTCCTGCGGCGGTGGGAGCCGCACCACTTGACCCTGGCGGACAACAGCGTCGCCTCGGCCACGGTAAGAGCCCGCCCGGGTCCGGCGGCCCCGCCGCGGGGGCGGACACGGAGCGGCCGCGGGGATCTGCGGTGCGCGGGGGCCGAGGGATGCCCGCGCCCTCCTGTCCCCGGGCGGCCGGACCTGCGGGGACCCCCGCGGCCGCCGGTGGGCGAGGGGGGGGGATCGGCTCGACTGGGTCCCGGAATGCCGGCGAAAATCCTGAAAGGATTTTTTCCCCCCCGTGTTTGTAATCCTATGGATGTTTATTTTTGCAGTTTCGGTGTTGTTTTTTCTTATTTTCCGAGCAAGGCTACTATTATTGTTGCTATTATTGTTGTTGGTTTTTTTTTTTTTCCCTTTAAAAAAAAAAAATTCCTTCCTTCTCAACGTGACCCCGACATAGAATCACCACACTGAGCCCTTTCTATCCGAAACCAAAGTCGGCAGATACCTGCTGGCACCTTGGCCAAGTTGGAGGTGAGGGAGGTGGAGGATGCTTTTAATTCGAGAGCGAAGGCTCGGGTTGTGCACGGACTTCGCTGTGGTTCAGGCCTGCTCTGGGGGCTCTGGTTTGGCGGTCACATAACCTGCCCAGATACAGGCAATGTGATTGGAAAATATGGAGATTCCTTCAGGATTTTCTTCCTGCTGGAAAATGATGCAAGAGAAAAATGCGAGGTGGTGATATCAGCGTTACAGAAGATGTACAATAGACGGATACAGTCTTGAAAGATATGATTTATATTTTCATATCTAACTTAAAATTTCATGGCCAATATTATTTGAATATTTGTGGAGTATATAGAGTGATTACACACAGATTTTATCTAAGAAGTGATTAACAAAACATATTTTACACTGATCTTTAATCAGTCGGTACTTGGATCCTGTCTTTTTTTGATTTATATGTAAATGTCTCATTTTTTCTCAATGGCTTCATCCTGGCCTTCCTATAGGACACTGATATGAGAGAGTGGATTGGCTTTTGTGTAGATTTCTGTTAATGGTGTATTTCAATGGATTTCATCCAGCCTGTGCCGTGCTCGGAGGTTGAATTTTTTCACAGTTTGGTACACAGACATAGTGTGTGTAAATGTCTCTCCTGCATCATGATCTGCTCTGAAGTATTCAGAGCAGGTTTTCAGTGGGAGCTACTTTAACCTTCAGGTAGGCCAGCTGCCTGTTCTCACAGAGCTCTTTTTTGTGCCACAATGACATCTCTGCTTGCCGTTTCCACTGGGCTCTCGAGGATGTTTCCAAGGGAATATTTTCTTTCTTTGATAGAACTGCTGTCTAAAAGGAGAAGGAAGATTTGGTCGAGCACTGCTGGAGAAAACCCGTGAGAGACATGAGCACCAGGAGTTTTGGCAGTTCTTCATTTTGTTAAGATACCATCATTGTAGAGGGGGAGTTGAATATTAGTGGAGATGAGGCATTTTCCTGGCAGTATCCATAGCTGATTATTTCGAAGCCGAGGAGGAGGATACGGGTAGAGAGAGGCATGATCACGCTTCAGATGTTGTTCTCTGCAATGTGGCAATACCAGGCATGAAGTTGTATTTGTACAGGACACATCAAACTCTGCTCGCTGGCAAAGCTGTCACCGAAGAAACCATCTCTGAAAAGGTTTCTGAAGCCCTATGGGGTTGTGTTTTAATTAATGTTGAGGTGTTCTCATTCGTAATTATTTTATGTATATTAATAGCAAGAAGATACTAAAGCATTGTGCATAGCATTGCAGGCTCCATTTTGTTGAGCAGTGCTCTTCATGCTTGGTCTTGTGCCTTATCATTTTTTCCCAGTGCTAACTCACCCTACAAATACCGTTCACAGAAATATCTGTGCTTTATTGTTTCAGGTAGTGTCTTTGGTTTCCAAGGGGTAATTAGGGCACAAGGATAAGATCTGCATTCACTTGTTGCCTGACTCTATGGGTAGGTTTACCAGGTGTCTTTCAGACATTGGTTCTACGATAGCTGCATTTTAGTCTTTTTTGTTTTGAGCTGGAAAGATGTGATTTTAGCAAAATCCATGGTAGTTTAACCCCCACCCCTTAGAGAAATGGGGTACAGGCACAATGCCAAAACCTCCTCAGACTGGAGGTAGATATTTGAATGCAAATAATTTGGTTTTCAAGAGCTATAGAAAAATGTCCATTCTGTCCGTTGAAAGTGAGCATTGGGAGCACTCAACAGCTTTGATAACAAGGTCATTTTTACACATGGGGCTTTCCACAGGCAGGATGCTTTATGAGCAGCCAGTAATTAATCTTCACATCATCCCTTTGCAAATCCTCTGGCATGACGAGTTTTACTGCATTCTATGTAACATGAATAAAATTGAACAAGAAAATAACATCACTTTGTTTTGCATTTGAAAGCAAAAGTTGTAATGACAGCTAAATCCAGATCTGGCAAATTATGTCCCTGAGTACAGTGGATAAGTTATTTGTTGATTCTAAGCACTTTATATCCTTTTTATTGTCACTTGAGACATATATTTGAATTAAATTCTTCTCCCCACAAGCTCTCACTTGTCAGTCCCTGGGCTGCAATATAGGAGTTAGCATTAGTTTGTGTATGGATTATTCATCTGTAGTTTATTCCATGAATAGACATGGTATGTGCCCACGTATATCAGTCTGAATAATGAGACCCTACCTACATTTTTTTGAGATATAACTAATTTTGTTGTTTATTTGGGCAGCTACAATTATGCTGACAAGATGGTTTTTGGTAGCAGAAGTGCTATGCAAGAATGCATAACTTGCTATGCAAGAATGGAGCAACTGTTAGGCCATCATCTTATTTTAGCAAAATTTAGGGAGGAAAAAAAAATGTTCTCTATGAAGCACATTTTCTGACATTATGACAAGTGACTGTTTCATTTGAAATAAGTCCATGTTAATCAAATAATAATAATAAGTGTATTCTGAATTGGTACACTCAATTAACAAACGTGGAAAGGTATTAATTTGTGGACAGTCCCGTAACTGTAGGCGTTGGGACTTTATCTGATTTATGTATTGTTTCCATTGTTTGCTTCCTGATCTTATTTCTCAGAGAATTACTTAAATATATCCCAGTGTCACCATTACAGTTTCACTCACATCATGTCCAGGGTTTCATTCTGGTTAAGGGTTTTTTTTGAGAAAGTGAATACGGATCTGTAGCTTTTTTCTGTTTTGTTTTGTTACTGTAAATGCTGCAGTCCCAGCAGGAAATTTTGACACTTAGGAACTCTGTTTGTCACACAGCAGCTTGCCTGGGGATGAATTTGACTTTCTCCCCCATGGGAGGAATAATGTTTATTTTATAAACACCTACCAAACTCACATGTAGCACCCTTACTAATTTTTTTTCACCAGTGAGATCTTTCCTTGCACAGCTTGAGGGGCAGTGATAGTAAAAACAAAGACAGAAATAAAGTCCAATTTAATATTTCTCACGTGTTGTTTTTTGGGTGGGGCGAGGCAGAGTGAGGAGGAACCCTGTCTTCAAGAGAAATGTTAAAATTTGATTTTCAGTGGCTTAAACATAGGTGTTGTGACTGCTCTGTGTCTTTAATATCCTTCTGCATTGTCCCTTTCATGTCTCTGCCCTGCTTTTCTCTTTCATTCTTTCTCTTGCAGCAGAGGGGAGTAGATGTTGAGGACAATGAGTTTTAAAGTCCTGGGTTGCAGGGAAGACTTGTGATACATATGTATGTGCAGGAGACAAGGGAAGAATAAATAAGTGATTCATTTTCTCTGGCTAGGGATGACCTCTATAATTCCTATCTGGGAAGATAAGACTTTATTGAAACCATGAAGTTACTGATTAATATCCCTCAAGGAGGTGGAAACTTTGGCTTTTTGTGCCCGTTTCACGTTTCTCGGCTTTGCCTTGGCAGGTGGGTTGAGTGCAATGTAAATGTTTTGTTCAAAGCTGGTGACAATCCTGAAAAGACTTGAGTTTCTTTTAAACGTTTTTCTGTACGGACATGATGCGTGAGGACAATAGTTTATTGACAGGCTGGCTAATCTTAAATGCATTTGAAACAAGAATGTAAGTGGATTAGGGAACTGCATTTGTGTTTTCTTCTAGAGACAAGAACATACCCAATTAATAATAAATGAGGCAGGGCAGGATGATCTGTTTCAAACAGGAGAAGTGGAGTAGAAAATTGTCTTCTAATTGTTTTTTAAAATTCAACAATTCTGCTACTGCATGTGTTTCAGCATGCTATTACATGTCTTTCCTTCCTTATTTTGGTAAAGATAGAGCAAAAATTCCTATCATTGTTTACTTTAGCACAGATTCCCATTAGTTAGAAAAACACACTTTTAAAAATTAAATTTCCCTTTAAAAACAATTAGCTCAAGTGGGAAGTATTATGCAGAGCTCAAAAGTTTCAAAACAACTTACAAGAATAATTTTTTTAAAGCTTTCCTGAAAAAGGAATATTGTAGCATTTTCCAGATTGCAAGTAGAATTAATATGAATTTATAATAATAATAATAAACAGTCTGTTCAGTAAACCAAATGCTCTCTTTAAGTCCTACACTGTTGGTGAGGCTCTATGAATATGACTTGAAACTAGGTTGGTGTGCCCGCCATCATTACATGTATAAATAAGTATGAACACATAAATAACAAAGGAATTTAAGATTATGTTTTGATTTGTTATAATAATGGAATGATAATTTACTATTTATGTTTAATATTTCTCATGGTTTACTTTTGCAGATGATTGCTTTCATTTGATGAGAAGTGGTACCTGTAGGTTTTGGGTGTACATATATTTGCCTGTTCTGGGTTGTTGCTATCTCCCAGGTATTTGGTTCAGGTGCATCAGAAAGGGCACTGAATCTCATAATTTGCATAAAAGCCATGACAGTTTAGAATTCTCTGCAAATTGAGAACAAATTGCTTCATGTTTCTGTACTGTTGAAATTGAGATTCTCTTTCACAAATGAAGGCTGGCATGTGCCTCCATTAACAAATTCCAAATTTTTTTGAAGACCTGGTGATTTAATGGAATATTGCTCTGCTTTGGCAAACTTATTTTATTGCTATATTAGTTAGTAGTTTGACATAAGAAAACCTAAAACAATATTTCTGTAAAGTTGTTTAATGCCTATCAAACATACCTTTGCATATATAGTTCCTGCAGTGGTTAAAAGGCATATTTATAAGTCAGTAGTGTTAAGGTATGTGTTTATATGTCACAGAGCTTATATAAAATATGAAAACAGAAGGTATATTCATTGACAGAGTGAGAGCTCTCAAGGCTATTAGTGTTAACACCCAGCCAGTAAATTTTACGTGTTCAGGAACATAAATAAAAAGGATACTCAGAAATACTTGTGCCTCATTTTTCGTTTTGGCTGGGGAGTAAAGATGTGGTGCTAGTCACTACGTGGTGGTAATGGTCCCCATGGGAGAGACTCTGAATTGCCTCTGGTGCTCAGTGGGACCTGATCCTGCATCAGAGCAGGGCCTGGAAGAGCTCAGCATCCCTCACAGGGCTGGGCCTTTGTGGAGCTCTGAGATAATATTTTTTTTTTTGTAGTGGAACAGTATAACTGTGATTATAATAGTGATGGGATGAGTGTGATAGATCATCCAAGGTGGGGTGTAGTCCTTCTAGGAAAGGATGTGTTGCCCAGAGAAGCTGTGGCTGCCCAATCCCTGGAAGTGTCCAAGGCCAGGTTGGACAGGGCTTGGAGCAACCTGAGATAGTGGAAAGTGTCCCTGGCCATGGCAGGGTATGGAACAAGATGTTCCTTAAAGGTGCCTTCCAACCCAAACCATGTTATGATTCTGTGAAACTCAACAAGAATGTTTGGTTTTTCAGAGGTGAGAGGCTACGCTGAGAGTCCCATCTGCACTGATGTTCCAGTGTACAAGGTTAGGTTTGTTAGCAGCTGTGGGAGCACAAAGGCTGAAGCCTTGGTCCCACCAAAATCATTCACACAACTGTGTGCCGAGGGACCTTTTTGCAGGAAAAAGGTGTTAGGTTTAGTACATAGAAAAGAGTGAATTTTTGGGAACTGTTCAATTTATTGTGTATAATTTGTTAGTACTTTTGAAGTTCCTAGGTAACAGATGAGTTTAACACGATAAATTTCCTTCTATGTTAATAGGCATGGCTGACCTAATGGGGTTTTACTCATGTCCTCATATAGGATTTATGGGAGAAGAGACCTACCTCAAATAGTTCAAACCTTTTGGAGTCTTTAGAAGTAATTAGATTGTGGGTAGCATGGGTAGATTGTGGCTTGTTTATTGGTGTTGTGAGCAGGGCTAGTTGCATCAGTTTTGTTCTATGTGTTCACAGATTGCGTAGTGCTTAATTCCGCAATCTCTTGGTTTGAGACAAATGTAGGGGGAAACGCTCTGAAAGGAACGTCTCCTCCCCAGAAGACAGGCTTCAGCACTCCCTCCCCCACTGACACAAAAGGAATTTCTTGGATGAAAGTGAAAAAAACCTATTTATTTAACAAGCAGAGTGCTGTCAGGGCACAGAAAAAAAATGAGTAATGTTAGATAATAAACCTCAATGCAGAGAAAGCTGGTGGATTTAGAGTTCCCTCTGTAGCCGGCTCGGCTCCTCCAGAGGTCCGGGGCTGGGACGCGGCATCCCCGCAGCCTCCCTGCCCGTCTGCGGGGCCCGATGGTCTGGTTCTCGGATCACAGCTAGGCCGAGCAGCTCCAGAAGAAGAAGAAGTAGTTCTGGAGGATTTCAGTATACATTTATGGGAAAACTTCTTGCCTCAGCTCACAAGCTGTCTAGAAGCAGGAATCCGCTCTCTCCCGCTGCAAGCAGAGCCGAGCAGTACGGAGGAGTGTGTGTGAGTCCTCGAACACAAACCACGCTGAGGAATTTTCCCGGCTTCTCTGCCCCACTCTTCCCTCGGACCCAGCTTAAAGCTGCAGGACCCATTTCTGGGCAATAAGCAGATGAGAGGGGAATACAGTATTATCATAAAATCACTCCAAGACACACAAGCAGCCAGATGTTTGAAGATGATTGATACTTCAGCATGTATAATCCATTTGGAGAGCTTGTGCATGTATGTGCACTCAATAAAATAACTTTTTTTGCACCGTCTGCTGATGCAGTGTCATTGGCAGCAGTGCTGGCTGAGTCAGCCCTGGCCTGTGCCATTCATTTCTGCATCTGTGCCATACCCTGTCAATCCATCTTTTGTAAGCGCTTAACAGTTTGCAGGGTCAGGTTGAGAAAAATCTGTGTGAGCTGGCTGGGAAACACTCTCTCTGTTTGGACCTTTTGCAGATTTTTTGTCTGGATTTTACCTGATCAGGGAGCTGATATGTTTCAGTGTATAGTCCGCTAGACTATTGAGGAAGAAGAGAGCGGGAAACATGGTAAGCTGGAATTGGTGCCAAAAAAAAATGTATTATTAAATCATTGCATAAAATTTTCCTGTTTTGCACAATATTTAAGAATGCAGGGACAACACCGGGAAAGGGAAAAGACAATTGAAAAGCATACATTATAACTGATCACGTCAGTGGTGAGTGAAGTTTTAGCTTTTGTGGTTGTGGAGGAAAACATGAAGAAGTCAGAACCAGATGATAATTTAAAATGCCTTTACTTCATAGGCTTAAAATTTAGGAGAATTTAACAATACTCTGTAGGTTTTGGAAGAGGGGACTCTTGTTCCAGGATTTGTGGGCATTTAATGTTACCAGTACTGGCATTTCCAGTACTTAAAGTGATTTGTTGACTTTGTCCCTTGGGCTGTCCCATGACTGATGGGACAGGGCCAGTAGAGTGGGAAATACAAGCAGGTAACCTGCTGGATCACAGGCTGTGGTGTCCAGGGCATGCGTTCATGGGGAAGGCTATTTTCTTCTACTTTAATCTGAGTTTGCAGTGAGCTTTTAAATAATTTTAAGTATTTTTATTTTTTTTGCGAAATTTAACAAAAAGGCATATGCTTTTTTCTGGATTTGAGTGTTTCTGCGAGATGTTTGCCATTACTAAGTGAGCTCAAGAAACTCGTCAAGTTGCAATTACTTAACCCTGAACTGGAAGTATACTCAGTCACGTACATTCTTGGTCTTGCTCTGTTGAAATCAGGAGGGTAATTTGAGGAGAGGGATTACCATTCATTGCCTGTAACGTGAATGGCAGGATGTGCTGTTCAGAAAGCCAGGAAGGTTCAGCGAGGGATCACCGTGCAGCTCACGCTTGGCTGCTGGCTGGGGCACATGGCTGGCTCTTCTCTTAGCCTTGTGCAGGTCTCTACAAAACAGAGCCCCACTTCCTCCCTCTGCTTGGCAGATCTCGAGGTGCTGAGTGACCTGCAGTGGCTGGAGTGGCTCTTCCATGAGCGAGAGAGTTGCTGGAAAATTCCCTGTTAGAGAGAACTGATGTAGAAGTTGTTGCTCTTCCACCCATCTTATGCCAACATTTAGACAACGCTGTCCTGGTGGAAAGTGGGTTTGTGACATTTGTCTGTGGGGAAAAACCTCATTCAGAATCCTCGGAAAGGTCCTGCCAGACGTCGCTGCTGCTCTGTGGGACATGTGCCAGCTCCGTCCTGTCTCCCTTCCTCAGACAATAGAGTTTTATTAAGAAAAAAACGCTGCTTGCTGCAAGTAGCTCTCTTTTCCCCCATTTGGTCTTGAAATTTTCTGAAATGCTGCTGTGGTATGTGGTCCTGGCTGAAGTTTGCAGGAGGGTGGATCCTCTACAGGGGCAGCTGCTCCCAATTCTCTGAAGGTGTAGGAAGATGCTGCTGCTGCTTCTGCTGTTACCTTGCTTGATATTTGCACCTGTGGCCATTTTCACTTCTGAGGCCGTGGCAAAGTGAGAGGTTTAAAATGGAGTAAGGCAGTTCTGGGCCCTTGGAGTACCTCTCTCACTTGTCTGCTCAGAGTATCAACTTGTGTCAGGGGTAAGAGCTCTTGTACTTTTTGAAGTATGCTGTAGCTTCCCTAAAGTTCTCGTTCCTGTGACCGAGGGATTGCATGATTTTCTCACTGAATGAAAAATTTAAAAGGAATAATTGCTTTCCTTGATTAAAAGAGTAATTACCGGGAGTTCAAAAGAGATGACTAAAAAATGGATATCCAATGCTTCTTAAACTCCAGATCACTAATTTCTTGATATTAAGAATGGGAATGTTGAATGCTTGGCACTGTCACTAAAGACCTTTTCCTTCTTGGACTTCTAGTGCTTAAAGAAAGGCTAAATAAAATGAAGTATTTTTCTCCTTTTGAAAAATTTAAAACTCAAACCTTATAAGCACACAGAAAAGGATTTAGGTTTTGTAGGGTTTTGTTTTCAAAGATGCCACATGTAGCACAGTAAGTGTTGCCTGAAGAAAGCTGAGATTAAGCTAAATCAGAGGGTTTTGTTGAGAATAGATAATTGTATTCCCAAATACAATTCTTTTACATTTATATTTCGCATAATATTTTTCTTAGACCTAAAGAGAAACTGTATTAGCAGATGAGAACCAGAAATAGAATTTTTTTCTTAGAAATAAGTTGTACATATTTTGAAGTATACGAATATCCATGCATATTTTATGGATGAGATTTCTGATGATGTAAACTCAAAGATAAGGCAAGAATTTTGTAACCAAAAAAGTGGCCTCATTTTTTATTTATCTACGGACAATTAACATTAACTGAGCAACATTAGGTAATTGGATTTGCAGGTAGACAGTTTGGATAATTTTAAAAGACCACCCTTTTTTTCCCCCTACATCTCCTAAAGATCCCCCATAGTGTGTTCCCTGCAGTAGATTTCAAACAATACTGAGGAGCTATTTCTCAGTGGTGAAGCTGTGATACTGCTGGGTTTTTTCTTCCCAGTCTTTGTCTGTTTTGGCTATTCGAATATAAACTTTTGGGATTGGCAGGTGCCTCTTACCATGGCTGGTTCCTGCTGTCGTGGGATTCTGTTGTACCACAAGAGTTTCTTGTTTGCTACTGTAATAAAATTAGTGTATATTGCGAGCAGGCTGGTTTTGCTGTCTAGAATAAAACTGAATGATTTTGTTACCCATTTCCAGGGATGGGCATTATTAATAGTAAAGGAGAGACTGCTTTAAAAAAAAAGATTTTGAAACTTGGGAAGTTGGCTCCAGCTTTTTAATCAAAATACTAAGGGTGTGTGGGTTTTTTCCATAAATATGAATGTCTGTTTGACCTGTGAACAAGAAAGAAGAGGGATTATTTTTGGCCTTTAAAACAGCCAGGAAAAAAGGATATTTGAATGGCAGTATAGTACCTTCATTCTAGTAATCCTTGGTTTCAACTTCACTGTGCCTCAACCACCTCCAAGTGCTTTATAGTCAGTGTTTTTGTATGTGGGGAAAACAAAGAGTCAAATAAATGTAGATCAGACATGTCTGCTACTGTTGGTTCACGCTTATTTTGCAGTTCCTTCTTGGCTGGTGTGTGCATCTGTTGTTCACTCTGGAGGGCCTAACACTGGACACCAAGGATCAGCTGTGCTTGGCGCTAATGCTCCTGGTAAATCACTCGTGGGAGCTGGAGCAGACGTGATTTTCCTTTGCTTTGTCTGCTAGGCTGCATCTTCCCTCCTGATTTTGATGGCTATTCATTTTCTTAATGGTTGTAAATGTCATTAAAAATCAGTGGAAGCGTGGGAGAGTGACTGACAGCAGAACGTGCCCCAGAGTGTCGTGCTCTTCTTACTACCCTTCAATCTTCCTGCAAAGGAAATATCTGCCAGGGAACCAGGTGCCAATCAGTTCAAGTCTCTTGCTTTCTGCAGCGTGTGTGCTTTGTGTGTTCTCCTAATAGTCACTTCTGACAACCTACCACTTTGCTCTTGCTTCAGAGGCTGTTAAGATTGAATTCAGAAATAAAGAGTAAGTCAGGGAAACCTTGACTGCACTGAAATTTTCAGGATGAGAATGAGCTTGCAAAATTGTTAAAGAAGCAGGGTGTTGCAGTTCTTTTTTGTAAAAAGATTGGCGGTTCTGTCTCCCTTCTCAAACCTTGGATTTACTATACGAACTTCTTGACGTTGAGCTCATAAATTTAGGAATCCATTGAGAAGAATATGGTTGCAGAGGCATCTTAAAATACCGTGTTGCTCTGTCGTACAATGTAAACTGCAAGAAGGTAGGAAACTGAAAGAACTTCATGTAGACCCTTAAATAGAGGATCTGTGAGCCATTGGTGTAAGATAATGCAGTTCTGCAGAATTTTTTCTGGTGGCTATGCAGTTGTTGCAGCTGGGGATTTGAGTGTTGCACTGTTCCTGGCAGCTTGAAGGGATAGTTGCACAAGGAGAGATTTCTTTGCCTTGACTGTTGACGCCGGGCAGGGCACTCGATGTCAGTGACGGAGGGTTGGGAGTGTGTGCCTGCCTTGAATGCTCTGGCTCCACGATGCTCTGACGATTGCTGTGGTGTTCTGTCATCTGAACAGTTTGCTCAGTATCCTGGCTCTGAGAAGGAAGGTGGGAGGAGGGGAACGAAACTGTGAAAGGCCCAGTGATTCTCGAAGAACAGCATTTACTTTCGCAGCAGAGATTTCCATCTCCTTCGATGGACTGTGTTGAATGAGATCCATCTGTGTCCTTATCTTACTGCTCAGCAGTGAAATGCCCATAGTTTGAGTACCTGTTGATTCCTTGTGGAAGATTAATCATGTTCAGTGAAGCAGTTGCGTTCCTTATCCACAGGAACGTAGAACAGAGGGGTTTATTTGGGTGTCTGGAGGAAGAGAAGACAACTTACAGATGTCGTTCAGTCATTGTTTAAAGCCGGAGAAAATCTATGCAATTGCTGTAAACTTCTGCCTTTAGTAAATAGGTTATAGTAGCACAATTATTGAATTGGAAAAAGAGCTTCAGCTTATTCTTTCAGTGAAGGAACACTGGTAATTCTTCAGATATTCCTTAGTAAAGGAATGGCTGCTCCAGCTGTGTAATAAGGGCTTGAAGTAGTATTCCCAATCATGTTTGTTATGAAATGCAACCCCTATATGGAAGTGAAGAGCACTGATGAAAGATATTGTGCAAGTGCAAATTATTAGTCATTACTTTAGTTTTTCTTTCAACTCTTCATGGTTCTTTCAGATCCTCCAGGTTTTATCTTTCTTGATTTTTTTTTTTTTTTTGTCGATGCTGTTATGGTGACTTTTGAGGAAAGATTTTTAATTTTTAACTAAAAAGTAGCCTGACATCCAGAGCCATGGAACAGGCTCTTCCTCTCCCAGAGGAGCAAGTGGTTTGAGCGGAGTCTTGGCACTGAAAATCCCATCTACTTTGCAATCACATAATGTGGACATTGAAGAAAACATAAAACTTGTGTTCGCACAGAACTTAGTTACTGGACATGAAAGTAGGGACATGGTCAACATGTCTTGTCTGACTGAAAACACATTTCCTAAGGTTGGGTAATTCATGTTTTGTGATTGCTGTGAATGAAACAGGAAATAAAGCTGGAAAAGCTTGAAATTAAATGAAATGTGCAGGACTGGACATGCACTTTGGTATTAAATATTGACATACCCCTTCCAGGTAACCACTTTGCCTTTGCAGCCCAGCATTTGCCCTGAAGGCTGCAACGTCTTCTTGCTGTGGCGTTAATGGTGAAAAATTTGTTGACACTGAGAAGTATTTCTAGTGGCTTCTTTCCTAACACTAGTGTACGCTTCTTTTGGTGCTATGTCACTGCCTCCCTTGAAATAATTCTCCTGATTTATTGTAAGTTATTTCAAATGTCCCTGGTGACTTGGGTTGACTAATGTACTTTAAATATGGCAAAATCAAATCATCTGTTGTGGGAGTTGACCGTGTATCAGGCTGCTGCCTTGTGCAGATAGACAGCATGGGAAACTACTGAGCCCTTGGTGGTGCTTATCCAAATACAGGAGCAGGTCCTCTGTTGCTCTGTGCCTGTGGATTGGAGTGTGGGTTGGTCAGTTTTAAACCTGGGATGAGTAGGGATTGAGGCAGCACTATCTGCATTATCTATGTATTGTGTGTTCATGATACTGCAGCATAACCTGAGTGGGCTTGAAGGAGGAAGGGAAAGACAGGAGGTGGTGAGAGGAAAGAATGAAAGCAGCTTCAGGCTAGAGGTGGGATGGATCTGTGTGCTCCAGCTGAAAAGGGAAGTCTCTGAGTCGGTGGTGGCAGAGTGCTTGTGACTGGAACGTTTTGACTCATCTGGAAGGGATGTTGTCCACAGTGCAGCCTCTTCACACGGGGCAGTGATAGCCCAGAGTGTGAGAGACCTATGCCATTGTACCTTCCCTACTGAACACAGTTAAAAAATGAAGGGAATGTTTACGTTTGGTGGGTTATGTGTTTCCTAATGCCTCTTCGTTTATCATACCCGCTTTAATTGAGATAAAGATGTAGTGCTGTGTAACTTTATCTGGGTTTAACGTCAAGGGTTTGGGAGGTTGTGTCTCTACTTGTCAGATTTTCTTAGCAGAAATAAGAGAACAAACTTACCCTGTGCATCTTCTTGCCTGTACAGTCTGTACCTGGAGATCTTCTGAGTGCTGCTGTCTTGAGACCTTTGTGTCTGATCTAAGGCTCTTGCTGTGCTCAGATTTCATGTTACCCAGTTTTTTATTTTGGAATTGTAAGAGAAACATGTACAAACAATGCTGTGCTGTTTCCAAACACTGTGAAGTTTCCCCCTTTGCTTCCTGTTTTTGTAGCGTGTTTGTGACAAGACCTTGTCTGCTTTGCATTGGAGTTAGGCTTAATGTAAATGCATTCTGCATCAGCTACTGTGTGTTCCAGCATGCAGGGACCCGAGCTGCTCTTCAGCAAGCGTCATTACTCTTTATTTATGGTAAGACTAGATTAAAAAAGACTGGTGCATGTAAAAGTGAAAGCAGAGGCAGTGTTAAATTGTGCAGTCATGAGCTTGTTATTTCCCTTCCCCCCAGTATGCAAGCCAGTTAGTAACCTAGTGATCTATACATGAGGCTTTAATTGGATATATGCCCAGAGTGCAGATTAATATGGAAAAGCTATAAAGGCATGGGTTCACAAACTTTACTTGACCACATGAGGACTGTCTGTGTGATCCCATGTGGAATGTGTGAGGGATTCTCAAAACAAAGAAATACCTTCATGTATTTGGGCAGATCTGCGTGTAAACCACGGGATACAGAGGTGATGTCTCTGCCTTAAAGTCAATAGGCTGTTCATTAAATAGGACTTCTTCAGCCTTAGGTGGGGCTTAGGTGCATCTGTGGCCTCTGTGTAATTTACTTGACTTCTTAAGATTTAGTTTTGGTAATTGCTGGAGGTTTCTCTTTACAATTGGATGTAATCTTGGCTGCCTTTGGAGATAAGGGGGGGGTGTGAATCTCTCTGTAGTGAAATAAAAACAAGCAGATGTCTGACTGCAGCTGGCTAGAGATAAATCATTTCATATAAACTTGCCTGGAGAACATGATCTTACTCTTCTATAAACCTGCACTCCAGAGGGAAGGGAGAACCCCCATTTGTCAGTGACACCCTCCTGGCCTAAAATTCCAGTGTTTCTAGTTTGCAAATCACATGAAACACAGGCTACTAGCTGCATTCAGCAAAGGCTTTTTCAATTTTGAAAACACTTGTAACACAGATTTTGTATCTCTTCTGGGGATTTTTTTATTTTTAATTAAAATTGCAGTATTCCTGAATGTGTAAAACCGGCCACAGTCATGTCCCTATATTCTCCAAGCCAGTTTAATATTGATAAAATCTCTTTTAAATTGGCATGGTATTGCAATAAAGAGTTTGGTAGCTTGGGAGAGCCCTGTTGCAAATGAAGCTGACCTTCCTGACCCACTGTGTCACGAAGAGCACTAAGGCATTCCACCTATCTCAGAACTCAGTTTTTCCTCTTGACCATCCTCTTCATGGTTGTTTGGCACATTTTTCAGTTGCGCTCTGAGGGTGGCAGGATGGAAATGTTACCTCCTGTAGCATAAGCCCTAATCATAAAGAGTGGGGAGCTGGTGGTAAATACACTCCAATAGCTGCAGAAAAGGTAACCTTAATTAAAGTTCTGTGCAAGTAGTTTCAGTGCTTGATTCCAGCCATTTGCTTGACGAAGGCAGGGGATAGTTCTGAGCTCTCTGCCTGCAGCAAGAATGTGGGAATTGAAGTGACTCATTCTCAGGGACGGTGATGGGAATGAGGCACTGCTGTGGTTGCAGATAATTCCCTGGAAGTCTCCGTTGTGCAGAATGCATTAATTGAGGAGATTCATGAGCTGCTTAATGTCACATCACTTCATTTCCTCATCAGGGAACTGTGTAGGAAAAAACAGGCTCTCTCTGGTTGCAAGTGAATCTTGACCTTTGTAAAAAGTGGTTGTGTGTGTTGTCCATCATATTTGTCCTGTATTAAACCTGTTGCCATGTAGCTTGAATTTTCACCTGCCCTATTATCTATCAGCTGTGGGGACAGAGTCAGCTGTGTAAAGATGTGCATTTCTGAGTGCCCAGTGGAGCAGTAGAGATGAGGAGGGAACCATTTGCTGCTGCGTTCTTCAGCGCAGCAGAAGGATGGGTGGTTCCTGTTTGTGACTGATCACCATCTGCAACCACTGCATTGGCCACAGGAGTAGAAGCATATCTTTATATTCAAGAGAGAGGTTGTGGCAGAGGATACACCCCTGCAGAGACCTGGAAATACAACAATACCTCTTCTGGAATGGATGGGTGCTTGTTTCCTGTGGACAGTAATGTGTTCCTGGTGGGTAGATCTGATGCCATGTGTAGGCAGCAGAACATAAACAGTGCAGCCCACCATTTGCAGATTTAAACTGGAGAAGAGAATGTGCTACATGGATGGAAATCAGTCTTGCTGTATGTGATATTGTGGTTTTCAGAATCAGAGGCACCCTGATTCTGGTTTTCCCCAAGTGCCTGTTTTTCTGCCTGTTTTGCCCATTGCAGGTTTAGGTGAGAGCTAGTACAGAGTGAGTCCCGTGGCATTTGCCATAGTTTATCACCTGACCTCTTAGGCAGTGCTTCAGACTGAGTTTTTATTAGTTTTATGGCATGGCAAACATTGCACAGAAAAATACAGTTTAACACTTACATGGCTAATTTTTTTTTAAAAAAGGATACACTTTTCTTGCAAGAAATTAGTCAAAAATCAAGAGTCCTGCATCTTGATTGAATTTGTGAGTTGTAGAGGTTGTATCTTACATCTTTTGATTTGATCATTGGCCAAGCAGAGCTGGTCAGTGAAAGGAAACGCCCCTTCCTGGCTATATGTGCTACTGCTATCTAGGTTATGGTAATATCAGTGAGACCTTAAGGCTGAACTTCTGGACTCTTTCTGTCTTTCTAGCATCTAATCTCACCAGGAGGTCGCAGTGGTTTCAGTTGCATGACTCAAGCTCACACCTACCATGAACAGCCATAGTGTGATAGCTGTGCTCTTCATCTGTGGCAGGCTGGTTAAGAAATAAGAAGTACCTTTTATATCCACTAATAACTGCGTTTTCCTTCATCTATGCCTTTGGGAACATTTCAGTACTTTGCCTGGCAGTGTATCACTACTCTGAATCGTGTGTGGAAAAATGTCTGAAGCCAATTAAACAAGATGACTTGTGAGTAAAAGATCAAGTCAAAACACTGTAGAGATGAAAATCATTGAGTTGATGAGTGCAGTCTATCTGTGACTGGGAAACCTTTAATGATGCCAGAAGAAAGGATTGACCATAGTAGACAAAGTTGCACTTGGGGTTTCTGTGACCAAAAAAAAAAAAATCAGTCTCTTTATTCCTGTGATTTATTATTTCTGTGATCACATGGCTTGAGGTATTGCAAACACACAGAGTCTTAGTGGAATCCAAAACAGGTTGCCTGTCTCAGCAAAGTCCGGCTTGAGAATGAATCTCAGAAAATTAAGGTGGAGAGAATGAGACAAAAAAAAAAATTTTTTTTGGCATTATATTTGTGGCTTGGCATGTCTAGGTCCTGGGAGTCCCTTCCATTGTTTCCACTCATAGCATCTTTCTCTCTTGTTGGGAATCGCTAAGAGTGATTTGGCATCTGTGCCATACTAGTAAAAACAATCCTAACTACTTATAATTAATGAATTGTGTAAGCTGCCAGCGAGTGATTTGAGGGGATGGAATAACAGCCATACGGACAATGTGAGTTCTGCCACGACTGGCAGCGTGTGTCAGAGAAAGTGCTACTTTATTTTTCTGACACTGAATTGGTTTAGTGTGTGGACTTCTAAATAAGTAGTGCTTTAAGAAAGTGTATCAGTTGCTTGAGCTGAAGCCTATGTTTAGGGTGGCTTA
Organism: Oriolus oriolus; assembly: GCA_013400235.1. Taxonomy (NCBI): domain Eukaryota; kingdom Metazoa; phylum Chordata; class Aves; order Passeriformes; family Corvidae; genus Oriolus; species Oriolus oriolus. Next base: position 1,875,850 of record VXBT01000503.1, read on the forward strand.
GCGTAAAAGCAAAAAGCCATACTGAGATCCAGCAAGGGAAAAGAGCCTGTTTTCAAATGATGAAGCTTGTTCTTCTTGGAGAGAAGATGGTACTTCTAATTTTTCTTATCAAGAGTTAACCCACAACAAGGTATTTAAACAAAACAAACTACTTGGACTCATTATTAAAAAGATGGTTTTTGAGGGGAAGCACTTTTTCAGGCTTTTAGGTCCCTCTTTGAACTATGTCTTTAGCATGTATATGTTTGTCTAGTTCAGTTGAGAACTGATAGGACAGTACTTCCTTTGTTTTGATTTCTTTTATTCCTTGAGCATTCCTCCTCGCATGGAAATCTTATAAAATGCTTCTGTTTCCTTATGGAAAGAGGGCCAGTTTAGGGAGAGTTGATGTTCTGGGCAGTATATCCAAGATAACTATAGATGCTAGAGGAAAAGAAAGCAGCCTCAGGAACAATAGGATTTAAAAAGCTGTTTAATTTGTGCCAAGCTGGTTTTTTTTTTTTT
>VXBT01000503.1:1876440-2018881 GCA_013400235.1 Oriolus oriolus
TGTTTTATTTGTGTCAAGGTTGTTTTTTTTTTTTTTTTTTTTTTTTTTGGTTGTCATAGAAATGTGCCAGCCCGTGTCTCTCACAGATGAGCTCACTAAATGAATGGCTGTGCAGGATGAGTCTGGTTTCAATGAAGATGTTTATACTTGAAGAACACAGATGGACTTAAACCACAGCCCAGAATCTAAACACCCCTGAGCTCTTGGGAGAGGGGAGTGATAGGAAATGAAATCTGGATTTTATAGCTCAGGCCTGCATCTGTCCTCCTTGATTTGGCTTTATGAGTTATTATGGGGAAGTAGGAGAGGAATATTATCTGCAGTAAAAACGGTTTGTTTGTTGTTGGATGTTGGGGGAAGATGATTTTGTATTTGGCCCAACTCCACTGGATTGGGAGGACTTTCCTGCCTTGATGTCTCTGCATGACCCTGATGGCTGAGGTTAATTGGTAGCAGAGATGTTACTCTAAAGTACAGTCTTTAGCAGGTACTTTTTCTGTCATTTCTGTACCCCTGTTACTCTTTGTCTTTTGAAATAAAATATTTTGAGTGAGAGCTGACAATTTTGTCTCCTGCACCTCACATGAAGTACTCTGGTACAGGTTTGGTAGAAGTTTAGAAGTTGGTGCAAATGACTACAAATGGTAGAAGCAGCATCAGACCCATGAAATACCAAAGAATTTGCAGATGACACAACTAATAATCTTCAGTGAGGTGTCATTGAGCACTGAACAAATGTAGTGCGTCAACAAACAGAGCTTGCTGTGTTGAATGGGGCAGTGTTCAGTGCGGGCAAAAATGTCCTTTGCAGGATTTAGTCTCTGGATTGTTTGCTTTGCTTATGAGCATAATTCTGTGAATTCTTTTTGCTTCCAAGAAGCCCATTAATTCTTTACTTTCATCTACATTTGGCACTGTCAGAATGCCTCAGAGGAGCTTAGGTGTAAAATGACAATAGCTACAGTATCTCCAGGGTTTTCAGGTATCCGAATGATTTGTTTATCTGCCTGTCTTGCTTTCCTTGGTTTTCTATTCCTGGAGCTGGGCTGCCGGAAATGATGCATGTTGCTGAATGCAGAATAGTCCTTGCTGTGCCAAGGCATGTACTTGGAAAAATGGGATACTATGTCCTATTAATTGGTATAAATAATCAAGAGTATGGAATAAATGAAGTACTGGCTGACTTTTTTAAAAAAAAAAAATTTAAGTGTATTCCCAGCAAGTGGAAGGCAGAATGTTTTTAGATGAAATCCACCCTTACCAGAAGTTTTCACTATTGGAGAATAATTTAAGGACTTGCCACTCAAACCTGCTTGAGTATATTTGAGCCTCAGCTTTGGTCATAGTCTTGAATTCAACTGTGCACACTCTTCTCTTGGTACTCTGGTTTTGCTTGTTATTTGCTCTTCACTATCCTGCTTGAACTTGTATTGCAAGACAGGTTAGGCTAGAATTACCTTGCCTTTTAAGGAAAATTATTTTTTTAAGCTAAAATGGATTCTTCACGTGTTACAAGCTTTGGGAAATGCAGTTTCTGTGCAGAGAAATTCCTCTTCTGCTAGCCTGATCTGTGTTTTGTGGGATCTTAAAAGGTCTCAGCACTGTTAAAGACCTTGGTCTGTCAAGTCATCCTCAGAGAGGGAAGAGGGAAAGGAGGGGCTCTGCAGTTAGTGGAGGTGCAGTCTTGTGCATGTCTTGTGCTGTGGACCCTGGCACTTCACTGGCATCTGCTGTCAGGCTCCTCCACTTGGGAGAGGTGCAGGTGAGGAAAGCGTTGAATAAAAGCAAAAGGGTTGATTTACCTGAGGCAGGCAAAATGCCAGGGCTGCGGTGTCGTTCCCCACGGGGATGGTCAGCTCAGCAGGGCCAGGGGCTCGGGTGCTCCTCCAGCTCTGCCACTGACTCAGCCCGCCAGGCACAGGGCTGGGGAGCCCTGCCTGCTCCCCGTGCAGAGAAAATTTCTTTCAAGGGCTAATCAATTAGGCAGGATCAACTGGAATTTTTGAAACAAACTCATTTATAAAACAACTTGTTTTTCTGATAGAGCTCTGTGAATAATTTGTCCTGTATTTCTGCTGCTACCAAACATTGACAATAGCTGTGTCTTTTCCCAAATGCATCTCCTTCCACTCATTTTTGTAAGGGCCTTTCTGGAAAGGGAGTGCACAACTGATTACATTGCATTTAAGGAACTATGAAGTATCAGCATGACTGCTGCCAAATGCATGGAATTAAGATGGAAGCAATTAAATGACCATTTAAAAGTATTTTTTCCAGTTACATCCGAGAACCCAGACCACAAGAAGATTTTGGGTAATGCCATTGTTTTCAGTGTGCCTTGAGTAGACTAAAACAGTGTCAAACTAGAAATATTAAATGATCAGAGAAGCTATGTTTTTGTAGGTCACATTTGCTGTCCTACTTGCGTGAGAAGTTTGCAGTGATGCAATAATATTGAAAATTATCACTTTCACTGTAGGAGCATTGATGCACTGCTATTGGGAATTACTGCTTTCACTGTAGGAGTGTTCATTTTTCTTCTGAGGTCATTAAAATAATCTTGTTTTTACTTTTGTAATTGGCTTAGGCTGCTCTTCTTGGGGGAGGGGAGGCTTTGAGTTTTTGTTGGTGTTCGGGTTTTGTTTTTTTTTTTTTCACTTTTAATTTGAAACACAGTTTTAACATTTGGATTGTTTGAAACAAAAACAAGAGAAGTCCCAACATGAGCAGCGAATATTTTTAAAGGACTTTATGGCTCTAAGTTTCTAACACAGTCCAGATGTCTCCTATCTCTGCTCTTTCCGTAGCATTTTCTGGCACAGTGTCATTGGATTTTGAACTTGGTCCAAGCTGTGTGCCAAGTCCTGAAATAAAGTAAATCAGTGAGTTGTTCTTGGACATTTCTCCTTAATCCAAACCAACCCAAATCAAACTTCAGCTCTGACCTCAGGACTGCACATTCAAATATTTTCCTTTGCCTCCTCAGTTTCAAAGTAGCAAAAGCAGGAGATTACCACTTTGCAGTATTTAAACAGAGGCTTGTGTGACATCCGTGCAGCTGAAGCGACTGCTTTCCTTGGGACCTGGTGCCTGTTAAAACACCAGTGATGTTCTCCAGCACTGTGATTCTTCACTGGGATTCCTTTTGTCGGGTTGGGATGCATGTTATGACCACACCAGAGCAGGATTTGTTTGGAGGCTTACATGGTGTCAACAATTAGACAGCAACCAAAGGAAATATTCCATGGTGCTTTTTTGCAAATATTTCTGCCTAGGTGTCTGAGAGAAATGATTGATAGGACAAACCTGGTTGCCCCCAAAACAGCATCAGGACTAAGTTCTGGGATAAAGGACTGTCTTCTATCTTTCCTTATGCAAGCCCTGGTCTCCTTTGTATTGAAGCACTCATTGAAGCTGGCCTCTGGTGCAAACAGACTGTGGCTGAAAGGGCCACGTATTGTCATTGAACATTCTGATGGCACAACAGCTTATGTGGGGAAAAAATTGTTGTCGAGGTGGTGTTATTTTTAACAACAGTTTATTTGCTGGACCAAAGGAGACTCAACAGTATGTGACACAAGTTCTTTGCAGAGTATCAGCGGGTTTGAGGCCTGCTGGTTGTATTTTTTTCTGACTGGCCAAGTTCAGATAAGTTTAATTAAACTGTATTTGTTGTCCAACTCTTCTTTAGACCCAGCTTCCACTGAAACTGATATGAATCTTTGCTTTGGCTTATCAGGCTTTGCACTGGGTTCTCAAAGTGTATTTGATCTGGGTGTTTTGGTGTAGCTGATCATCCTTGGTACAGACAGTGGTCAAAGCAGGTAGGATGCAGGGGTCTGAAGGCATTTCAGACAGTACTGTCTTACAGAGGGGAATGAGCATTTCCAGCATGCTCTGTGTTGGCCTTAGTTCATGTTTTTGGGATCCCCACTGCAATTGTATATGCATATTTGGCCACCCAGGGAATAGTTTCCTGTAGAGTAAAAGAAAGCTCCTTTTTAAACTGGGAAGTAGCATACTGGCTGTTATCAAGGCTGGTAGGATTACTTTATTTCATTAATCAGTTTTGATTCCCTCTGGTCTTATAGCCAGTGTGTGTCTTTCTGTCTGGATTATATATAAACATGAAATGAATAACTAATGGGTCCTGCCTTGGGGCAAGAGAGCACAAAATTTACCTTTCAGAAATAGCCAAAACAGCCACATGCATAAAAATAACTTCAATTTTCATAGTGAATTCTCTCACTTGAGCTAGTTGTTTACCAGCACATTCATGTGCTATGGTAGCAGTGGGACATGTGATTACCGAGTTGTTACGCTGCAGTGGATACCAGGGACATCAAGTAAATGAGTTCTTTTGCAGAGAAATGTCATTAAATAAAGATTTCAGCCCTTGTGTTGTAACTATTTCATTGCTTAACAGAGGTTTGGTGTACAGATGACTGATGTTTCCTGTGAGATGCCGTGTTTGGTGCTCACCTCGTGGATTTTCCGGACCGTTTTGCGCTCTGTGTGGAACATCAGGCAAGGACTGAGCAGTCACCCTAAGCTTCCCTTGCTTGTGCGCTGGGCAAGGGATGTTTCCCCCAAGCGTGGACCTTGTCTGAACTCCATGGCAGAGTCTCCCAGCTCAGTCTGTTGGCTCCTTGCACAAGGGCTGGACCTGGCTGTTTTATAGAGTGACCTTTCTATCAGAGCTGACCTGCTGACCTGAGCTCACTGGCATGGAATCAGGAAACCAATTTCTGACTCAGTCTGGTCTTCTGCTGCTAAATTGTTGTAACACCCTCACCCTTAAACATCGAGATCTTCGTCATATACCCCACATCAGAAGTCACCTGGATACAGCAAACTAGGTTCCCTTCTTTGTCGTATCAGGAAGGACCTGAAGTTGTTCTCTCCCTTGGAGGAACTGGGAGTGAATTTGCCAGAGCAGGAGGTTTGTGTTAGACTGTGGGAGGTTTTCTTTCTATCAGTGCTACTCAGAGCTTGTCACTGGAAACAGTTTAGCCAATATGCTGAGAGAAAAGGCTGCAGTGGGCACAACCTTCATATGTGTGTTTGCAGATAGATAAAAACTGCTCAGGAGATCTTATGGCTTTCACAAAGGGATGATTTGAGATAAAGCTCTGTCAGGGAACTATGATAAAAGAGCTGAAGCTGAAAATGAAAGAGCTGTTGGGTGATAAGAGGAAACTCCTGTGTTTTGAGAGCTGGACTTCAGCTAGATAAAAATCTTAAAAGCCCTGTGCAGATCAGCAGAGTATTGGCCTAGGTTTCGCTTAATTTTCTGTCTGCCACCCAGCCTGGAGGAAGCAGTTTTCATGCTTCCCTGGCAGCAAGATTTTTGAATGTGGGAAACCTGATAGTGTGTCTGCTTAACTACCAGACTTTGGCCTGGTGCCCTTCCTGGTTTCCTTATGGGGTAAGTGCAGTGATGGGAAGAATGTGCTTCTTACACATGTAGTCATCTCGGTGATAGTAAACTGTGACACCGATACCCTGTTAGCCTCCCCTGCCTGCAGAGCCACTGCCACGGGCTGGGGGTCACCGGCAGCATAGCAAGAACTCTGTTTCAGGTTTTGAGTGCAAAAGAGAAACTAGAAATGAAATTTTTTTTTTGGTCTGATTTGTTTTTTGATAAACTGTAGATGTTTGTTCTAAACTGTCAAACTAATGCACGTTAATCTAATTTGCTCCATTGAGACTTTAGCAGTGACTGCTAATGTGCAAACAGAAAGCCTCCACTATCTGCTAGCAGCAGTTTTCTCAAATTAGTCCATGTTAGCCATACTTAATACGGCCAGTTTGCCTGCAGAGTATTTGCTTGGGTGTTTAAAAAGCTCTGCTACTGCCATTTGAGTGTCTTGGAGAAGATACAAAAAGAACCCCATGAATTTTGGATGGTTCTCCTTACAATTTTACATTTGTAAAATTGCTTTAGTATCATTTCGTGTGATGTTCAGGTCAATGGAAGGGAATTTAAGTAATACAAGTAAGAACAGCCGCCCGCTAGGAAGCCCCAGCCTGGATGTGACTGATGGCTTACTGAATTGGATGTGTAAAGCTTGCCAAGCAAAAGCAACATGTTTTGAATTATAAAAATGTAAACTGAAAATATTAAGGCGATTAATTTGTCCTGCAGAAAAAAGGCTCCTAAGATTATGAGGAAACAGTTTTATTAGTTTATTTGAATTTTGATGTTTGCATTTTGTTTGTTTTTATTTGGGGTATGTGTTTAGACAATCAGCTTGCTAGGGATGTTGCTTGTTTCAGACTTCGCTTTCTGGCAGTCCCAAGTGGAAATGAAACTGTAGGTGTCAAGCATATTAAAAATGAATTTAAGATCCTGGGGAATCAACAGCCAGGACTTGTAGATCTTGATACTGCAAAATACCGCATACCCTGAAATCCTGCTGGGAATGGAGTGCTCTGCAATGGGCAGGGTGGGAGCCAAAAAGCAGTCAGGGCAGGTAGATGTGCACTAGGGAGTGATTTGGCAAACACTCATTTCATCATGACAGAGCTGTTTGTGATGGTAAATGCTTACAGGATCCTTATGAGTTGGTCCTGAGCTCCAGCTACGCACAACTGCAGTGTAGGAGCTGGATGCAAAGCCTAATTAAAGTGGGGGATGTTTGGGTTGGCTACAGTGGCCTTTGGATTAAATCTTAAGACTTTAGTTCTGAAGAAGACTTGTACTTTGTGTGTAAGTAATGTATACACTGGAGGAGCATGATTTCTAACGGTTGTTATTATTGGAGAGTGCTTTGTTTTTCTGCTGGGAAGTGTAATTTACGAGGAAGAGTATTTCTGAAGTATTTTAGAGGTTTTGTATATATTACATGTCAAATGGCAAATAGTTTATTGGTATGGGGTCATACAAAGGGGCGTTTGCTAGCACTCATTAGGACTGTCAGTGCAGTTCTGCAACTTCCTAAGTTACCTGTTGTGGACTGTTATCTCAGTGAATCTGATAAATCATGACATGGTTTGTCATAATACGCTTTTTAATTGGTCAGCATTATCTGTGTGTCTTTGGTGGGGAAGTGGAGCCATGTACTGTTACCCAAAACCAAATCCAAATTCTGTGTAAGAGAAAGAAGAACTTCAGAAGTTCAAGTTAAACAAAGTAACTGAATGAATATTGAAAAAAAAAAAAAAAAATATTGTTTTGAATACAGACATTTCTAATCCCGATAAAACCTTCTCTTAAAATAGCAAGCCAGTTGTTATTACAGACACTTTTGGCAATTTAAGGTTTTTCAAGTCAGATTGTGTTCAAGTCATACAAAGATTTTTAAAAAAAGTAACTGATGAGCTGTTCTTAAAGGCATATTCCCTCCTAGAAGTGCTCAAGGAATTGGACACCCCCTCCATCATTAAGATATTTTGAGAAATAATGTTCCTAATACTTGCTGACAGGTTTATATCTTCAGATCCTTGTACAAACATGGAATAAAGCATTTAACTATGTGCCACTGGAAAATAAGGTTTAACGTTCAGCTGTAGGGCCTCATTCAGCCTTTTCTCTTTTCAGTTTCATTCACCAAGAAATTTCTAATAAAAGGATATTTCTTAGTCATGGGTGAAGGTGTTTTCTGATCCTCTGTCGGTGTCTTACGTGTCATTATTAATCTGTTTTCCCAGTCACATGTATGAATGGATAATAAAGGCCAGGAAAATAGGTCAGCATCAGTCAGTATCTCTATCTTCAACGCTGCTAAAACACCCCACTTGTCAGATTCTACATTTTACTATTTTGTTGTTACTGCTTTTTCATAGTCTCTCTATCTTTGAAGGTCAGAGAATTTTAGAAAGCAGGTTTTCAGCTTGTCTGACAAATATGTTATTACTAATTTCCATATGGTACCAGACAAGTGTCTCTTCCATTCCGTTAGCATTGTTGTTGGCAGTTTCCTAAAGAGTTGTATTGGTAGGTCTCCATTTCTGCAGGGGAATGAACTGGAATCCCCCTACCAACAGCTGTGGGGAAATTAATAGTGCACCTTCCCAGTGTCAGGGAGAGGCTAAGAAAGCAAGTGTTGCAAATTTAGCTGAAATTACCTGCTTAGGAGGGCCTCCATACAGAATGAAAACAAAGAGACTAATTCTGGTTGGAAAAGTTTCTTTAACTCATGGGATGAATGTGATGTCAGGTGAGGTATTTTCTCCATTCCACTGAGCCAGATTTTTGTTTTGTTTCTCTGGGTTTTTACAAACAGCAGCAGAGGAGTAAAAACACTGGGGCTGGAACCTTCTGAAAACAAGGGTATTTTTTCCTCACAAAGAGTTTTACTGCACATGAGGAACTGGCTCTGACCAGAATTGCAGACATTCATTGGCACTGTATTATTTAAAGAATTGAGGGCATTCATTCTCTTTCACCCTAAACAGGCTTTTGCTGTACTTGTGGTCATCCTGAGCAAATCCTTGTGTCTTTATTTGTGTGGGTCTTTTACTGCATTAGGCCAGTAGCATTCAATAAACAATGTTAACTTTATGTAGCTGTTAAGTACACTGACCTTTAGGATTGGTTTGCACAAGCCGTGCACAATGAGAGTCCCACTGAAATACCATGGCTGATTTAAGCAAATTGCTGTCCTGCAATCAAAATATGACTTTTCTATTACTGAACAGATGCTTCATCAGCGAGGGCGCTGCTCTTTCCCAGAGATAGGTCTCTCTTTCTGTCTTTTGATGCTCTTTCAAGTCTTGGTTTCCTCACCTGGAAAACAGAAATAAAAATTCCGTGTCCTCGGGAATAAGCAGGTTAATATTTGCTGAGTGTGTTGGAGCTGCATGGTCCCATGATAGGCTGTACGGGGTCAACGTGACTATTGCTAAATCGCACTCCAGTCAGAATTACAGTCATTAATAGCTCCGAGTCTGGGGAAAGAGTCACTGCAAATACTGTAACAGCTACTTTAACTGTTTCCTTTTGAGCAAACAAAACCTCTTGACGTTTCTGCTGAGCGAGTTATAACAGCTTAACTTATTAAAATGCTGCAGAGTGTCTTGTTCCTCACTGGCCACAGTAGCCTTTTTTTCTTTTCACTGAACCAACTGATTAGGGAAATTCCAGCAAAAATGATGGCAGTTCTTCAGCTCAGTGGATTTAGAGAATGGCTTTCTTGCAGTTACTCAAGTGTGTGTCCTGAGAACGTGCAGGCTACAGCAGTTCAGCAGCAAGAGAAAAGGGGGAACCCAGAATCATTGACGCACGTTCTGTAATTCTACTTCCCATTCTCAGTGTCTTGGCTTTGGGTTGTCAGCACATGAATCAGCTTTGTGGAGGGGAATGCCTTGTTTTAACAAAAATTTAACTCTCTATTTCCCAGTGGGTTGTTGCTACTGTAGCAGATATCCTTTGAGAGATCAGGAGCAGGGAGGGGCTGCTTTCTGAATATATTCAGGCAGATGTCCCTGGGCTCACAGTTTCACCATGACAAATATTGTAGAAGCAGTTGTGGTTTTTTTGGCTTCCAGACCTCCCTGTGCAATGCATTGTGCCTCCTTGAGATGAGAAGTGTGAGACTACATGTGCATTAACATTCTGCGAGGTGAATGAAAAAAAATGGGAGGGGGAGCATCCCCAAGATCCAAAGAGTTCTTGGCTATAAAATTAGCATAAAATTACTTTCTTAATATCTTGGATATCTGTAAAATGAAGGCAATTTCTCCATGCTTAGTCGTGTAATAGTGATCAAATAGCAGAAAACAAAAGCAAAACCATCACCCAAAAGAAATAGTAGAGCAAAGTGAAGTTGGAGAAGCTATTAAGCTTTTTCTCAGGTATGAACTGGTTAGAAATTCTTCTGTCAATCTTTTCCTTTGTTTCTTTTACAAAACAGAAAGTGTTTCCATAGGGGAAATGAAATAGGAGAGCGAAAATATTGCACACGAAAAGCACTAGGAGAGGGAGCTGAAATATTCTAATATAGTTAAGAAATACTCTTGTATAGTTAAAATCTGTGTGGAAGTGTAGGATTATATTCTCCTCTGTGGACAGCTAAGAAAAGGACACTGGTTGCCAGCTGAATGTATGTTTGGATAAGCATGTGCTTGCAAGTGACAGATGTCAGGAGAGAGGATGTGGGGTTAGTCCTTTCATATAATTCTCATTTTGTGGGTCTTGGCTTTTTGCTTTGTGAACTGTTGTGAGAGATGTGCAAGGTGAAAGGTTTATTAGTCAAAAGATTCAGGAAGTAGATTCAAACTGAAAGATTACCAGTAGCCTTATTCACAGCCATCTCTTTTTTCACTGATTTAAAAACAAAACAAAAAAAAAGGCAGAAAACCCCCTATCAACCACACCTCCTACTTAGTCTTAGCTAGAATGAACTGCAGTAGGCAGCTCTATTGTGTTTTGCTTTTTCTCTCAACTGGAGCGCTGATGTTTCTCAGGCCTTTAATTAGGAGGGCTGCTCTCCAGATTCACACTGGGACTAAGATGAGCTTGGGACAGAGGGGTGAATCTTATCTCATTAATTTCAGTAGCTGACCATAACCAGGCCCGAAGACATTATTTCTAGGATGAGTGCTGCCTTCTCCTTTATCCTTTTTCTATCTTACTTTGTCCTGTTGTGAGGATTCTGACTCAATAGGCAAATAAAAATAACCAGAAACATCAAATGGAGAGTTACTGGTACTGAGCTGAACATTTACAGCTAAGGCTGGGTTTCTCTCACGTTGTCAAGGCCTGAGAACCTGAGGATTTCATGGTTTGTTTTAAGCCTGTTACTCTGTGCTGTAAACAACAGGGTTATATCCCCCAAAATTGCCACCCAGTCCCATCCCTCTTGTACACCTGCTTGACTTGTGCAGCTGCATGTTTGGATTAAGGATGTGATCAACCCGCAGATCTTTTATAAAATAATTTTATTTATTGTAGGGTGAATTTTTAGCCCTCAGTTCTCAGTTTAAATTGCAAAATGTATGCTTCTCATATTCCCTTGTGAATGGGTAGGAGTTGAGGATACTCAGCCCTTACGGGAAGCCCTCGGCATTTTGCAGGATTAGACCACAAAGTGCTGTGATGCTTTGCACAGTGTATATATTTAGAATCACCCTGAGATATTTTGGGCGGAAGATTATTTGGGGAAAACTGGGGGAGTTCCTGCTTTTCTGGTGCAGAAAAAAATTTCAAATAATCCTCCCAACTTCAGGCTGTGAAGGTTTTGTTTTAGCAGTTCGCCTGTGATGGGCGTATCCTGTGAGGAAAGAAATGGTGTTTATCTAAGATGCGAGGCAGTGAATGACAGGACAAAGGTTAGGTGTGTGTTGAAAAGGCTGGGCATTGATTTCCTAAAGATGTTTTTTCCAAGCTGTAGCTATCAGGGAGCAGAGACCTCCCTATACACAGTTAGACATGTTTTGATCAAAAGTCAGTGAAAAAGATATGTCAGTCTCACTCTTAATCTCTTATGCAGAGATGATAATACTGTCGACTCTCTCATACTTCACTGAAAAAAGGTTACGCTGAAGTCTGGCTCAGTGATTTTGCATGGACTTCACCCCATATTTAAGATAATTGCTGCAATACATTTCTGCCTGAGAATAAATTGATTTCTGAATGGCATAATTATTTCTTCGCTGCTTATCAAACTGGTCTCTCTAGGCAGTTTGTTTAAAGATCAGATTCTTTACGCTCATGGGGGCACTGCGGGAAGGTTTGTTGATGGATTGGCAAACAATTAAAAAACTCCCAAATCAGAAAACATTAGGCTTCATGAAACAGATCCTGGTAGCTATTTGACTGTCAGGTTTAATTAAGCTTCACGTTCCCTCAATTTTTAAGAGTAATGCATGGTCTTAAGTGGTAACTTCAGAGAGTTTAACGTACCCTTAGCAGTTCTGTCCTCAGCGCTGCTGAGCCAGTCCCTGCTCACTGTAGGAAAAGCCGTGCTTTATTCCTGCTAGAAAGCCCCAGCACCCCCTTGCTCAGTCCGTGCATGTTTCCTTTCAGGCTTACTGAGCTGCCTTAGATAAAAACAAAAGCAAGGGAGAAGCAAGAAGTGGATCTGTTGACAGCTATGACAGAGATCAAATTCCAAACCAGGCCATGGGATTCCTGAGAAGGGGCTACTTAAACAGAACTCTCCTTTGATTAATTGGAGATAGGGTGACACCTTGGACGTCAGAACTGTATTTGAGCTTGGAATCAGACGCAGAGGGTCAAAGAGATGAGATGCTTAAGGGCTGAAATGTGATCCCTGCTGCTTCCCTCCCTCCCTCCTTTCTCCCCTTTCTGGCTGTGGTACAGGTCCTGCTCATGTGGCTTCGTTTTACGTTCAGCAGTAGCTGTGCTAACCATCAGTTCAGAACCTTGCAGCAGAATTGGTCCCTTTTCTGCACTGCCCGGTGTTCTCTAGCATTGCTAGAAATCAAACTTTTTTATAACATTGCATCTTGGTTCAGGCTTTGGAAACTTCCACCCATTGCCAAAGTAGCCTTTGAAAATTTGCTTATTTTGCCTCAAGCATGTTTCTCAACAAGGGCAATGTTTTTTGAGTGGTTAATCACTTTTCTTTATCTTCTCTGATAGTAGCTCTTCTGCTTGTGGGGTTTTGTTTTGGTTTTTGTTTTTTTTTAACAAGTGCAGATATTAAAAAGACAATAAAGCAAGGCCTTTGAAACTCAAGATTTACTCCCTCCAGTGCCTTGTTAGTGGCTGCTGTGAAAAAATGCAAGGAAATAGCCTAGAATGTATGTAAAATTCACTTAAAAATAAAGATTTCTTCCTCAGCAGGCCGATAACTTGTCTGATGAATTTTCTCCTGGGCAGATATGAGAAATGTTGATGGGGCACTGTGAGATGATGACAGTCCTTTGGCAGGTGTTTCTCCCCAAAGCTGCTGGTTGGGCTCCTCTTTGAGTGCTGTTTTTGTAAGTTCGAGTTAGTAATATCTAAAACATCGTATAGAATTTCTCATAAGCAAACATTTGTAGGCTGACTGTTGGGGGAGAATAAATTATTACATGGTATGTTTTGGAGCAGTGTCCTGGGAGTCTTGGCTATGTTTTTGTTAACAGAAGAATTATAAATACAGTTCTGCCCTAAACTTTGTCAAAATGCTGGGAAGTGATTTAGTGAAGTGAATTAGTGCTGCTCCCATAACACAGGGCCATTAAACGAGGGGTGCTTTCAGTACATGCCAGTGTCTTTGCTTTTAAAGCTTTCCTTCTGCTTTGAGGTGATCCTGCATTGAAAACTGTGAAAGAGGAACCACCTCTTTGGAAAAAAGAGGCAAGTGGTGTTTGTGTTATGGCCAGAAGGGCTCTCTGTGGTAGTGTTGTCTTTACCAAAGAAATAATTATGCGAAAACACATGCTAAGAATAACATGGTTGAGGAATTTGATTTACTATCTGAGCATAGTGACCAAAGTTTGAACCCAACATGCAACCGAGAGGCTGTTTAAAACAATTGTGTAGTTTAAATGGGGAGACATAAAAGGCAGCAGAAGTGTAACTTTCCTTGTAGTTTACCTGTGGCCGAAGACCTTTTCACCTTCCTGTGTGCTGTAAATGAGGGATCTCCCACAGGGTTCTCCCAGCCACTACCAATCTTTGAAAGCCTGTTCCAAACCCCCAGGGTTTTATCTGCCAGTTTACAGCCTTCATTTAAGTAGGGTTTGAATCTGAACAGCAGAAGGATACGGTCCTGCCTCTTGTGTGATGTGAATCTCCTGCTGCTGCTGTTCTCAGATGTGTGACAGATGACCAGGACCTTAGCAGGAGGCTCTGTTTGTGTGTATTGACCGTGAGAAGGGATTATTAACTCTAAAAGCTTGTTTGTTGTTCTGTTAAGATAACTCTAAAAGCTTGTTTGTTCTTACAGTTTTCACTGGTGATGTTGAACAATATAAAGTTGTCTGGTTCTGGGCTTAGCTGGTTTTCTTTTGCTCTTTTTTTCCTTTCTTTTCCTTCATGGTTTTTGAGACTGGCCTTAGCATAAGCCTTGAGTGGATGCTCTTTTTGTGGCTTTTGGATCATTCTTTGTAAAAATGAGCAGAACGGCAGAGTTACCATGGAAGCCATGCAAATGGGATTTTTTGGAGCACAAGTCAAAATGACAGGGAGACAGGACTTTTTAAAAATAAAAACCTCTTTTTAGCTGCTCTTGTTTGTTTATAGGCAACACATGTTTTTGTTTACATACATGGTCTCCATAAATAATCCATTTTTCTATGTTCTGTACATTGAGCAATCTATTTTACAGACAATTGAAAAATCTAACATTCATTACATGTTTTTTTTGGACTGTTGGGAAGATCTCAAAACTGGAGTGGTTTCATAATCCCTCAGCCTCCCACAAAATTATTTTGCTAAAACTTTGGCTTTCTGTAATGTGTGGTGTTCAGGTTTGGCAGCACAGTGGTGCTTTTGTTGTCCAGCTCATGCAACAGTAGATGTGAGGCAGACCTGCATGCTAGAAATAACTAATTTAGTTGTCCCTGGAGCCTTTGAGATTTTCATACACTCTTGAGATAGGGTCACTTGTCTTCAGTGCAGTACAGTAAATGAGAATGTTTCAACAGTTTCTATTTGTATTCCCTGTATCACAGTGTGAGCCCCAGTCCTGGGGCTGCTGACTACAGGTGCTGAGCACCAAGGGACCCTCTGCAAGGGTTTTTTTGCAGGCGGTGGGGAAAGTGATACCATGGTCAGTTCAGGCCTAGGGTTGCAGTGGGGTTTCTTCCTTAATCCCTTGTAATGGATCAGTCTGATACAATGGCCTCGTAGTGTTCCACGATTATTTTAATCCTGCTTCTTCTTCTCACTGCATATTTTGGCACCGCTGAGCCCAGCTTCTCTTCTGCTGCTCACACTCCCTTCCAGGCCTAGTCTGAATGCTTTGTTTCAGGTGTTATATTTATGGTAAGACATGAGAAAACCTTGAAGGATTGTAGTGGTGGTGGAAGAATATGCTGCCCTTTTCTTCCCTTCACCTTGGAACAGCAATAGACCTCGGGTGGGCGTCTTCCCATATTTAGGTGAGGTGTTGTGGTAATTACACAATTTAGGTGTATCCCAGATGAAAATATCGCATTACCCAATATAGAACAGGTCAGGAAACAATATGATGCTGACATTGCATTTTTTCCACTGTGTTTTGACGTTGGTTGTTTCCTTCTAGAAGAATATGTGTCCTCGGATAAGGTTGTTTGTGCCACGTAAATAACTGTGTTTCAACTTCTTGGGTAGTTCTCTGATCAGAATAGAAGATAGATTATTCCTATTTTACTGGAAAAGCCACACTAACTTAGCATCTCTGTATGATACAGTTATAATTAGTAAACCAACCTGTGAAATGAAAACACAGTAGGGGTTTTTTTTTTGTGTATGAGAATTGAACACAAACCTGCTCAATCCTTTTCAGGCATACTGTATTCCTGTATTGTATCGATTACAGATCAGGTTTTACCTGACATCTCAGAATATGATTCGTTGCTATTGATCTGCACGGAAACTTGGCAGGAGGTTGAAAAACAAATGAGCAACGTTGCCTGGGCCCCCACCCCTACGTAGTGTCTCAGATTTGACTCTCTACAACCCAAATCCTGACTTCTTCGTGGGTCTGGCACTCACTGGACAGTGTGGTTCCCTCTTAAATTAGCCTTTTGTACAAATCGTGCTCATACAGGGTGGAATTGTGTCCCAGAACCTTGGTGATTGCCTTTAACTCCAGCTGGTGCTCCTCAGGCACTGAAGGGTCTGTTACAGACACACATGTTCATTATTTCCTGTTTGATTTAATTTCAGATGAAGCAGAAGTGGGGTATGATTTCAATAAAAAACAGTGCCAGAAGGGTGAAGGAGTTGTTGAGATGGACGAGGAAATATCAAGTCCTCAAGATGTAGGAAGAATTAGTCATGGTTCCTCAAAAATAGGCAGTGACTCTGTTCACCTTTCTAATTAATCAACATTAGGTTAATCAGTTATTAATTCTTCTTGATCATGAAACCTTTGAGTGGGTGTTTACTTTTGGTCCCCTGCAGTTGATCTCTTAGGACATAAGTCATGTTTGCATGTCTTATGGTAATAACTGTGAGTAGCTGAGTGATAGGCCAGGAATCTCTGATTTGCAGCTGACCCCGTGCGTGGTTGTCAGAATGGTATTTATTTTCTCCTTCCACCTTTATTTCATCTCCTGCAAAACAGTATTAATCTTTAACTCTTTGCACAATAGATTATGGAAGTATTAATCATCCAGTGTTGTTGCACTGGGCTTGTCTTCAGTGCAATAGTCACTGAAATGAGCACACTCATGTCGTAGAACTCGGATGGAGAGAGGGGTGACTGTGCTGTGAGACATCAGGAGCCGTGTGAGGGAACTGGCCGAGCAGAGGCCGGTTCAGCAGGAAGTGGTTGATGAGTTACTGGTGTTAAAGGGTGAAGGTGAAACCTGAGTTACAGTTTGAGCTCACAAATGTGATAAAGAAAAGTCTTTACAGGTGGAACTGTAGCATTACTTGTTTTTACTCCACAGAACTTGGCTTGTCCCTGTGTCCAAAAAGAGACCTTACCTAAAATGTAACAATGCAGTCAGCTGTAATTTCAAGAAGGAAGAGCTAATTAAAAAAAAACAAACCAAAGCAGCAATTAATAATGCCTTGTATTAAACCCATCTTCTTCTTGTCAATATAGACATATTAATTTGAAATCTGCCACATCAAACACCAAGCCCCGTGCTGGGAGTGGAAATATAAAAGCAAAATGGTCCTTTTCCAGTTTCCAGGTTGTGCCTGGACATGGTTACTGTAGTTCTGGCCTTGAAAATCATTTTAGAGCAGAAGGAGGAATAAGTATCTTACAACTGGAGTGTGATAAAAGTCTCGTCAAAGCTGAAAGCTTACTTTTTGGGCCTTGGTTTTTATTGCCTACTTCTTTTTTGAATTTTATTTTTATTTGAATGTAGTTTATGGGATTTTGTAGTGGAACTAACCTACATGGTGTTTCTTTCTCCCCAGAGGAGCCATGAATTGCTGGAGGCTGGAAAATTATTATGGGGGAAATCACTGTTCTGAGATGCTTTGCTAGAGGTGCACTGATAGACAGTGCTGGGTGTTTGAGCTCACCAGTAGGAGTTGCTTATATTCCCCCTCTGCCAGAGGGCAATTCTAGCAGAGCTGGGAAAAGTGTCATCTAAAAAAATTATTTAGTTTGGTCAGGGTACTCTTATGGACTGAGGGAGGCTGGGTGTCGAGTCTGTGCATGAGGACATTTCTACATAGCTAAGTTATTGCAAGGTAAGCAGCAGTGAGAAAGTACAGTTATTTAGTTCCTCCTGTATGATCTCATTTGTACACTGTTAAGAACTTTATAAAAGGTAGGAAATGGGACAGAGCAATGCTTGGGCCAGAAGCTCCATGTTTATACTTAAAAAACCTGGCTTTACAGCTGTGCAGGGCTTGCTTCTGTTCTTTTCATCCCTGTCTGGGTGAGGGAAACCTACATTGCATGTTTGTTTGCTTTCCTTTTTATCTTATTTTATTTATATTTATTTGGAACACTAAAAGGTTGCCACAGAATAGTTTAAAAATGAAAAGTGGGATGGTTTGTGGTATAAATAATATTACTTGTGCCTCTGAGTTAAATTTCTTGGTTGAATCAAAATTCTCCTGCAGGATAAGAGCAAGAAACAAACAAACAAAAAATCCTTGGTTAAGTACTGAGGTTGTCCAGGAAGGAGAAAGGAGAATTACTGGGAGGTACTGGCTCATAACTCAAAATTCAGTTTTAACTTGGAGATTCTTCTGCTAGTAAAACAGTGGCCAAACTTTTGATCCAGATGGAGTCCTGACAGTAATTACTTGTACGTATGGTACAGTCATCGCTGCTGCTCTCACAGCTATTCTTGAAGAGACTTGGGTGGTTTTGTGTTAGATATCCCTTCCTGCTGCCTCTGCTTTCTAGGCATAGCATAACACTATTTTGTGGGAGTATTGATCTCTGCTGGCATTGATACTGCCAGTCTGGTGTATCTCAGAACCCAGTAAAGTTGGGGTTTATTTTTGTTCTTCTTTTGGAATTTTTTTCTTTTTCTTATTTTTAGCCTGCCCTGTAACTACCCGGAAGATGTTAAAGAATCAAGCGAATTAGCTGATTTCACAGGAAAAAAACCCAGTGTGTTCTCACATCTGTGTACCTCAGGTTGCATCTGATGCAGGAAGTTCTCTCTGGAAATGCCTCTTCTCACAAGCACCTTTTGGTGAGAGGTGACTGTGCTGTGACCAGGTGGCAAAGTCCTGGCCTGGTGCTGGGTGTATTTTATGGGGAGCTGTGTGCCTGGAAGTTAAATACTGCAGAGTTGTATCACCTCTGTCGCTTTGTGAGTGTGTCCCCAAGTATTTGTGCCATCTAAAAATTCAGACAGAACATCAGATAACCATGGTTCCACAGCAATTATCAGTATTCTTGGAGGACTTAGATCACAGGCCAAAGACCAAACTGGTGATGGAGGTTCAACTATCACTTGTGGGATGCAAGACTGAGTCCAGATGGGACTGAGGACGTCAGCTGGATTTTCTGTAGGCAGGGGCTGCCCTGTGGTGAAATAGGGTGGTGACCTCATCGTGACGCCTTTCACCTGGTCATATCTGTTCAAGTTCACCTTTGAAACAAGTCACCAGTCTAAATTCCGTTGTGACAACCAGAGTGCAAACAGGCTTTGTTAATCTGTGTTCCACGGGGATGCCAGGCGGCTCTTTCCTGTTAAAAGTGATGTTTAACAGCTTTTCTGTTACTTTGTCAAAGTGTGGCACAGGTCGAACGCAGCAAAGTTAATAAGTAGTTCAGCACCTGAGGAGACCCGAGGAAGTACCTATGTGACAAGTGTGACAAGTGTTTTAGGTGCCCTCCATGTCCAGTGTTACCAGCAGAGCTTGTCCCATGGAGAGAGTACCAAGATCTTGCTTTGGACTGCGTGGGTGAACATTTGGACCAGGAGCTGCTAATGCTCTGGGACTCTGTCTCAAAGGTGGGGATGTAGCCAGGGAAACTGAAAGAAAAGCAGTAGTTAGGAGAAGAAATACTCCAGAAACAGGGTTGAAAGCTCTTGCCTTTCCTCCCCCTTCTTTGCCATCAGAGAAGAAATATGAAAGAGTTTATACAACCACTGGGCAAAAAAGTTACCTGAAAAGGCAGTTTAAAAACCTGTCGCTAATTTTAAATGTATTTAATTTAATGCTGTGCTGAGTGATGTGCTGAAATTGAGCCATTTTGATCAGAAACACAACATACTAGAACTAAACAGGGACCTATAAAAAACTGGTTGTGTTCTAGGTGTTCAGGTGATGCCAAACTGTGGCAGCCTGTCACTTGTGTTTGCCACTGAAATTGATTGCAAAAGTTCCTTTAAATTTCACTGAACATCCCGACACATAACATTTTGTGAGGATATCAAAACTGCTACACTCCATGCAGTTGCCCACATTCTGCTTGTTCTCTGCTTTCCAATAACGTACCCTTCAGCTTGTGGGCTGCAAGGTCTTTTACCATCCTGAACTCAAAACACTATATTTGAGCTAATTTTACAGCTGGGGTTAAAAGACACAGAACTCTGCATCCATTGCCAATTTATCTTGATTATCATAAACAGTAAAATGTGTGCAAATGTGTGCCCTCTGACAGCCCTTTATATATTTGACTGAGGTTTATGTCTGTAAGTGCTGCTGCTGAAGTCAAGCACATCCTTTTTGATAACTCGGGTCCTCATTGCTTTGGGTTGATTTGCCCAGCATGACCACTGGAATGTTCTATTCTTTACTTTTTTTACATTGTAGGCTTGCAGTGGATATCAGATTTCTGATATTTAGGTATTGTGGAGACCGAATTTTCTTCTGTTACTGCATATTTAGTCTTTTATTGTTGGATGTAAAAACACGAAACTGATAATTGCAGTAGCAATTGATCTTACAGTTCAGATTTAAAATAACAGATCTTAAAAATACTCCTAATCTCTCCCTCATCCTGTTTATCTTTCTTTTGGGAAGATATTTCTAAGTATCTGATTTATGCTGTGGAGAGGTTACTTGTTTTAAATCTGTTCACTGAACTGAGTTTATAGAGTTATGTGCCAGCAGAAACTGAAACTCTGGTTTGCTGCTGTGGTATTTGCAGCTAATTGAATTGTGGATACTAAGAAATGAGTAGCTCAGCTTGACTTCTTGGCACTGCAGAATTTTTACCCTGGTTAGTAATTTTGAAGACTTGCTTGCAAACAATGGTTCGATGGGCGCCCTCACAAAATTGTGTGGGTAGTGATGTCAGAAAAATTTACCAGCTGCATGTTACCCAAAAGCCTAAATCTTCTGCTGCAAAAATGTAAGGAGAATGAGAACTGATCTATGGGCTTTGTAAGAATGCCAGTTAGCAGAAACTGAAGGAAATACTCATTTGACTTTTTGCTAACAAAAAGCTAATGGTAGAAAATGGAATGTTTTGATGGATTTTTAATAGTTCTGTAAATCTTGACCAGTACATTAGATTCTATGAACAGGACATTTGAAATGATTCGGCTTGCCATTATGTTCTATAAATTTGAGTAAGTACACTAGCAGTAAGTTAACACAATTAAAATAGATAATACAAGAGTCTGGGCTAGTAAAAGTATTGCCAGAGGAAAAACAGAACAAAAAGGAAAATTGCAGGTAAATATATTTAACGGCACTAGGAGCTATTACCTTCAGACTTCATTGACTGCTTTCCTTTTCCCCCTATTTAGAAGTATCTTACCTCAAAGGTAATTTGTTTCATGCTCATCTAACATCAATGGTATTAATTTTTAATTAATCTAACAGTAGCATTGTCCATCTGTCAGTGCAAACCTGATCTGTTAAACAGATAAAAATCAACATGTCTACAAGTTCATTGTAGTTTGGCAGGCAGCAGTGGCGTGTGTGCGTTCAGGGTTCTCTATTAAATAATGCGGAGACTTTATACAAATACACAAGGGCAGAGACTTTTGAAACCAAATGTGCTAATACAGAACAACTGATAAAGTGTCCTAGCTTGTGGTTCTAGTGTGCTAAAGCTGGTGATCTCAGCCAAAAGCTGAGGTTATTCTCCCACAAATACCCAGTTTTTTGGTAGAGTGCAGCCCTTGGGAGATGCTGATGAACACTACAGAATGCTCGATGCTTCTCAGATTTGGCCTCTATTTTGACATCTTTATTTGGAAACCTCATCTCCTCCATGTGCACCACCCCCAAGTTTGGATCACAAGAGGCATTTTGAATGGAAACAATTGCTGGATGTGCTTTGCTTTCGCACTCTTTAAATTTGGCTGGGTGGTTGTGAACAGGGCAGCATGTATGTGTGCCTGTGGGAACACTGAGCAGCTTATGGAAATGTTACTTGTGTTCCTAGGGGCTGAGAACTGCGCTCTGTTAAAAGAGACAAGTAAGACAAATGTTTCAAAACTATTTTAGTTTCCTGTTTGGATGCTAAAATGTGCTTTTGAACAACAGTTAAATTTAACACTGTGTTTTTGGTTTGGACAGAGATAAGCATCGGCAGCAGGAGGAGAGCAGCTCCCTTGGCTACACTTGAAACAGTGTCTAAAAGGCCTTTATGAAATACCAGATAATGTGTCTGCTTTGTACACAGGTACCTGGCTGGTGGGAGCCAGAGCAGTGCTGTCTCTAAAAGGTGGGCAGGTGTGGGCTTAGATTCCTCTGGAATTTTAAGTTTTTGTGGTAAGCTGCTCCAACAGCAGTTTTAAGCAGGCTCTTACATCCCCACTGCTCCAGGTTTGAACTGTGTTGAGTAACCCAACAATACTTCAGTAGAGTTTACTCATCTTTTATCACTTGAGTAGCGCAGGTCCTGTGTTCTCAGCTGTTGTTGGGTTTGGAAAGGACAGAACACTGAAACTGGTTGTTGCTGCTTGAAATTCTTTCCCAGCCATGCCTGACCATAGGGGAAAACAACCACTTTTCCACATTTTGTATGGAGGTTTATGGTTGGACTCTATGATCGTAGAGATCTTTTCCAACCTAAATGATTCTATGATTCTGGTTTCAGCTTTAGCTTGCTTTTCATCATCGACCTAAGCAAAGCTCTTCACAGCTGTGCAAAGGAGCACGCTGCCAGTGCTGAATCGAGTTTTAGGAAAGAAACCGTGTGTTTTGAGGTACTTCTGAGCTGGTGGAAGAGGCCATTGCTGCGCTGACGAAGGCTGTCAGCTGGAAAGCTGTCTCCGTGTAAGAGCTGGCTGGAGCTCCTCAGGCCTCCTGTCCTGTCATTCCCGCCCCCACACCGTCCTTTGCTTGGGTGGTCCAGCTGTTTACAGGCAGCCTGGTGAGAGAGGTCAAGAAATTCATCAGCACTGGAAAAGAAGGAGGGGGGATTATTTTTGGCCTGGATCAGTTCCCTGATCCCCTTTACCTTCCAGGCCTGCAAATGGTTGAAGTAGCCCAGCTGAGGGGGCAGTGGTAAAGCAGAAATGGGTTAGATCACAACTCTGCCCAAGAGAAGCAGTCGATTTTCATTGACTGTAGGTTAAATAAAGAACTTCAAGGTTGGCTTCTCAGGCAGGGGTTTATTTTATGTTGTGCTGGCTCACATAAGCTATAGAAAGGGACCTTACCATATTCATTTTCTGAGCACGAAATTCTCTTCAAAAATAAACCTGATTTGATAGCCCAGTGAATCTCAGTGCTAAGCTTTTTGGCAGGGATGGGGGCTTTGGTTACCTCGTGTTCATCCAGTTCTGGCTGTGTTAGGACAAATTCAGCCGTATGAACTTCATTATAGGTGCATGTTCTTGCCACGCTGTTCCTGTAAAGATTATAGATTAACTAGAGTTCTTTGATAACTGCAGTTTATTATTGGGAATTTTTAGAACTAAAGCTTTTATGAATTCTCCCCTTAAAAAAAAAAGGAAAAAAGTTTAACCAAGGATGACTGGAAACTGAAACAGAGGGTTTCTGCTCCTTGCTCTGTCACTTCTTCATTGGTACCCAAATAGCAATGAAAGATGTGGAACTGCCAAACCACCTACCAGTCTGCTCCAGAAAGACAGGACTCTTCAATTGCATGCTGAAACGTCAGGTACATTAAAATGCACGTCTCCTCCCAGCCGCTGGGAAAGGTGTGGTGCAATCTGTGTGCGTGTGAGAAGGTTTGGTTTTTTCTTTTTTTTTACCCTTCATCAGGTAATATATTAAATTTTGAAGGCAACATTGCAATTAGAGAAGATTAACTTGTTGATGTCAGATCTGCTTTCAGGGTTGCTGTTCTGTCAAGCCTTGAGTTATGAAAGTAAAATGTAAAGGTGGGTCTATGACCTTGTATCCCAGGGAACAGCTCCCTGAGCTCATGTCAGGCTAAGGATTTTTCTCTGGGCTGGAGAGGAGAAAATTTTGTTTTTTAAATCTGAATTTTTTAATAAAAAAGACAAGGTTATTGCCAGACACTGCTGATCAGCTCTACTTCTTTGCAAAAGAGAGATGTACTTGCAGTTTCTGGCGCGGTGATAATGGTTACAGAACGAACTCTATCCAGAGGAGTTGCTTCCCACCGTTCATCGGAAACTAACTGCTAATTGTTGCAAACTCCAGTGAGAGTACCTACGTGGAGATCAGCAAAGTTTCACTAATATGCAAGTCTGACACAAATAATACCATATTTGAGTTCACTGACTTGCTAACATGGATGCTGCATTGCCTTTCCAAGCTCAATGCCATGTACCACACAAGGGTTTTTACCATAAATAGGTAAATGATTGGCCAGTAAAAGCATGTTGAGAAGGGAGATTTTTTTTGGTTGCCTTTCCCCAAATGGCTGTTCTGCAGATATTTACAGAGTTTAGGCCCCAAATATTCTTCATCAGCCAATGTAAATAGCTGCAGTGGTGTGGAAAGGGAATGTGTGGTGGATCTCTCCCTGGAGGAGTATCTATGATGAGGCAATATTATAAAGTTTATTCCACAGAGAGGTGCTCTTATTTATTTTTTTAAGTGCTCTGCTGGGGTGAAATGGTTTGCCTGGTGGCAGCAGACCTGTGATGGTAAGAGGCCTTGCAGGGGAACATACAGAGAAAGACAGCTCAATTTATCTGGCTCTCTCACTGTCTTTCACTGAGCTGAGAAATTGGCATCTGTATTATTTGCTTTCAGTGCCAACATCAGCTGCCAGGAACTGCTGCCTCGCTGGGTAGGGCTCTCTGATGAGTGGAAAACCGAAGGAGCACAGAAGAGTTGTTAATTACTGCAGATAGACAAATCGGCTTCTGAAGGGCCACCCGTGGCCTAAGCACACCACTAAAATGTGCTTGGGCAGCGAGTACTTTGCCATGTCTTTGACCTGATCTAGGCACACAAACAGACCTTTTGGGCTTTTTTGACACAGTAATGCAGATGACTGATTGTGCCACCCATCTACAGGAATGGCCAGAAAGAGGATTAAGGGAGCTCCAGGCCTGTCAGCCTGACCTCGGTGCCAGGGAAGCTCACAGAGCAGCCCATCACACAGCATGTACAGGACAGCAGGTGAATGAAGCTAAATGCACTTGGGGCTGGTCACAAGGGGTGTTCTCCAGGGCTCAGTGTTGGGGCCAGGTCTCTTTAATATTTTTTTATCCATCATCTGGATGAGGAAATCAAGTACACCCTCAGTAAGCTAGACAGGTGGTGGTCAACCTCCTAGTTAAGAAGTGATAGGACAGGAGGAAATGGCCTCAAGTTGTGCTAAGGGAGGTTTGGATTGGAAATTAGGAAAGATTTTTTTGACTGAAAGAGTTGTCAAGCACTGGAAGAGACTGCCCAAGGAAGTGGTGGAGCCATCGTTCCTGAAGGGATTTAAAAGATGTGTGGATGTGGCACTTGAGGACATGGCTTAGTGGTGGCGTTGGCAGTGCTGGGTTATTGGGTTACTCGATGATCTTGCAGGTCTTTTCCAACCTAAATGATTCTATGATTCTGTCTTCTGGGAACTCTGGGAACCTTTCCCTAGAAATATGAGCAAAAAAATGTGTTCTCTGTATTCCAGTGTGTGCTGGACTGTAGATGTATGCACAGTCTTTTCAGAACTGTCTAAAGTTTCAGTTTTTGAGAGAGTGAGAGCGGTAAAGAGAGCGGACTTGATGTGAATGCTACAATGTGGTGTGGCATTCTGACATTCTCATAAAATGGTTTTTGATAAAAGTCCAGGCTGATGAAGGTCACAACCTGCGTAATAGATCTGCCAGCAAACTCCTGTACTGGGACTGTTCAACTCAGTCAGCTGCATTCAGAGTACTGCATCCAGTCTTGTCCTCCTGCTCTGCTCGCTCCATGTCACACACCATTATCCAGTTCAGGGCAGGTGGAAATGAATTTGGCCATTGCATTGTGTGCCCGTGTCTAGGGACGGTTCTTGGGTTGGCACAAAGATTGCACATAAACAAGTTACTGGTACTTCTGTTTTGGTGTGCGGATGACGTTTGACTCCAGCAAATGCTGATGTGAATAATCTGCAAAGCACCAAGCAAGGAGTAGGGAAGATTGAAGGGCATGAACAGAAATGCATGGTGTTCTCTACAGTTGCCAGAGATATAATTAGCTCAAGTTTATCAGGAGATTTGGGGCTTGTAACTTCGGTTGGTCATGAAAAGAAAGTGTTAGTGTTTTAGAAGTAGGCATGTTTTCCAGCAAATGCAGTGGTAAAGTACATTTGCTGTGGAAGAAAAAAGTACTTCATGATAGTTGAGAGCATACTGAATTGAGTCCTTTGAAGTACAACAAATTGTCATGACACGTCATTACAAAATTAGATTTATTTAATAGTTTATTTTCACATAACTCTCGGTGATTTTTGTAAATCATACTTTGTACACCTCTGGTTCAAAAGAATGTTCATCTTTATACCATTTCCACTAACTTTTGTCCAGTTCTGAACATTGACTCTGGATGAAGTATAATAGAAATGAATTTGGGAAGAATTATCCCCTGTTTCCCACACGCCTGGGGTGTGTGGCTTTTATTATGATGTGCTTTACCAGTACAGGAGTTGGGTGGAGGCTATAATCATTTTACTGTTTGGTGTGGAGCTTGGACATCTAGTAATTTCTAACAACATTTGACTAAGAGTAATTTGTGCTTTTATGATTGCAAGGATGCAAATCGTGAAGAAGATCCTCTTCTTTCAGTATCCTTTGTGTACATATATTTGTGCATATTTATATATATATATATGTGCGTGTGTGAGTATATATATATATGCATGAGTACTTGGCCTGCGTAAAGAGGAGAGAAAATTGCTTGCTGAGGTCTAATCTTATGTTCTTGGTGTAAATATTCTTGTATGCTCTATTCCTTCATTGTTCTACTAACAGCTGCCGTCCTCTGAAAAGAGCACTGGAGCATGAAGGGAGATGGGAGGAAGGGGGATCTCCCATGCTGTGTGCAAATGTACCATAATTGTTTATGTTCATTTTTGGTTCGGTTGTGAACGCAAATCTTGTAACTCTTCACATCTGTTTTGGGCATTTTCATCCAAGGATGTGACAAAACTTTAATGAATAGCTCCTTTTACAGTTAAGTTTTAATAGCCTGGTTTAATTGAGGGGAAACTGATACTCTGGAAGATAAGCACTGAAGGCGACGGGCTGGTTGGGTGACTGCAGTGTTGGATGACTGGGTTAAGATACTCATGAGTTGTTTTCAGAGGAGCCACTGTGACGGGGATTTCAGGTGTCTGTATCCTAGATGGCTGGGTCTTGTTGGTTGAAATGAGCATGGATGTCTAGTCACCAAGAAGTGGTGGGAAATTCCAAAAATGTTTGACTGCAAGAAACTTGGTCATATCTCAAGTATTTGATGGATCAGAGTGGAACGTGGCTCTATTCATTAAGTACAAATGAGTCTTTTGCTTTCTTTTTTACTCTTTAGTCTTTGTTTTACAAGATTGAACGAACGAGGTACTCAATTTAACTTGCTGTTACCATGAAGTAGCTTCCTTTTTCTTCTCTACTTCCCTTTTACCCCCCTTTTCTTCTTTTACAGGCTGAAGATAGTTTTTCTGGCCAGAGTTAATTTAGGAGTTGTGATGAGGTTTTCGTTAATTGCAGGCCTTAGAAATCTGATGCCCTGCAAAGTCTCATCTGTCACACTCGTGCTCACTTGATTGTTCTTTGTCAATGCCTTGCGGTTCCTACTGGGATTTTTGACACATAGAATTTGAACTAGTTTATCTTTTGCACAGAAAAGTTAGGAAACATTTTGCTAGAAGCTGACAGCAAGGACAACACCACAAATAATCTCCAATCAACAACTTTTACCACAAGTTGGGCAGGAAGCAACAGCCATGCTGTGCATTACCGCCTGGCTCTCAGACCAGGCACGTGGCCCTTTCCAATCACACAGCAATCGATTTTTGTTAGAGGCAGCAGCTGTACATGAGTGGGATCCCTGAGATGTGTCTCTGCCTCCTGGTCTGGGTCTCTCTGCCTTTGTTTGCTCACCAGCAGTGCTGACCTTCAGATCATTTCTCTCATCTTGGTGCTGACTTCTTGAGACAGCAGCGATTCATAACACAAGCATCCCAAGAATGTAGAGCTAGGTGTAAAAGTGTATCAGCCATGTCTCAGGCCTGAATCTTTGCTGGGACAATTGGTCATTTCTTAGGGGATCAGTGGGATTTGATGGCTCACCTGCCCATCTCTGCTCCACGCACACTGCAGTGCCTGTTTTCATAGGTGAAGTGGAGAAGACTCCTTCTTGGTGAGTCTTCTCTTTAGATAAGACTAAATATTTAATTTATCTTCGCTCTGGTGCTCCTCTCTGCAGGTACTTCGTACTTTTAAAAACAGAAGCAAACACGGCGTGTTAGCTACAGCAGATAAAGCAACTGTGTAAATATACAGTGACCACACTTTGGAGCCCCTTTGTTGGAACAGCCACTTTATGAGTGATTCCAGTGTTCCTCAGCAACCAGCCTTGGTGCAGGAGTTCTGCTCTTCAGTTCTGCATATGGGCTCACTTTTTTCTTTCTGGCTCAGCTGGAGGAGAAAATGTGTCTGCCCTCTGGGTTTTTTTTTTCTCTTTTCTCAGCTACAAAGATTTCTTCGGGATAACCTTGTTGGTGACTGATATTTGTGGGTCAGAATTGGACAGTAGGGAAGTGCCCATCTTTGTTGTGTTCACCACTGAACCTGCTAATTCAGATGTGTGTGGGGATGGTCAGCTGATTCCTCATTGCAGCTCTAGACTCACGTGCTGGTGCTTCCCAGTTTTGTATCTTTGCTTTCCAGACTTGCCTTTTTGGTACAGCAGTAAAGCTCTGGCAGAGACAGGAGTCCTGGGTGTAGGTTCTGCTGTGAGGATTTGCATGAATGCAAGAAGCCTTTTACTGATGTATCCTTTTCCTTTAATTAAATCAATGTTCGTGACATCAGGTAGCTTTCTTAAGTTATTAATCAGGGTGTGACCAGAGGATTCCTGCAGCCTTCCCTGATCAGGAGGGTTCCTGATGCTGTGCCTCTGTCCAGGTCAGCCAGTTGCTGGCATAAATGGCAGCAGATCAATGTATCCCTCCCCTTGCCCTGCCCTGAGTCGAGAGGGAGACGTTAAGAGAGAGCTCTGGTTTGGCTGTGTGTGAAGCAGAGTACCACCTTTATTGCCTGCTGGCTCCTGGGACCAAGCCACAGTGGGCTGCACCGCAGGCTCCAGCGTTCAGGGAAGCTGCTGGGACAGCGGAGACTTCTTGATGTTGGAGCTCCTCAGAGTAGCTGGTCTTGTGTGGTGCTTTCGGCAGCCTGGTGCCCTTTCATCTCCTCCACAAGGAATGTGGAAGTGCACCACAGTCACACACATGATAATGTGTGGGTTACCCTTGTTTGCAAGAGCTGCAAATTTTTTGTTGTTCTTTCTCATATAAATACTAGCAGATGTAACCGGCGGTCTCCGTGAAAGATTGGCATGAGGAAGGGAGCCTTTGCATTTAAAACCCATCTAAATATATAAATTCAAATAAACATTTTAACAAGAGGCAGGCCATAAACAGTCTTGGGAGAGTGCTCTGTCCTTTAAAGACTGAACTTTTTTATTTTCCCCGTTTTGTTCTCGTGACAGGTGCCAAAGACACAAAAGGAGAATTTCAGTGGTGGCTTGTGCAGCTGGTGTATATGACTGCTTCTCAGACAGGTTGTTTTTCGTTTCCCCAGTGCCAGCCCTTTGGGGAAAACATTGTTCTGTCACTTTCATTTTAGTTTAACGTTCTTTAGAGTTTAATGGTCTTGAAATAGGGAGCAAAAAAGAATGGAGTGCAGTCTTACTCAGTTGCAGAACTTTCTGTGGAACAGTCGTTACAAAGGATGTGATTCAGTTACCTGTAGGTAAGAGTGAGGGACCATTTATATACTTCAAGATATCGTGGGCATACACAGGCTGACAGATGCAGCAACCTCTAGCAGACCTGAGCCTTCTGCAAAGGCCACTGTATCCTGTTGTGTCCCAAATGGCACTGGACATCCAGGCTCTTGGGGACAAAGCATTTTGGGAAGAGCTCTTTGGGCATATTGGGGACCTGTAGGCAAGCCATTTTTTTTTTACCTTCTTAATGATTTGCTCTGTAAGAAGGGATGATTTGTTTCATGCTTAGTTTTCCTCAAAAAAGAGTAGGGATGATACCATAATGCATTAGAGTTGCTACCAGGATCGTTTATGTGGATCAGAAGCAAACCAGGCCTTTTCAGTTTCTTCTAGATTTATATACTCTTTGTCCTTCCAGGGAGGGGAAATTAGGTTTGATTTGATTGTTTAAAGTGGTTGGCAGGATTTGCACCTCGCTGCAAATCATAAAATAAATTCCCTTGTGGTTATGTTGCTTCTTCTTACTTAAATGGTCTCTGCTGCCATTTAACCAATAAATTCCAGTAACAGCTGACATATTTGAGATAGAGGAGAAAAGAAACTCCTTGACACTGAGGGCTCCAACAGAGACTTTTACATTGCCTTTTCATTTTGAGTGTATCATCTTGGTGCAGTTGGAGAACATCCAGACTAGCATTAACCCTTTGGGTAGAAGGAAACATGGTGCAATTACCTGTGTCCTTTTCCTACATTTTCATCACATTGCCAGTCTGTAAAATGTCCCTTACCTGTGGTTTTGTCTGTGTAACAGACATGGTCAAAGAGCTCTGGCTGGGTGTTTCTTCACAGTTTGGTGTGTCTATTTCAACCAGTAAATTCAGCCTACTGGAATTAATAACTTCTGGGAGGATTCACTGAGATTTACTTACCTTCTTTGTGTTTTAAATTGTTGTCTAGAAACATAGTACTCAAGGCATAGTACAAACTATGACCAGCTTTACAAAAAGAAAGATAGTAACATCAGTTTCTGCTCCATTTGTTTTGTCCTGTTCTTCTGGAATCTGGGGAGCTGGTGGGGAGGAACAGATGGGGAGACCATCTCTTCTGCAGAAGCGTGGGTGAAGGAACGCTCACCTCTGTGAGTGGCCACATTTCTTGGCCACTTCCTGAACAGGAGCTGCCAGTCCCCGTCATACCTCCAGTGAGCAACCCCCTGAGTAAACACACCGGCTCCCTGTGTGCAAAGGTATGCAAGAAGGGGAGACCTGAGCTGAGCTGAATCAAACATCAGACCTCCCCAGCTATGCATTGCTTCCCTCATTCCTGTCGCCTCTTCCAGGAAACCAAGGCTGCCTCTGTTTATCCGCACCCTCATCATACAGTCAAAAAGCCCTGGGCTTCGGTTTCCACTTCAAAGGCGGTGTTGGCTGCTGTGTTGGAGATGGAGCCTGATAATTTTGGTTATGAGTGGCTGGTATGTTCCTCCGGCTGGAATTACCGCTGGCGGAGGCAGGCAGCCCTGCCGAGTGAGGTCATCGGCATGCAGCGAGGGCAGAAGGCTGGAAAAAAGGTTTCCTTGCAGTGCTCTGCCCTTGTGGTGAGACCACCTCTAAGAGATCCCGTGCCAGTCATTTCTGGGTTTCTCCACAGATGCTCTTTGAAAAGGTGCCAGCTGCTGCCAACTGTGATGGTGGTTTTCATGCTGTGTCTACTAGTAATTGAAATCAGGGAAACCTGTGGGATTTGGTTCTATAAGGAGAGAAAAGATGAAATGTGTATGTTGCATTGTGCTACACACCACCGTAAAGCCAATGGTTTGTGTATATCTTTCAAGAGAAAGCATTTGGCCCAGTCTAACTGGTATGTGCACCCATATTTTTAGATTTACAGCGGAGTAGCACTGGAGGAAACTGACAGCTTGGGATTTAGGTTTTGGGTGTTGTGTGCAGTGGCTTGTGCAATAGTACAGCTACTCAGAGGATCTCTTGAAGTGTAACTGTGCTTGCTCATTCAGTGGTTAGAGTACAGGAAGTTTGTGTCGGTGTGTGTGGTGGGTTTTTTTTTAAAGGTTTTGGTGAAGTAATAGATAGGTCATAGGAAATGACGTGGCTTCTAGCTAATCCCTGGATTTGTCCTCTGCTTTCTTCTAAAATGTAGCATTTACTTTAGAAAGCTGTTATGCAGCTATATAAACCAAAGTGCAGATGTATGTCTTATATGTTGGAATCAAACCCACCCTGTCTTATTCTGAACCTTTGAGAAAAGTGATGTAGAGTTTTAATTACACTTTCCAGCCATGTAAATTGCAGAGTGAATTGCATACATCAGCATTGTCTGACCTAGTTCTGCTACTGTGCCTTTCATCTATGGATCTCCAAGTGCCTTGCAAAGAAAATTCCTTCATATTAGGAGATGGGGAACCTGGGACACAGAGAAACAAAGCAAATATCCAGCCTGACAGTGACTGAACACCAAGGGGAAGCAAGGGTTTCTGAATCACTGTGGACTACATAGTCCTTACCTTTTGTAGAAGTGCCCACCATTGCTGACTACTTGCCTGCCCTTGCTCTCCATCCTTTTATAGAAGATTTGTCTTGCATTTCTTGTCCTAACTGAATGGATGTTGTATGTAATTTCCTTCTAAGCCTTTCAGATTTTGTCATAATTTTGTTCTGGAGATTGCTGTTGCATGTGAGTTAGGTTTGTGTTTTCTGTTGGGTTTTATATTTCCTTTGATGCCTGTGACACCTCCCATTTTCTCTAGGCTGGCAGTAGGATAGTAGGGAAGCAGAGAGTCGTGTTACATTTCATTTTTGGCCTCTTTTCTTCCAAAACTGATTGGTGAAATAGTGGTTTTGCTGTCATACAGATCTGTGACGTAGGTAAATAGTCCCACAAATGGTTAGCCAAGGCTTTGCTTGTCTAAGCGGAGGGTGGTTTTTACTGTTTTGCAACGTGTAAGCTGATCTTTTCTCTGAAATTGAAATCAAAAGGTAGCTTTCTGATAGGGATCAGTGGCAGTTGCACATTGCTCTGAAATGTATCTGTTTTAGCCCTGATGAAAGATGTTTGCTTATCTGCTTCCAGAAT
Organism: Oriolus oriolus; assembly: GCA_013400235.1. NCBI lineage: Eukaryota > Metazoa > Chordata > Aves > Passeriformes > Corvidae > Oriolus > Oriolus oriolus. Next base: position 1,908,833 of record VXBT01000503.1, read on the forward strand.
CAGATGTTTTTGTTTATCTACGGAGCTGGAGTATCAACAATACAGACTCCCACTACTACACATCCCATCCTTTGCTCACTGGGGACAGCCTGTGAGGTCAGAGGTGCTTCAACACTCCTGACCCAATTTTTCCTTTGGCCTTTGTTCTGACTTTGCTCGTGTCAGTCCATGCCGAGCGTGGTCGTGCTAGGCAGTGGTTTTTACCAGGCTCTTTCCTACAGAAGCAAATAAAAAGCAAAGCTTTGTATTTGCTGTGTTCCAAGATTTTAGAATAAAGAAATTAAGTGGGATAGACAACGAGATTTTGAGGCTGAATGACGTTGCTTTCCTTCTGTTCATTGATAACCAGCTGTCACTTTGCAAAGCCCCAGTGCTGTGTTCATAACAAGAGCTTTCAGATCAAGAGCAGGAGTGTGAATGCTGTCCTCTGGCCTAGGGGACACATTCCTCCTGTATTGATCCACTTGATGTAATTCACAGGGATACATCCTTCATGTTCTCGCTGTGTGAGGCACCCACAGTGAGTATTGATAAGCATGTTGGTGCTTGGGATGTGCATCTTCTATGGTCCCAGGGTGTTGCCTATGCTTCATCAAAAGCCACCACCAGAACAGTTTATGGACTGATTGCTGTTGAGTTAAACGAACTATTAGCATTGTTTCAACTAATCTGCGTTTAAAACTGGTCAAAACAAGGGGTACACTTTGCTGGCATAAGTAGCCTACAGGGATATTGGCAGTACTGGTGTGCAGGGGTGTGTGTGTGAGCTGGCTGCCCCGTGTTCAGGATAGTGCTGGTATCTGCACTTCGCTACCCTGGCTGTGCTGTGACAGCATCCCAGGAGCCTTTGTGATTTATTAGGAAATGTTCTGTTTGCTGGTAAGGAGGCAATGTTAGTTGAGAAACTTAAGGTTGCTTTTGCCTGCAAGGATTTGGAAGTTGCAGGCTGGATGGTTGCTTTGTAAAACTGGCACATAGTGTAAGCTTGTACCATACCACATTGTGAGTGGTGCTGTCCTTGCTTTTGCCAAGTTAATTTAGGCAGTTTAAGAAAATAAACTAAGCTCAGCTGTTGCGTGCTGCTTTGCGATAAGACATCTTATGTGTGAGATGATTTTAGTTTGACAGATTCTTCAAGTTTGGGGCTGTGCCTTTTTTGCTACTCTACAGAATATGAAGTGAAGCATCTCGTTCTCTGTGGCGGCAAATGGGTTTGGGTCATTCATTTTTTTTTTTTTTTGTATTTGACGTACTTGGTTTCCTTTGGCCAAGAATAGAAGTAACTATTTGAAGACAGAAGGCAGATTCCGAGTCTATTTCAAAACGAGCTAAGCAAGAAATTCTGCAGGCAGACAGTGATACATTACCAGGCCTAAGGCAGGGCCTAAAGGAAGATGTATGAAACCTAGAAACCCTCAAGAGCCTTAAAGGTCAAAGCAGCCTGTTAAAATGAGCAGAAGAGATTGCTGGAAGCTGGGGCAAAACTGCCAGAAGTGCAGTAACATGCTGGTCAACTTAGCAGCAGCTGATGAGCTCCTCTCTCTCGTCGTGCAATTAAAACAGTTCTGATTTTTCAGTTTCGATTGTTTGGAAGGTCTGCCTCCCTCCCTGGGATGAGTTTAGCTGCAGATGTTAGTGAGATTACAGCAGCACTCTCAGGGCATTCACTGCCAGGGTGCTTGCTGGAGTCACCCTTGCTGAGCCCCGGTCAGGGAGCACAGCTTGGAGCACGCGGGGTCAGCCTTTATTTTCCCTGCATGGCTGGCCAAAGACCAGGCTTTTAACACCAAACCTGCAGTCGGAGGCTTGCTCTCTGCAGATTTTTCTGTGCTTTCTCAGGGAATAAGGAGCAGAAAGTCCAGTTGCTGACGTCTTTCAGCTTCTGCTGAAGCAATTAGGGAGTGCTCGAGGCAGGGTTCAGCTCTCCCCTTGCCGGGCCTGGAAGGCCGTGTGAGGGAGGAAGCTCTGGGGTTGAAAGTGGTTTCATAATCTTCGGTGGCAAGGCAGAGCACGTCACTGCGGAGAAACGGCTCCGAAAGTCGCGCATCACAGCGCTGATACGGAGCACTAAATACAAGTCTCCCTCCACTCCTGGCTGCTTTGTTGGCCAAGGAGCTGATATTGCTGGAATGTGGAGACTTGGTGGGCGTGTGAAACATAGGGGATTTCTCCCCAGAGGGCGACTTGCCTGTGGGGCTGAGCGGTGGCCGGAGTCCCTGGCTGTTGCTGAGGCTGTGCTGTGACAGCTCTCTCCTCTTCAGGAGGCTCTCTCCGGGCTGTGGTACCCTGTCCCCTGGCACCTGAGCTTGCTGAGAAAGTCAAAAGCTGAATGAACAGTCAGCTGCTGTTAACACCCCAAACACAGAGGGTCTCTTGTCCCCAGCCAGAGTGTCAACCACATAGGCATCATCTGTTGTCCAGGCTTTGCCTGATATTCAGTGAATAATAAAAAAACTCATCTTGCCTTCAGGAGGAGATGGATTGCAGACATATATAGAAATTATCTGACTTATTTTTTTATCCCCTTCAACATAAGAATTGGAGAAAAGTGGTTCTTTTTGAATATGTATTGTTATGTATTTCGTTATGTTATGTGGTCTTTTTTTGGTTATGTGTTCCTTATCTAAGCTTTTTTCTTTGTGGTTTGGAGTCTCCAACATATATATATATATATGTGTCGTCAGAGCTTACAGTCCAAGAGTTGATGTTATGCTGCCTGCTGTCATTGCTTTTGTGACAGCACAAAAAGCTGAGGAATAACATGAATGAAAGTTAGTGAATCAAAGTGGTAAAGACAAAATACTACTCCTAAGAATGGTTTGTGTCAGTTGTAAAAAAATAATTTTTCCCTCAGGCTGAAAAGGAGAAATAGATGTCAGAATTCAGAAAAAAAAGCTGTTATTTAACAAAAATAAAGCTACTGTTTAAGTATTAGTTTTAAATGGGAAGCAAAGCATGAAACCACAGGCAATTTGTGTGTGCGCAGTGTTGCAAAAGACACAAAAGAGACTGCCAAGCACAGCAAACCTGGGCTTGAGAGGCGAGTGTTCAGAAAGGGTGTCCAGAAATGCACAGCAAAATCTGAAAAGAATGCTGTGCTTTTCTCGTTGTTTTTTTTAAGCGTGCAGAGAGTGGATGTTAAACTCCCGTTGCGTGTATTTAAGGTCGCTATCTCTAACTCACGCCATTCTGGTTAGAAGCGGAAGCATTTGCTGGAACACATTCAGAGAGCCCAGATCCTGACTGGGTGTTGCTGTAATTTCCATGCTGATTTTTAAATAGTTGCTCATCTGCACAAATTAAGTTCTGTCGTTACTTGTCTTTTGACATTGTAGACATCAAACTTCAAAGGCTTTCTTGACTGCCAGATGAAATATTGGCATCCTCTAATTTCTAATAGTCGCTAAAATGAAAGAGTGTTACAGGTTCTGAGCTGGAAAGAGTAAGTCTTGATCATGTTGGAATACAACTGGAATGAGAAATCTCATTTGCTCTTTGAGAATAAGTTACAAAGAATTTGAGTAAAGCAGGAAAGATGACTTGGGGTTTCTGTTTTCAGTATTCAAAAAATTAGCTCATAATTGAAAAAAGAGCCTGATTCTGCCGACACGTAATTTGTTATTTAGCATTATAGAAACACACTGTTTTCACAGAAGGGGATTAAAACATCGAGAAAGAAACCATTTTCAGTTCTGCTCCTTCTCACCATACTGTGGTTTTACTCTCTTAGGTTGCTGTGGATATGAGTTATGCACAAATTATGAAGTGCAGCGTTGTAGAATGAGAGCACAGAAGACCTGCCATTACGTTTGCCAGATCAGTGCTTTCAGTTTTCCAGTCTTCTTGCTCTATTCAGAAATTTAAGGCTTATATTTGAACAGTGGCTGTAGAAAGTTGTCCTAGATTTCCTTCTTCCCATAGTAGAGATATTGTTGCATGTTTTTGATGAACTCTTGCCAGCATCTGGAAGATGTAATTTCTGATCAGTCTCACTGGGTTTGCAAATTTACTGTTCTCTTTGCTACGGATTTTGCTAGGAAAAAAATGAACAACATGGCATTTTTTTACATTTGATTTGGGGGGGTTGTGCTTTTATCAGCCTCTGCTTTTACCATTTCTGATGGGTGGTGGTAAACTCATCTCTAAATATTGTTACAGATAAACAGTAGTGAAAGAAGAGACTTGTAAAAACCAACAGGTTCACTTAGTAAGGGTTTGTATTCTGCGAACTGCAGAGCTTTGGTGAGAGCAGCAGAGTGACTGTGTCCCCTCGGCTCTGACTGCCATTAGCTTTGGGTCCCTGGTGCATTATACAGCACTAATTAATACTAAAAAGCAAAGAAAAAACCCCATGCAAAAAACCTTCTAAGAAAAACCTGTAATATTTCCATAGGGTATTTCTAAGAGTTTGTAAAGTACAGACTTTAGAATGAAATTAGTTTTGTCTCGGGCACTCCAGTGAATCTGGGTTCTGGGGAGAGGGCAGGACGCCTGTTAACACTGGGAGAGATGACTTCTGCTGCTGCTGTCTGCCTGTTCTGAAAGCCCCATTTTAAACTCTGCTAAAAGCCACTTGATGTCAACACCTTGAGATCCTGCATTTTCAAAGCTTCTTCTGTTAGAATCAAAACATGGGTACAGAGGAACCTGTGCTGGGGTAACACTGAATGTTAGCACGATGTGCATGAGCCTGGCCAGATGGGCAAGTTAGATAAGAAGTGCAGCTTTTGCCACATGAATGTCTGTTTTCCGGGCAGTGAACTGTCTGGGTTTGATCTGTTGTTGTGCTGAAATGCCAGGACTGGAATACAGTACAGAAACCAGGACACCTGATATGAGCCTTAGTGTTTGATTCACTGGCAGCTGGGTTTTCCTGGGCTTAATTTGATTGCTTATGGGAACTGGGGAAGCAAAACCTCAGATTTATAAAATTCTCAGGTTTCATGTATGTTTTAAATGATATCCCTAAAGTGTTTTGGGGCCATTCCGAAGAAAAAGGAAAAGATGCAGGAGTGTGTACTTATTTTCCACAGTTGCATATGGCTGTACTAGATCTACTTTAGTATTTACATAACATTTAGCCTCTTGAATTCTGTCTGTAATCTGAATTCACACCTTTGATGCTTTCCTTTGTGGAGAGCATTAGACTTGGTTATAGGTCATGACAGAAGTGTCACCTTTTGATTAATCACATAGAGCATCACCTGTATCATTTCCATCCTCAGCCTGGTTCAGTCTCAGCCTTCTTAATGCCATGCTGATGGTTCAGCTGCTGATTTCTGTCTCCAGATAACGTCAGTCCATATTAATGAATGTCATTAATTGATTAAAATGATTCATGAGATGACTGAGATTTCAAAGAGTCCAAACTTCAAGTATAACGGCAGAGAAGCTACTGATCATCCGTGTCTGACGGGGCTGGAGTAATTTCTGGGAATGGTCTGATAACTTGCATCCAAGATTCCTGTAGAACTGTCATTTTGAAGGCATTTTAATTAGATGTTGTAATGTGGATTATTAGGGAGAAAAGTAAATTCCACAGAGCTTTGGTCACCGTGGGTTTTCTTTTTTCCCCTAGACCTTCAGCACCTGTGAACTGCAGATGCTCAGGGCAGGTTTGAATGCTGTTAAGAGGACCAATAGAGTCAAGGGTTGTATTCATCCTGCAGCGACTAGTGAAATGGATGAATTTTTGTCTGTATGTATGCCTTAAACATTTTTTGGCACCAAAAGCGTCATCTCCAGCTCTTCTCATCCAACATTTTAATGGTCTGCCACAGCTATTTATGCCTTTGTAAGGCTGATGGACAGTTCTCATAACGTGCCTTGTCAATAGCTCTGTTTATTTGTCGTGGCAGTCTTGCAAGCCTGTGCTGCTTCATTCTCAGCAAGGACAATACAGTTGCCATTCTTCTTTGTCCTAGGATGATTTTTTCCTGCTAGGAAAACTGAATGGGCGCAGCATTAGTCAGGGACCGTAGTTTTCAACGCCTGAGAAGAAACACTGTGATTGTCTAGCCTGACGTCTTCAAAACCTCATCTAGCAAGTTTGGCATTGACTTGTAATTTGCAGCTCACAAGCTTTTCATTCTGTTCATGAACGTGTGAGGGAATAAATGACAAGTTTAGGGGTTGAGTCTCAGTTCTTTACTCATGTGATGAAGGTTGCTGCAGCCACTGGTTGCTTGTCTCAAAATGTGTCTGCAGTACCTGGGCTTCTAAATTAAGTGCACCAACAGTTTTCCTAATGATTTGCCCAAGATGCTTTTAGTTAATGAAGGACAGAGTTAATGTTTCCCTTTCTTCACGTGAGTAAAACGTAGTGCTAGTACTGAAATAACCAATTTGAGTCTTCATGATGAAGCCTTTGTTCTTGAAAGTACCAGGACTTGTATTCATCCTGAAGACAGTTCTCTCTCTGCAATGTTGTATACTCTTGTGTGCATCTGCAGCTGTATATTTAGAGCTGGATGTAATGTTTCTAGAGACAATAATGTCCTTAATCTAGTGCTAGATTACTGCCAGGATTAGATGTGAGGGCTGTGTTTAAGAAGTGCTGTTAGAATTCGGTGGCATCTACAGTGCATCTGCTGCCACCAAGGCACTGCTGCTGCATTTCTGCCTCTTGCAGGGGTCACAGCATCAGGCTGGAACACTGTGTTTCCAGCTCCGTGTCATAAACTCCCAAGTGAACAATATACTGGAAAGAAATGGAAAAAAACCCCATAAAAATATTAATAAAAATAAAAGAATAGGGTGGCTGATGACTAGGTATATCTTCCTTGTAAGCGGGCGTGTATAGACAGTGAGCTTAGATGAGATAAAAAAGAAAATGGGAGACAAGACAAGAATTTTAGAGGTGTGGTTTGTCTGGCACTGGTGTTTGTGGCTGAGCTCGTAATGCTCTGATATGCACTAGATACGCTCACAGGCAGTTGCACCTTTGAAAATAAGACGCTCCTTCTTCGTGTCTAATCCTTGCATCACAGGAATGGCTCCAAATGTACAGTGAGGCCTTTGATCTGTGCTTCGAGAGTGATACTGGCAGAAAATTATCTGGATAGGCTGTGGAGGTGTTAGGATGTGGGTCAAACTGAAACTTTCTATCGGTACTTTGGATCTGAGTCTTACATTTTTTTTTTTTCTTTTTTTTGCTTTCCAAAGAACAAGATCTGAGGTTGAGGTTCTGAACTTAAATCTGAAGCAGAGAAGCATTTTCCTCAGTTATTCTCTGAACTTTTGAGTTGGATTTAGTGATCTGAACTCTTGAAAACGTTGGAGGATTTTTGAAGTCATCTGCTATGCTGTTTACAGTGTTGAATTTGGTTTTGGTTTCTGTTTTATTCATTTCCAGTAAGACCTGGTGATTTTTTGCAAGAAAACAAGAACAGAATCTGATTTGATATTCAAAGATCTATATTTTAAAATTATATATTTTTCAGAAACAGAAAGCAAAAAGGTCTTTCTCAGCAGGATAGAGAAAAAGTCAGGTTACTTTATTTTGCAAGCTTTGTATTTCCTTTCCGATAATAATACTTCCCTAAAATGACTTGATAACATCTAGTTGAAGCTTGCTGAGCACTTGGGCCTTTTTCAGAGGTTAAATGTGGACGCTGTGCCTTATTTTAGGAGGCTTTATATTTATTTGACCTATTTCTTTGTCTCTGGGGAAATTAATAAACAAATCTCTATATAAAGCGTTCTTCTGTAAAAGGTGTCTGGAAAGATGTAAGTAGGAAAATGACGCTAATTATTCTTGATGCTCAGCCCTTCATACTAATTCTGCTCAGGTTGATTTGTTGGTAAGCCACATTTTTCATCGTAGTAGTGCCGTGAGATTCTGTTAGTGCTGTAGTGCCATGTAGCCAGGGCAATTCCTAGGTCACTGTTAGGATTGTGAGCTGTGCAGCAGTGGTGTCACACAGTGACGTGGTGGCGTTTGTGGATTGTAATTACACAGAGGAGGGCAGGAACGCTTACCCCTTTTTTCCATTCCTGCTTTGAGTAAAGCTGATGCAAGCAGTAGTGGGCAAAACTCAGGATGTGTGTTCAGGTGTGGAGTTCAAATGTACACCTAATTTGGAAGCTTTTGTATTCTGCTGAAACCAAAACACCGCTGAGAGGAAGCAGCTCATGTTTTTGTCAGTGTTTAGAGTCCACATCATAGCACTCACTGGTGGTTGGAGGTCTGTGATGGATTGAATTCAGATTTGGCATTAAATGCTAATGTACCTCAGTAGTATTGGTTTTCTGTTAGCTTTCTCTTGGAAAATCTGTGGCCATCTTAACTTTGAGCGAGGAGTTCACTAGTGACCATTCCGATTTCCTTGGTGGAAATTTTTTAGGCTAATGGTAGTAACTGTTTGTTGAGGTCAAAGCTCTGAACAAGTGCACTTTCCTCCCTGAATGGAAAACTCAGTCTACAATATTATATTTGCATTATTTAAGGTTTTATAGAAATGAGGTATTTCCTTTAGAGACAGTAAATAAATTAATACAATAATCCTGATAGAAGACAAGGATGTTGCTGCAGAATTATGCACAGGAGAGCCAGACCTGGCAATGTAATTGAGCTTGAAAACCAAAACATAATTGCCAAGGGTGGGAGTGAAACTTGCAGCCATTGTGCTGACACAACCTGAAAGTTCAGCTTGTCTAAAAGGCTGGAATTATTTTAAAACAGATTTTTGATATGAAACTGGAAGAGGAGCAGGGGGAAGTCAACCTAATCTAGTGTGCAAAGATGCTGTTTTGGGAGGGTGTTTTTCACTGAACTCTCAAGTATATTAGCCATCTCTGTGTTGATGGACTGTGTGCTACCCAATTTTTCCCAGTAGCATTGTGGCTTCTTTATGATCTGGAAATATAAGAAAGGCCAAGTAGTTAGAGGAAATCCAGAAAGCTGATTTTTCCTGCAGCCTGGGAAGCACTTGTATTGCTTTTCACCTTCAGATGTGCATCGCTCGCTGCTGGCCATATAAATAACTGGGTTTTTCCAAAACAGCATCACCCAGAGACACATCTGGATGGTCTGGTGTGCTGTGGGAGCCCCTGGCTCGTCTGTCAAGCAGTAGCAGGGGGGGCAGGTACATCTGTTTCTTTGCCCACGCGTGAGCCCTGTGTCAGAGCATGCAGAGGAAACGAGTGTGTCTTGTTGAGGGCTGAATCATCCTCTTGGAACAGAAACTGCTGTTGGAGGACTAAGGTGGCTTAGTTTTCCAAAACACACTGAGACAGAAGAGCAGTGCGTGATGCATTAGCTTCTGATAAACAGGGCTTCTCTGGGAGGCATCTCTTCAGAGCTGTGTGCACCGGGATCCCTGGGGGAACTACTGCAATGCTTTGGAATTCTTCTCCAGCCTTTCAGGAGCCACTCAGATGAAAGGGTTTGCCAGTTTCGAAGTGCCTAATTGTAGGGCTGTTCTCTGTTCTGCTTTTCAAAGTGTGTCTGTGGAGATGATGATAAGGACACCTTTCTTGAAAAAGGACCTTGCTAGACCAATAAATGTTGTATTGAAACAAAAAGTTTGCTAGTTAGGTATGCCAGTTTCATACCACTTCATTCTCCATGAGCGCAATGCCTTTGTGATTTTAGCTAAATATTTAATTACTTTTTTTTTAAACCAAAGCGTCACTTTCCTTTGCATAGTATCCTTTGCATTGTATACTTTTGTACAGTAAGATAACTTAGAAAGGTAATTTAGGTTCTAACTGGTGTTCTGTGTCCTCTCCATTGTGCATTTCCCAGTCAACTGACACTTTTCTCCAATATTTACTCTGATATTTCACTGCAGTTGCCCTCTCCTTCTCCATTCCCTCACCGTCTCCCTTCCACAGAGGTATTGCACATACTTCAGTCAGCTCTATTTAAATAGCAGCACTCCCTCCCAGTACAAACAGCTCAGTCAGATGTTAAACACTGGGGGAGACCAGCAGTGGAGGAGGCGCCGGGTGGTTCCAGGCTCTGCAGGAGAGTTCCTGCTGGAGGCAAGGAAAGGGCACTTTTGTGTCATGCTGTAGTGCTGAGAGACACAGAATCGGGAGGAGATCACTGCTGCAGGCATGAGAGATGAAACTCACGTAAAATTAAGTAGACCTGTCCAAGTTACTGCAGAAGGTAAGACAGGTCAGACAAAGCACTGTCACTTTAAGCACGTTTTCCCACCTCCTCCTGTAGCAGAAGGTGATTCCAAATGGCTCTGACTCATCCCCAGGAGGTGCCTGTTGTTTTTTTTCCTAATAACAGTTCGAGTTTAGTGAGACTGTCATTAGCAGGATATCTATAGCCTTTTTGAAGGCTCTGGTGCGTGTCCTTTCTCTTCTCTATGTACAGCACGGACCTATGTTAATATTTTTCCTGGGAACTCAAGACCTGCTTGTATTTTCTCCAAAAAAATGAGATTAGAGCATTCCTTACTGGGAATTCAGAAGCTTAGTTGGGTTACTGCGCTCCCTGTTCTGTGCTTGTTCATCAGATTGAGATTGGATGTGGTGTCCTGGGAACTGCAGGGTTAATGGTGCATTAAAAAGAAAAGGAAAAAATTTTAATGGAAATTGACTATTACAGTGTCTGAGGGATTCACTGCTCTACAGGTAAAAGGCATGGACATGATAAGTAATGTTGGAGAATGCTTCTTGAAATGAAAAACAGCTTAATGTATGTTGTGTTTATGCTATGTTCAGTTTTGCAACAATTAAATTTCTTGTAAATAAATTGTAGTAAGAAATGAGCTGGTATGAGCATTGAGGAGGTGGTGAGAACTGTGAGTATTGCAGAGTCCATAATTCAGATTCTATACTTCTGATGGGACATGAGATCCTGGATAGCTCAGCTTCTTACAAATTCAGTAATTTACACTTGGATGGCCTTTCAGGTTTGTCTCATATTCCTGGACGATAGAGGTGAATGTGTTGCTTCCCTCACAAGCTGCCTTCGGCCTCTTTGGTTTGTAAAACCCTAAAATTTTCCATGGGAGGAGCAGATCCTTGCACAGTGGATATGACCCTACTGATAACAGATGTGGTTTCCTTGTTGACCTTTTGTTGACCTAACAGATTATCCGAACAGCAGGCCTTTGGGGATCTGTAAACCAGAAGTGAAAACCACTGCAAGTGCAAGGATGATCTGCAGTAGGAACATGCTTTTGCTGGTACCTAAACCAGTTCTGAAAAATTCAGCTGCGCAGGGGTCTCCTGTTCACGGTACGCACCAGTTTCCAGTTATTCCGATTATCCGGTGCCACCTTTGTATTTGAAACCAGCCGATGACCTTTCATTCCCAGCTCTCGGGGCTGCCCCTGGTTGAAGTAGTCATTAAAGAGTGGCATTTTAATCTCATTGTGTCTGCTTGGTCTGAAATCCTTACACGCAACCCTCTCTCCTCTCTCTGATTTAGCAGCACTTGATGCATTTCATGGAGTGTGACACAGCTGATTCGTTGAAAGAGAATTGATAATAGAGAGCAGCCTTGAACAAGGATGTGGTTTTGTTTTCTGTTAAATCATCGTTGCTATAGTGACCTAAGATCTGTTTAGCCCTCAGTAGGTATATCATATTCTGGGCAAAAGTTGGGGATTTTTCAGTATTCCTCCAACAATTGCTTTACAGAAGTGGGTGTGTGTATAGTCTTTCTGCAAGAAGTCCCTGGTTCTCTCATTGCTGCTCCTGTGAGTACCTGCTGGATTTTGGCTGGTGGTGTCCCTTCCTTGCTGAAGTAATTTCAAGGAAGTTGGATAAATAATACACCCATCTTGTCAAGGTTGTAGAGTATTTTTTCCCAAAGGAGAGTTTAATGGACTGCAGTGATAAATGCAAAAATACAGAGAACATGAACCCTGCTAAGGAGTGGTCATTCTTATGAATCGGTGACCCAATTTTGGAGGAGGAGGAGGATGTTTTTGAAGCTGATTCACATGATTGGAGTAAGGAAGTCTGAGTTCTTCTCTCACATCTCTCAGGTATGATCAAGAGTGTGGCGCTGCTACAAGCTTAACTGAGATTTTCTTCTTCTCGGTTGGACAGTGGGGGATAGTTATTCTGCTCTTTGACATCTTTACGTTCATTGGGAGGTGTTGAAGTCTGCAGGGCATGCTTGGAGAGTTGCTGCTCCAAGCAGAGATGCTCCACCTGGCAGAGGGGTCAGGCCAGTGTCTGTGAAAGTCTCGCTGTGTCTGGCACGCTGTGTCAAACACAGCTCCTCCCTTCCCACTCCTGATTTCTGGCCTGAGACCAATTCCTGCCCCTTGGCAATGATCTGGCAGATTTGGCCACTAGCTCAGGCAGCCTCCAGCTCTGCAGTGGGGCAGGTGCACCTGGCAGCATGTCCTCATCCCTGTTAGCAGAGGTCTGAAAGCAGGAGACAAGGTTTCTTAGATAGGCTTGACCTTAGAGCTCTTTGGACGCCAGCATTGCAACCAATTTAACATTCAGTGCTACTGGAAGTCTCAGGGGAATTCCCTTTGTCATGTTAAGCTGGCCAGAGAGCAAGGGTTGATTTCTTACAGGCTACTTAGAGAGGGTCATCTTGATAATGGGCATCTTCGGAAAGTCTTCAAGATAAGTGTCTCATTTTACTCCCAGAAATTCAAATAAGCGAACCTTCAGAAGTGCTCCTTCACCTGGGTTTGACAGTAAAAGAGAAGAATGTCCTTGTTTAACAACCAAAAAAAATGATATGAATTTCAGTTAAATAATACATTTTTCCTGCTTATTTGACTTTCCTGTCGTGGTACATATTCCATTATATGACCTTATTTTCCCTTTTTCTTAATAATGAACTTCTATTCCGTCCTTTTAACTTGCTTCAGATCTGAATTAATTTGAAGTTCTTCCCACTGCTGGTGTCTGCCGCACAAGTTTTACATACTTTAAGCTCATATGTCCTAATGTTGAGACCAGTTTTTTCTTGTCAGGTCTTTGATGGACAATTTTGGCCTGTCCCTTTGCTAAAGCTCTGCAGAACTGATATTTCAGCCCCACTGCAGATTGGAAGTTTTTTTTCTGCACAGTGTGGGGTAAGCTGTTTCTTACTGGCAGCTCTTATATTTTTATCAGTTTCGTAAGGTTAATTAATGCAACAGCCTCCAGTCTTGGTTGTCTTAAATATTTAGAGGAAAGAAAGAGATTTGTGCACATTTTTGCTGCTGAGCTAGATTTGGTTGAACTTCTGTTGGATTTCTGAGTTAAGATTCCCAGTTGGTATAAATCAGTGAAGTTCCACAGATGTATTTTGGATGACCGGCTCTGTGGAGGATCTGGTCTTCCTCAATTAAATCTTGTCACTTGCTGAACCTGAGCTACTTTGCTCTGAGCATATGACAGTTGCTGCTGTATTTTTTTGTCTAGAGAATGTAGGATATATTTCTTCTGTCTTTTACTTCTTTGTAGCTGTAAAGAAAGACAGGTGTGTGTGTGTACATTTATACACACACAGACACGCATGGATGTTTATACACACAGTCACCCACACACAGAGAATTGTGCTGGAAAACCCCCTCCCTCTTTTTCCTATCATCACTAGTGAACTAATACACCCTAGACTTTGACTGACATGGAACCTCACTGAAGATTTGGGTCACAGTGTCCAAATTTGTTTCCACGTACCAAAAAATTTCAAACTCAACCAACCAAAACCCGTCCAAGCATTGATACCCAACTTGGAGATACTGAGGAATAATGCAGCTCCGAGCAGAAATAATTTAGATTTGCATCATGGGGAGACCCCATGGCTCCTTGGATTGAGCATTCATTTCACTACACAGAGCAGGTGAAATCTTTTCCTGTGGTCCAACATGTGAAACCACCAGCTTACCTGGAGAACTGGGGAGGGAATGGTGGTGATGGGCAGGCCAGGAGTCTAGAAAGTCTGATGGATTAGATGAGATTGTTGTTCCAAGAAAGCTCAGAAATATCTTTGTGTAGTTTTGGGGCAGAGTTGGGTGTCTCCTTGCCTTTAGTCTTTTTGTCTGTTTTGTTATCAGGTTAATCTCTGTGAGATTAACATTGACTCTCTCAAGTCATTATGACAAGTGAGTGTGGCAGTAAATTCTTCCATGTCAAGAAAAAGACAAATGGTAATGTACTGCATATTGTGGCACAGCACTACTAGCTGCTGAACTTGATAAATGTCTTCTGATAGGTTCTGTAGTTAATGAACAAAGATGTTAATTGCCCTTATCTGAAATAGCTGTATTTGCAAGGACATTCTCTGGAGCCATGGATGTCTTCTAACAGAGATTTATTTCAAATCAGCCATTGTTTTCAGCAGTTTCAGAGTCCATTACCCTTCAGTATCAACTGAATAGTCTCCACCCCCATCAAAGTTTTGAGAGCAGTCAGCTCTTCCTACGTGTTATTCAGCAGGTTTGAATCTTATTTGGGTATGGAAAACCTCTGTGTGATACAACACTCTTAGCATCCCGGGCTACAGAAGGAGCATGGCTCATTCTTGAGAGCAGCCAAGAGAGAAACAAGCACCTGACAGCGGAAGAGAGAGGGTCTGGAATAGCCCCATTTCCCCCCCACCATCTGGAGTCTTTAATTGGGCAAATCATTCTTCGTTGTTGTTGTGTTGGTGGGAGTTGTCAGTCTAAATATGTTTTAATGCAAATAACCATCTCTATTTGTAGAATTCATCTTTTCTAGATGCTGTCTTTGGAAAATATGCAGCTGAAGATTTAGTGCATTATTATATGAGTAAATGCATACAAGCCCCATATTAACAATGGATGTCATGTTTATTCTTTCCCTTTTAGAATTTCCCATGGAAACAAGTGGGCAGATTTTTGCATTATTGAGTAGTTTGCTGCTGCCGACTTTTCCCAGAAACACAAGAGAAAACCAGGCTTATGCAGGAGCCTGCATGTTCTTCCAGTTTTGGGACCACTGGATTCCCCTAAGATTTGATTTGTAGTAGGTTGTGGTGTGTGCCTATTCTGGTGCAAAGTTTCAGAGCTGTATGATTAATAAATCTGTATGGAACTGAAAAAAGATCAGGTTCTCACTGAGGTTAAAACATACCTGATTTCCCAGTGGAGAAGTTGCATGTTTTGTTAGGGGGCTAAAGCTAATGTGAAGAGAAAAATGTTTCCTTGTGGGGTTTTTGTTTGTTGTAATAAATTTTCGTTTGTGACTCTCTTGCAGTTTTTTAGAACATGTTCAACAGCAAACAGCCAGAAGTTCAAACTGTAACTGTAAATCTGTAAGCTGACATATGTAGATTCTCTGGCCAAAGTTTGCTAAGTCAGGATTAATTTTGTAGAGTGAGGGAGTAAAGTCCATTATCTTGCTTCATTTCATAGATTTCAGACTTTGCCAGGAAATAAAAATTTCCTTTCAAAAATGACAACTATAAAAATAAGAATTACTATTTTCTTAAATAAAGGCATTTTCAACTGAACTTGACGTGTTGCTGCTCAAGATGCTGTGGCTTTAGATTGTCTGATACCAATAATTAAACTGAAGTATTCAGGTCTTCAGCTCCCCCTTCCCCATGATATGCTGCCCCTAAGTTATGTTAACATGCTATTTTCTGTTTCACGTTAGACATGGGGCTGAAGGAGCTCAAAAGTAATCTGGCAAAAGCTGGATGGGTTCCCTGATCCGCCTGACGCCACAGCCAGACAAATATTTGTACGGGCAGAGACAAAGTGGGTGGATGGAGGTGGGAATGCTGCTTAAGACTAGTATTGATGCCAGGTGCTTCGTGGTGACCCACTGAGGATCTGTCTCATTTTAGGTATTTTCAAATCTCTGAATCCACATTTCTGGCCGTGTGTGTTGTTCTAATTTGACTTTCCCGTGGAGAGACCTGAGGGTGAGGATGCAGCTTCTGGGGGGTGGGTGCAAGCAGGACCAGCTGCAACACGAGAATGTGTGCAGCACTTGCACTGCTTATTTATCAACCACAATGATTCACTGTGATTGACGTTCACACACCTGAATGTGAAAATAACCTGTGTTTTAAGAGGAACCAGTGGCTCAGGCTGTGGTTTTACCTCAGGCCATTTCCTGATAAATGGCTGAACTGTGCTTGGTCTTGAGAAAACACTGCTGAGGAACATGGCTCTGTCCTCGCATCTGTGTGTGGAGAGATTAGGGAAAGGACACCTTTGTGTGGGGCTGACCTTCCCCTAGTGAGTGCCATGGTCTCTGTGAGGAGCACCACAGCTCTGTGAACTCCCAGAAGACTCTGGTCTGATGACGGCTCTGTTTTGGTGCTTCTTCAGAGCATTTCTGCCCAGCCCTGATGTGCGAGCAATGGTCTTCAGTGTTAGGCAGCACAATTTTAAGGAGACCTACACAGTGATAAATCTCTTTGCTTTAGACTCTCTCAAGTGTGAATCAGAGGTGAAGCTGCCTGTAACTGGTGTTTTCAGAGCTGAAAATATATTACTTCTTACGACTTGGTGTTTTTAGTGAAAGCAGAAGCAATGCATTTGATGATGCTTACAGGGACTGAAGTATATTTAGGCTACTCATTTTTTGAGTAAGATAGCAAACAACTGAATGTGTGTAGTATGGCTAGGTAGAAGGTATGGACATGGGATCATATCAGTGCTACATAAAGTAGCTCACTGACATAAGGCTTTCATCTAGAGTGATTGACCATCTGCGTCATTCCATCGTATGGTTTGGGTAGTCTTCCCATCCTTGGCAAACTGCAGAGCTCTGTTCCTCCATTCTCCTTAAGGAACAGGACTGTCTTGTGAGAAGAGGTGTATGCCTGGGATGAAATCACTTGTGTATGGCTACAGAGCTGTGGTTGAACTGGATCAGTTGTCTTTAATGCTGTTTAAATGGATGATTTAAGGTATAGGAGAAGCTTCTCTTGGGAGCAGATTCTGTGAGAATTCCTCAAATCTTCTTTGAAGTTAATGGAGGGTATTAAGGACAGTCAGCACCTTCTTAAAAGAGAAATTTAAATTGCTTTGATTAATTTCATTTTATATTTGCATTAACTGGTTCTGGATTTCTCCCTTCTCTGGTCTTTCAGAGCATGTTTTTGATAACTTTGCCCCCTGAGCATACTAGATTTTACGTTGACTGTTTTGATATTTTTCCCTGAGTGTTGTAATGCTGATTACCAAAGGATCCTGGGCCTTTCGCTTCCTGTGAGAACGAGATAATTACTCTCCAGTAGGCAACACATGACGTACAGTATCAGCATTAAGCCACTGGGATTCCAGTCACTAGTGTAGAACAATATTGTGGGTAAATGAATAAGCAGAAGTTTATCATACTTCCTGCATAACAAGGTTTTCGTTAAAGAGACAGTGAAAATTGTTTTCACCCAGGGCTGGTGCAAAATGAGCGCTGCCGCAGCAACAGTTAGGGGAAAAAGATATTGAGGTTGAGTTCCGTGGCTCGCTGGGTTTTTCTTGCTGAGAAGACAGCTGAATTCTTGTAGCAGCAAAGGTGGATGACAGGGCTGTCACTGCATTTTTGGCGGATGACGTTTATGGGCTTAGAAACATGTATGAAGTGTATAACTTCAAAGTACGGCTTCCAGATGCACCACCTACTTAACTTATGGAGGAAAGTTGTACCAATTAGAAGTAGAGATGTTCCAAATGCAATTTGCTTATTTCACACTCGCCCCCAGGAATCCTGTGTTGTGATTTTAGGAGTTGGCCCTGTTTGACCCTGAAATAGATGTGGTTTCTCCCTTGCCTTCGTTATTTCTAGGCTGTCAGTTAAAAATAACTTATGTATTGGGCACAGTGGGAGTAAGTTTGAGAAGTTGAAGTTATATGTAAATCAGTAATAGTGAGAAAATAATTCATAAATGTAATGAGCTCCATTCTCTTGCAAGACATGGTCAAGTCTATGGTTTATCCATGAGGTGAGATTAATTATTTTTATATGAAAGTAGTTTCTCTGCCACAGCAATACCGATCAGTTCACTTACGCTGTAGCACAGCAAAGTAAATGATGTCTTTAAGGACCTCTGTTAGATATTCAATTACTTTTAAAATCACTTGCATAAAGTACAGTGTATGTACGCATACTCAATGGATGCACAGCTATAGCACTGTGTATTTATTTAGTTCAGGACATAATTTCATGTGTGCTTGCATAGATACATTTATATTTCTACTTATCTCAGAGATAACTGTACTTCTCTAGTGCCTAAGTATTACAGGGATACTAACAAGGAGTTTCATGCTTAAGTTTGTTTTCCTGCAACTATCAGTTGGTGTTGTACATTTAATTGCAAAATGCGGTTACTTATTTATGTTTTAGTTGTGACTTTCATTTTAAACTGGACATCAGCACTCTCAGCAGGAAAACAGGGCTTACCTATAGGCTGAGATGAGTACATTGGTTGCTTTGCTTTTGCTTGAGTCTGAAACTTCAGGGCTGTATGTCTGGAGCCCCAAGAACCACTGTCAGATGAAGGAGTCTGGATCCTGATGATGTAGTTGATCAGAATTGCAGCTGGGGAAAAGAACAAGGATGTGTGGAATAAAGCAGCCTTGCTACAGGACAGTGTTGTTCTGTCTCTGTGACTGAGATGCTTCTTCATGCATTGAGAGCATGTTCTTGGCCAGACTCCTTCATAGCTCAGTTCAACCTGGAATTAGGTTCCATTGATTTTTGGGTCCAGGACAGTTCAACATTCTTGTATTTCAGGCACCTTGGTCTGGCCTGGTTTTGTTTTTATGTGAGTGATCTTAACACTTGAAGGAGGTGGAGGAAGGTGGCTGGATGGGTGTCTCTCTTGAATGACCTGGGTAGGAATTTTGCTTTCCAATTAGATTTTGCAGATATTTTCAACACCAAGAGTATTTCTCATAGCGCTGTTCTTACTTTGAAATTGTGAAACTTCAGCTAAGTAAACATTTTTTCCCTTCTCCTTTGTTTTCTTGCAGCCAACTGGGTACATGGAAAACTCCATTTCCTACAGTGCTATTGAAGATGTTCAACTGCTCTCCTGGGAGAATGCCCCTAAGTACTGTTTACAGCTCACAATCCCAGGGGGTACTGTCCTACTGCAGGTACAGTAAACATAGAAGTACAACTTTCTTTCTCTCTTACTGTGAATCAACTTCTTTCTGTTTCCTGTGCATGAAATCTTAATTAGATGGACTCAGAAAAGGCAGAGAACTTGGTGCTGTCAAATTGTCTAACCACCAGAAAATTTTCTCAGGGTGATAGATCTGAAACTCTGTGTGATGTTTTAACAGTCAGAATGGACTGGGGCCATGGTGATTAAATCTTCTTGCTGATTTTGTGCAGCAAAGTACTGCTCCGTGTAAAGGCATGTTGATACGGGCCTGGAATGATTGTATTTTTACATATAGTCCTATTCCAGCATGAAAAAAATGTCATCCTTCAATTCATATAGGAAACTCAGAACTTGGACTGGAACTGACAGATACCTGTTTTTAAAAGATACTCAATCGTCACTGAAATATTTCAGTATATTTGTATGGATATCTGTACTGGTTCTCTAAGTGTTGTTTTCAAACAGAAGACACTGTGTTTACATTATTCCAGATTTCTTCATCCACTTGTGAGGCTTTATAGGCCCCCTTAGGTCATTGCAAGTTTTAATGACAGAAAAGCCCTCCACAGCGCTGAGCTTTGGAATAAATAGGAAAAGCAACTGAAAACCTGGCTGCACGGTGCCCAAAGAACTTTGAAAGGTCGCAACTTAAAGATACCTAATTGGCTTTGACTTAACTCTTGCATGGTTCTCTCTCACGTTTCTCAGTGTTATTTTGAAGATAGTTTATCTGTTACCCTTTGGGATTTTACTTTTTCAGTTGATTATAGAGCCATGACTGTTGTGTATATGTATTTCATCCAGGTAGGACTGTAAAGGGAAGGCAGGAAGACAAGCCATGATTTCCCAACAGCTAGATTAGGGTCCTTGTTATTGTTGAAATCTTCCTTGCCTAATGCATTAATGGAATTAATTTGACAGAAAGTTGTCTAAATTTCTCGAGTTGGATGATTTTCTCGTAATAATTTTGATTCTGCTTTTTCCATTAATTTCCCTAGTGGTGCTAGCATTTATGTTTATATCTTTTTCAACAGATGGAATAGTTACACCTGCCTTTCCAAATTCCATTTCCAGGTCTTTATTCTGTAGTTTATGGCAGCTGCCTTTTTGGATCTGCTTAATGGGAAACAAGATAAAGCTTGAACCCACAGCTTCCTGCTGAGTGGAGAGGAAATTGATAGGGTAGCCAGGCTGTAATCTGGAGCAGCCTGACATTTGTCTCTTAAAAAAAAAAAAAAAAGGAAAAAATAAAATCCAACAAACCAAACGCATAAATAATTAAGTTTCTGAAAAAGCAACATCTTAGCATGGATACTTTGCTATTTTCTTCAAAAGAATTGGTGTCATTATGTAACCTCATAGGAACTCATAAAGAAGAGGAGCGAGCTGGACTTCTGCTCTGTTTATTGCTGCCTGGCTGAGCACTCTGGATCAGATTACATTACAACTATGGGAATTTCAACATAATTCAAAATACAAACTTTAAAAAAATGTTTTTAATATGACTTGGTCCTTGGTAGTATCTTGATTCATCAGATGTGGTCAGATTGGAGGCGGTATAAAATTAGATTTCCTTTATACAGTTGTAATATGTATTCACAAATCCAAAACAGTTCTCAAAGTTATGTTTAGTCTGCTTAAGAAATCAAGTTGAAAAAGCTGGATTTATGAAGCAGTTGAGTTCAGCAGAAATTCTCTAGTATATGTAACAAAGAGTAAAGATATCCAAAAGACACTTTCACTGAGGAGCTGAGAAAGTAGCCCTTGCATAGTTCAGTTATTTCCTGAGTTCCAAAAGACTTCAATGCATCTCTGGGAAATTGTGACTTCTAGTTTTTTCTGAAATCATTCAGTGCTGCTAATCTGAGCAGCAGCATGCTCAGATGTAATGTCCAGCTCTAGTATCAGGAAGTGTATGATAGTGGAGCAAGTCAAACTAGTCCGAAACATGTTCCCAGTACGGTTTCTTCTCAAGTGCACTTTTGGTAAAATCTGTATTTTTATTTTTTTCCCGAAGCCTTTAAATGAAGTGTGTATATATATGTATGTATATGTATATATATGTATATATATGAATGTAAAAATGTTTAAATGAACTGTTTTGACTACCCCCCAATTTATTTCATATTTCTGATTAATATAAGTTTTGTTTTTTGAGCTATGTTTTTGCACATGCTGCATGGTAAATTCTTTAATACCATGGGATATTACTGACATGATTTGACCTAAAACGAAGCAGTTTAGTACTTTTGAATCACAGGCTTTCCCAATTTTTCATTTTTGAGAAAAATTTAAGATTCCAATTTCTGCTTCACTGCAGGCAGTGTGGATTTATGAAAGGCTGGTCCTGCTTGACTAAGCTGACCTCCTCCTGTGACAAGGTGACCTGCTTAGTGGCTGAGGGAAAGGCTGTGGAGGTTTAGATTGGCTATTAGGAAATACTCTTCACCAAAAGTGTTCTCAGGGCACAGGCTGATCGGGGAAGTGGTTGAGTCACCATCCCTGGAGGTGTTTAAAAGATGCAGATGTGGCACTTGGGGACATGGCTTCGTGATGAGCTTGGCAGTGCTGGGTTAGCCGTTGGATTTGGTCTTAGAGGTATTTTCTAACCTAAACAATCTATGTGAAATGCCACAGGAGAGCCCCAGTCCATGTTCAAGTTTTCATCCCCTCTGTCTGCTGTCACCAGGGTCTATTTCTGGCTTATTAGTGCACAGTAATGAGTCAGAGAGGGAAGAGTGCCATTACCTTTCCTTACATCATCCCGAAGCCCTCCCATGGCAATACTGACCCATCCCAACCTATTTTAACACATGAAATCTGACAGGCAGCGCCGGAGGTGGTGCAGCTCCTCTTAGGAAATCGGATCACGATAACAGGATGTGTCCACCTGGGTTTCAGAGGAAGACCTAGTTCTCAGGCAGCAGACAGCTTAATCCGGGCTGGGTTCACATTTATAAGTCATTTTCATGTGTGGAGTTCTTCCCACTCAGTGTTTGTTGAACAAGCACAACTATCTGAGCGTTTCACTGCCTGGCATTTGGGGATTGCCACTGTCCCATGTGGGAGTCACGGACACCCAGGTTTCTGGGGACCGTGGACTGTCAGTTTTCTAGATGTGCTGAGGGCTTGTGTTTTCTTTCCCCCTGCCAAATGATGTGATCCCTGGTTCTTTCTGTGAGCAGCAATCAGAATCTCAGATTTTTTTCTTCTCTGCAGGTGTGAAAGAAGGTGTTGCTGAAGCTGGCTTATAGGCCACAAGCTCTTCAAGGCCAGGAAATAGGAGCTAAATTTAGCTTTTGATGAAGTGTGAGCTCTTTAGTATCAGGCATAGCTGGGCCTCCTTGCGCTGGGCTAGACTTCTGCTCTTCTGCTTTCCCTTTGTAAAGCACAAGGTGTGATTGTGGTATTGTGTGGATGATTATGAGGAGGATGCTACCCTTGGTAGTGAAATAACTGGAAGAACTTTTTGAAAGAGACTGGGAAAAAACCTTACAGTATAATTTCATGAGCTGCTGAGCAGCAGATGTAGGAAGAGTCCCAGGAAAAAGGCTTTGGTAGTTCAGTCATGACAGTACTGCCTTGCTTTCCTGTGGTGTCCTTTCTTTAGCCTTAAAGCCACCACTTCCATGCCTATCGCTCGTGTTGTTTTATTCATTTCTTGGCAGTCGAGTGTAGTCAGAAGGAAAAACAAACAGAGCAGGAAGCCTTGACAAGCACAACAGTCACACGTTCAGCTCGGTGCTTGAACACGCTGTTTGTGCCAGGGAGTCCCCACAGTAAGTGTTTCCACTGGGTTTTTAGTAACACTTTATTTTAGTCTCCTTGGAGAACCTGGCTTTTGTTTCAAGTGCAAGTCCAGCCAGTGCTGCTGGTGTGGAGAGGTCATGCAAGGACCACAATCCAGCAGAGGCGGGGAATATTTTAAGGAGGAAAGTGGCATTTCTAGCAATTCCCAGCAGCTCTGTCTGTACCCTGGGTTAAGCCAGAAGAGTGGCAGGTTACCCTTGCAGGTCTGCCCAAGTCCTGGAGGTGCAGTGCTGGGATTTGCATGAGCAGTGTGAAGGTTTTGTGCATGCCATGGGGCTTGGCTTCCTGCAGCCCTGGGATGCTCCACTGTTCCTGTGGCTGATAATAAATGGGGGCAGAGAAGCCTGCACTGTTTCATGAATCCCAGTAATGAATATCAGCTGGAAAAAAAGCACAACAAAACCCCCATCCTGCTGTCCAGAAAGCAAGTGAGGGAGAGAGAGAATCACAGAATAAACTCATGAAGAATCAGATCCAGAATCTAGGTCATCAAATAGCACTTATTGCCACATCTTTTCACATGGCAAAATCCCCTAGAAGCATATGTGTGAAGGACGCTGTTGCATGGAAAAACTTGGGAGCAGTTTGCTACATGGGCAAGCCTGTTCTTGTATTCTGAATAACACACATGCCAGTAGCAAGGGATGCCGTGGTGGTAATTTACTGTTAAAGGAATGGCAAAAGCCTTCTCTGTAATTTTTAGAGTGCTCAGTTTCTTGCAGAGTTTCAGGTGTTCTGTTTCTCAGTAACACGCAGGTTCCTATTTAGTCTTCTCCTTGCCTGGGTACAAATTATTGCAGGGGCTGTAACGCTGGTGTGAAGGAAGAGTTCAGTTTCCTATTTTTGTGGGCAAAAAGAAAAATCTGCCTTTAAAACATTCACTGCTTTTTAATAATAAACTTGTATTCCTACTTCTTGACTAAGAAATGAAGTAGTTGGGGTGCAGAGCAAATACTTCTTTTTCAGCAGAGGTGTAAACTTACTCATGTTGACCAAAGCTTTGCATATGCAGGCATTTAATCCCTTGCAGTTTTTCTCCTGTGAGCAGTCTTTTTAAAGCAGGTGAGTTTAATCCTATGAGTAAAGTTTGTAGTACAGCTGATCCCAGGTGGCTTTTCCTCTCTGACTGAACCTTTACACCCCAAAAATGAGAATATAAAATCCTTCAGAACACAGTTCCAGGATCAGTTAATCTTAAAAAAAATACTGCCAACAGTAGATGTTCTTAAAGTAGATAGTCTTCTTCCTCATTGGAATAATAAATAAGTAAGAAAAACTTTCCCTGTGTTCTCAGAATGCCCAGTGAAAGCCTGGTTTAAAGTCTTTTCTGTCTCATTTTCTCCTTTTTATTGTACCCTAGAGCTGAACAAATATAGTAAACTATGCCTTTAGCTGGAGTAAAAAATGGTAGGTTTCAGTTCCCAGGAACTGATGACTTCAGCCCAGAAAGACTGTATTCCATCAATGCACATCAGATAAAACTGTAAATGTCCATGTGCAGCCCCATAAATGAATTGTAATTCCCTCCACTGCTTTACACTTTGGTGCTCGCTGGTTAAACTTGGGAAATGTTACTCACAATTACCTGAATGCTTGAGTAGGTCAGTGGCTGCAGAGCTGGCTGGGCAGCTGAGCACCCACAAGAGCTTGGTGGCTCTTCTGTCATCCTGGCATGCTATGAACTCGCTGTTCCTTGGGTAAGAAAGAAATGCTCCCTGTAGTCCCTTCTCAGTGTAAGCCTGAAAACGAGGAGGGAGGACCAAGGGATGCTGTGCAAGAGTGAGATCTTTGTTTTCCTTTGCAAGAGATCCAGTGTTTCCTGCATATTGCTGTGGTTTTGCTGGAGTCAGGTGGCCAGAAGGGTGCACTGGGAAGATTAGTCCCTGCTGCCTGGGAGAGATGGGGAATGCTGGTGGCAGACAGCTCCCTCAGGGTGGTTGGGGTAAAGCGTTCAGTTTGTGCTGAACACGGTGCAATGAGCGCTGGTGAAATGGCCACTGACTTCCCAAGCTTCTCTTACCACTGAATCCTGATCATTTGTAGAAGTGTGGGGATTCCCTAAAGGTTTGTTTCTCTGTTTTCTGTTCACTGTATCTTCTTTGTCTTGATTTTCCTTGGAAGTGGTCTTGAATAACAGCCCAAGCTCTGAGTGTTTAGGATGGTTCAGACTCCTAACCCAGACCCAGGTGCCGGTTTGCTTGATCACTTCTCTATGATAACTTAACTCTACATGTAGACAGTGCTTGGTCCCACACTTGGAACCCAGTCACTTTGCTAAATTTACTCTTTAAATGCTTTTTGTATATTGCTGCCATAGAGTTACACAATCCTTTGCCAGTTTTGGTTTTGTGTCTTGCAGCATTCTTCATTTCTTTTCTCCCCCAGTATTTGCAGTCCACTTGTGCCTCCTCCTCTGCAGGATGCTGTTGTCCTCACCAATAGTTAGGGCTCTAGTCACTTGCACAATCTATCTACACATAATATCCTCTATTGTTTGCAGTGGTCTTACAGTCTGTCCTCTGGACATCATTAAAGTAGGAGAATAGTTAAGAGTTCTCAGTTTAGGGCTTCAGCATTGGCTCTTGCTTTCAACTTCAATGTCAGACCAGGGACTGAATCAGGTTTACATTTTGCCTCTTTGAGTGAAGTACTTCCTTTTCCTTTTGATTTTATTGATTTAAATAATAGTATCTTAGTTTTCATAGTTCCTACAAACTCAGTCTTCCTAATTTTTTAAGGACATAGTGGATGTGAACCTTGCAGTATTATTGGTACAATTGCTTAGTATACATCAACCCTACAAAAACTTTCAGTTTTACTTATTAAAGGGCGTTGAGGCTAGCATTTGGAAAGCAGGTTTTTTGTTCTGCATGAACAAGTTTTCTCCTTAAAAAATAAAACAGAACAGAAAAAAGGTTCAATTTGAAATTAAGTTTTTCAAAGAAGTCTGGCGAGGTTTTAGGGCGTTCTGTCTGGGCAAAGATAAGAAATATCTAAGTATATTTACTTCATGTCTTTTTAGTTATGTTAAAAATATTCTTTTGCCTTTTGGTGGCTAACTATTTTTGACCTTTTTATTGGATTAAAATATAGTGTAAAGTATATTGAATTGAAATTTAATTCTATAACATATAGGTAAAAATCTGTCTTGTGTTATAATGCACACATATACATAAAATACTGTGTAAATAACAGAAAATCATTAAATACTGGCTGACCAAAATATCCTGAAGATCTGCACTCCAAATATTTCTACAGTTTTTCACTGCATGCAAAGAAAACAAAATAGAAAAGGAATGTTTTTTGTTTCCATTTGTGGCAATTTCATATTCTGATATGCCAGCATTCTTCTTGAAATGGAAAGTTTTTGATAAATTCTGTGGTCAGCCAAGATGATTTGTAATATATTTATTCCTGCTTTATTGCCTCAACATGTAGTGGAGGAGCAGTTGATTCTCATTAAGATATAAATAAATAATATGTAGTACATACATAAAAGGATATTACTCCTTTTAATTCAGAGTAATCAGTCCAAATTTGTGTCACCGAGCCATCAGTAGCTGACCTTGAGATTAAACACGTTTTTGGTAACCATGCAGCGTTTTGACTTCTGGTATTCCTGCCATTATCAGTGAACTGCACCACTGCTGGAAGATGAAATACATTCTGTGGTGTGGATTTTGAATACTTACCTGAAAAGGTGTTGGGGAATTAAACTTGATAAGTGATGCTCTAATTTGCAAGAAAGATGTGCTTTTTGACTGGCAGAGAACCTCACCTTTTTTTTTTTTTCACGTGGATTTATAGGCTATCCTGTAATTTTCACTGTTTTTCTAAACCATTTTGAATCGTGAGTAAAAATGGCGTGTTGGCAGCGTTGAGGTGGAGCTGGAAAAGCCAAAGGGCATCTCTACCCACTCAAATATTTCAGACTTATGTCACCTTGTTAAGGCATGCATATTTACGTCACTGTACATGCTTTTATATTTTTTGATACCAAGCCTTTTGACCTTTGGGAGTGTTGAACTGTTCCTTCATTGGCTACGACCTGGCTTCACACTGGGAATTTCTGGCAGCTGTGCTTAATACGGACAAAAATGGGTGATGGCTGGGAGTGATTATTGCAACATTTATGCTGTTGCTGCAAACAGTCTGTGCATGTATCTGCACGTCTGTGTGTGCTCTCCTTTTCACTGTTTTAATATCACTTGAAGAGCTAAGACATTATTTGAATTGCTTTGGGGCCAGCTGAGGAGCAGGACAAGAAAAGAAACCAGAGTATGGAAAAAACCCACCCCTCCTAGTAAAATGTCAGCCCATCTTCCTACTCTGCTTCTAGTGATTACTGGCAGAGGCAAATGCCCTACAGACATTAAAGATCTGACCCACACCTGATTGAAATCAGAGAGGATTTTTCACAGTCTTTGGGTTGGACACCATTTCATAGGAGGTTAATATTTTGTGAGGTTTTGGTTTGGTATTTTATAATGCAGCAAGGTCTTTGTGTCACTACTTTCTGTGAAAATAAACTGGTTATAATATAAAGTGCCTGAGTGACCTGAAACACTGGTAGAAACTAATGACTCTGTCTGTAACTTTTCTTTATTGCAGGCTGCAAACAGTTACCTGAGGGATCAGTGGTTCCATTCTTTGCAGTGGAAGGTGAGTTTTGCACTTCATTTTCTTCCTTCTCTGCCTCCAAGAGTACTTTTTAGAATTCTCTGTTTGTTCATTGTAAAAGCCCTGAATGGATAAAGTCTTTTCTTGCAGAAACCCTAAATCAGAACATGTCTGCAGTTTTAACTTGTCTGTGTCATGAATGAAGTGGACAGATTAACTTGTTACGCAGCCCAGCTTTATCAACATGTGACTGGCTTCAAAAAGTAGATAGGCAGTAAATTCACATTTAAGCAGAAAAGAGATTGAATGGTTTTAGTTTTGTACTGTGAAGTGTAATATGCTGCAATGAGTACGCCTCATCATCTGGACTCTTGGGATCTTTTGAGGTTTTTGTTTGTATTTTATTTTCCTGAGAAGCTAGGGAGAAAGAGTGTCTTTTAGAGTTGTTTACTGTATGTAGCATCAAAATGTTATGCATCAGTCTATGTTTATACTTTAGGATGATTTGGAATAAAAGGCAGTTTCCATTTCAGAGACCTCAAGCCCTTTCTCATTTTCAGTGGGAACAATGGACTGATTGCCCTAAGAAGGGAAAGTGGATCACAGTGACAACATTGTCTCTCAAAAGCAGCACATTCCTCATCGAAAACTGTAGTTGCTGACCTTTGGATGGAATCTGTATGGATCTTTGATGCAGTGGGAAATGTGGTTGTCCTCCCTTGCCTTGCAGTGGGAAACACAAGCAGTAGCTTTTCAGCTCAGGACTTGTCTTCAGCAGGGTTTCAGTGAAGTCAGCCAAGTTGGCTGTGTAGCTTATCAAGATTTCAGCCCGCTGACAGCAACCACATGGAAAAATATACGGAAGTCCCTCCCACCAAACTGTTTTTGTTGTAGGTGTATTTGATAGTTGCAAAATAGTTGTGTGGCAAAACTACAGCATTGGTGTGCTTTGTGTAGCCATCAGCGCCTGGCACAGTCGTATTCTGAGTGGTTCCAGGTTCTTATCAGCAAAAGCCGAGTGTTGAGATCTCCTTTCCAGACTTCTGGCATATTCTCCAGCCTGTTACTCCGATTGCCCAAATGAGAGTGGGACAGTAGTGCTGATAGCAGGAGGCTGGGTTCTGGTGTAGCACTTTATTTTGGCCTCTTGACAGTATCATTAACACAATGCCCAGCCAGCCTTGGTTTTTTTGCAACTCCTGAGGATAACAAAGCACTTAAAGCATGTAGAGGCATTATCTCCATGTGGCCATTATTTTTTCTCCTGCTTTGGCAGAGAAGGAGATGATCAGAGAAAGCATGGATAGAAATGATGATGGAATTTCTTTTTCTACCTCACCCCAGCTGGGGTGGTTGTGGTACCAATGTGCTGGTGGCTCATGCCCACTTTGTTCCTGCAGTGAGGGGAGAATTGGGGTTGGAGGTCCAACTCTGGGAAAAAAAGCAAGGAAGATGTGGTAAAGATGCAACATGGTCCTACCATTCACCCCACCAATTAAATTCTTAAAAAAAAAAGGAAAAAAGAAAGAAAAAGAAATAAAGAAAGCCAGCCAGGCTAGACAGAGTGACCTGGCTTGCTTACATGCCTTTCAGTCATGGAGAGGGAGCTTTGCTCTGTGGGAGTTGTTTTTAAAGGAGTATTTCTTAAACTTTCCAGTGCTTCTGACCCAAGCCTCTCATTTTGGGAAACTCTGAGTAATTTAACTTGGTGCAAAGTAGAATTTATTTTTGCTTCCCTGCTTCCCTCCCCACCCCCATTAAATTTATTTCTGAAAAACAAGTGAAACATTATCTTGATTTGAAAGCCCTTCCCTTTACCAAGAATAGCAAATAGTGTTTTCCCATAAGAACAGCGACTGGGTTTAGTCACTGCCCAGGTACTTGGCACTAAGAAATTCCTCTTTGCTAAAATGGAGGTAATTTAGGTGGGTTTTGTTGCTTAATAGTTCAGAGGAAGAGCACCTGGTAACTTTCTGCTCTTTGGCAGGTTTAAGTGAGATCCCAGCGGGATGAAGAAGCAGGACAAGCTGTCAGTGTAGAAGGGGAGTGCAGCTATGTGTCTGCCTTAGTGAAGTTTATTGCTTTACTGGCACTGTGGCCTATGACTTTAAGAGCCAGGTGCCAAGGTTCATCTCACTCCATAATTTGTATGGTTTGGTGATTAAGCAGGTAGTGAGGGAACCCACAAAAAACAGGAAGCCTATTCTTCTGGAATGGGGCATTTACACAAAGCACCAGCTGGCAGAGATATCGCTGCAGCTGTCTTATAATTGGGTGGTTGTGCTGATGAATGATATATTTGTCCAGTGGTCTTACAAATAATAGGTCAAAACATTTCTGTGGGATGTAGAACACAGATGCAAAGTGGTGCAGATAGCTGTAACAGTTGTTCGGGGGAAAACATTCAACAGAGATGATCTTGCTATTGTTTGTACTTGTGTGGTGGGAGCATTTAGGGAGCCCAGCTGAACCCAGAGCCCCAGTGTACTTGGCACTAGATTTAAGTGGAGCAGGAGACCTTCACTTCCCCTGCCCTGCCCAAACAAGGCTGGAGGAATCCATTGTACAGATGGCAAACTGATACTCTGAGAATTTCCAGCAGTGGGGATTGCCCCCTCTTAAATTACAATTGTGGGAGCAGATTCATATTCTGTCAGTGTCCTTCTGACTCCTTTCCCTGTGCTTGAAGCCTTGGGAGTCAGATGCTGCATGTACTCTGAGCTACATGGGAAATGGGTAAGAACAGTGAACAGCTGTGTTTCAAATATTTGAGGAAGCTCTTTAGGTTCAGGCACATACTTTGGTTTTGTAGGAAGGTGCTAAGGTCTGTGAGAGAGCTTTGATGTGGTGCAGTTTTAAGGTTTAGCATGCTGTGGGAATTCAATTTGCCAACTGGCACCCTGGAAATTATTTTTGTTCTAGAGACAAACATGGAAATAAAAATCAAGAATAATTTCTTCCTGCGACCCAGAGAATAATAAAAGGGACGGTACAGATTAACAGAAATAAAAGAGAACCAAACATGTAATTATCCATGTTTTAGCTCCAGCTCCAAGAGGTTTTATGTGTCATCCAGCTAACTAGCTGTCAGGATGCTTACACAGCTTTTTAGTTGTGTCTTTTTCCTTGAATACTGTGCTAGGGGTGTAGGGACAGGAGTGAGTGTTCCTTATGTCATCATCTTCTCTTTGGGTTTTCCATTCAAACACTCCCACTAAGGGTTACTCATAATTCCTCATTTAATGTGGATTTCAGTGAGTATCACAACTCCTAAAGGATTATTGGCCACCTCAGCCTATTTTTAGAAGTCCTGATTTCCTTTGGGTTGTAGCTAAGCCAAACTATCTTTGTCTAGAGAATAAACAGAACATGTTAACAACTCTCCAGCTCCTCGAACATAAATCATTAATCCATTGTGTAAGGGAAGTTCATTTCAACCAAGGAGGTTGGATTGAAACCATGATACATAATCTTTGGTATGTGGAAGCTGATAAGTCATAACAGTGTATTAATAAAGATAACAACACTTTCCGTGGATATACAGTGGAGAATAACACATGCAGTTCATTGCCCTCTCTGGATCCAGGGCAGATACAGTGGTAACCAACCACTTCTGTAGGGGATGGATACAGCATCCTGTTACTAGTGATTTTGGGACACACACAAATAAGCAAATACGCACCAGCCAGCATCCATCTACTTTGTTGCTTGTTTATGTGTTGCTCTCTTTGGGCTAAAGGCTTTCTGTGCATTTGTAGTGCTGAGCACAGAGAGGTACCATCCTCTGTAGAAAATATGTAGCCCCATTACACCTCATGCTAAAAGTATTAATCATGAAAACATACACTTGACTAATTTAGTACCATGTTGCACTTGAGTTAGAAAGACACCAGTGAGGTTTTTTCCCAGGGATCCTTCG
This sequence comes from Oriolus oriolus, assembly GCA_013400235.1. Classification (NCBI taxonomy): domain Eukaryota; kingdom Metazoa; phylum Chordata; class Aves; order Passeriformes; family Corvidae; genus Oriolus; species Oriolus oriolus. Next base: position 1,940,191 of record VXBT01000503.1, read on the forward strand.
GGCTTCTCTTGTGGTGCAGAGTACAGGTATAGACTTACATTTGTTAGTGGGAATTCACCTAAGGTCATGCAGGGCACGTTGCATTTTTTATCATACTTGATAGTAAGCCCTGAACACTGCCCTCATTGTGGGGTGAGTTGCTCGTGTTTTCTGGTCAGCTGGGTGATGCAGCAGTGAAACACGTCAGTTGACAGCCTTTGGGGGAATGTCCTGAATTGACACAATACAGAAAGAACAGACCCAGGTCTGCAGGAAAGCATGAAGCATGACTCAAACTGAGCTTTGTGTGCTTCTGACCTGGATCTTCTAGAAAGGCTTGCCTGTACCTTCTCTTTCCCACTGATGCTTTTAAGCAGTGCCCGTGTGTCCCCTAATGAGTGCTGCTGCTTGGTTAGGGAGTTTACACATCTCTGAGCAGGGACACTGCAAATGTGTTAATTATAGGATGGTTTAGGTTGGAAGAGACCTTTGAACATCACCTGGTCCTCTCCTCACCCACACCATGCTTGTCCTCACACAATGCAGGGTTTACTCTGAGGTGGTAGGAGGTTGCTGAGAGCCTGTGAAGCCCCAAACCAGGCACAGCACTGGCACCTGAAGTCAGCAGTGCAGAGCTGAGGGGAGCAGCCCCCTCGGCATCCTGCTGTCTGTGCTCGTGCAGCCCAGCATACGTGCACACCCCTGACTCGCAGTCAACAGTCACATTACCTTTTGTTTTAAAATTCATTTTCAACCCAGACTCCAAGTTTTGCATCCCATGAATTAGGAAACTGGAACAATGTTGTCATTTGGGATTTGCAAACGTTTTGCATTGAATACTAAAACAAGCGATGTTGGCCTTTGTTCAAAAACTTTAATTTTGGATTAATACTTCCCTGGTTCTCATAGGGATTGTTCCATCTGCGTCTTCAGGAAACAGATACTTCCATGCACAAGCAGCCCCATTAATTGCAAAGGGATTGACTGTCAAATAAAGTCATACTTGACCTGAATGATGATATGCTCTGTGGTCTTTACTGTGACCAGGTTATGAATTTCTTGTTCATTAGTATTGAATATATTTTATGCAATAGTCATGGGTGAGTATCAGTTTTTATATTTAATGGTGAATGTTCAGAGTGAGTTACTCTTCTTTGAAATTTAAAACTGCAAAATATTAAGTTAAGAGCAACTGTTCTCGAAAGTGTGGTAAAGCCTTCCTTGTGTAAAGCACCTTTACGGCTTTGTCACCATGGTAATGATTAAAAATAGTACTGATACAGGAGTGGGGGTTATATAGAATTTAAATGATGACATTAAAGAAATTTACAGCCTTAAATCTCAGTAAGTCATGCCTTAAAACTGTGAGATCTGGAAAAAAAATCACATTGGATATAGTTAAAAGGGCCAGTGTGTTTAGTGACCTAATTTGTGATCTGGGAGAGGAAAGTTTGGTACCCTGTGACAATTCAATAGCCCTGTGCTCTACTGCATAGTGAAAATACTATTTGAAGAGGTCAGCAGTTTTTTGGAGTGGTAGTTCTGGACTTCAGACCTCTCCTTGGTGGTTACTCAGCACACAAAACTGTAACGGTCTTGGCTGTTTCTTCGCTTTCTTTAGCTGAAACACTGAGGCATTTTCACAGAACACAGAAGTTTTAATTTTCGTTTATTTTGAGGTAAAATAATAAATAATTATCATGCAATTAGGCCAACAGTGGGGTTTTTTTTTCTTTTTCCTTTTGTGTTTATGTGCAAGTCAGTAATATAATGATGGGAACCAAAGCTGTGGAATTAAGTTTTGCCTTTCAAAGCCTTAGGGCTTTGGAAGCATTGCGGGCTTTGATGACACGCTAGTTTTGGATGAGCAGGTTTATTGCTTGGACAGATAAAAGGCAGCCCACGAGTTTTTGGCTGGCGGTTGTACTCTTCCTCTGAAATGCTTAGGTACCAGTTATGGGAGACCAAGAACAGGTTTTTAGGCTATCCTGCCTTTCTTCTGCATCACGATGCTGTTCTAGGCCAGACTTTGTAGGGATTAGATGTGGGATCCGAGGGGTGTGTAAATGGATCTGTGTTGCCAAGAAGTGAGACTGGTACTGAGCTTTCTGGTGAACGCAGTGAGACGGTTCTTCAGTTTTTGATGACGCTTCTCTTGGTGAAGTTGATGTTTGCTGGCATGGTATGTTCTTCTTTTCTATGTGAAAGGTAATGTGAAATGCAGCCATGTGTGCCTGCTGTGCATCTGGTGATTGAAAAAACCACCCTGTCTGTAATCTGAACAACCTCATTGCAAATTCAGGAGCAGCATAATGGAAATCTTGTCATACTTACAGCCTTTTATTTCCATAACATTTATTTTTTGCAGTTAAGTTGGGGGGTGTCTTCTTTGTCTGTTTTTTCCTTTCTTTTTGGCTTGAGACATCTTCATGAGCACATGAAGTCTGTTGCCTCTCTCATTTTCCAGCACAAGTTTGACAGTCTCAGGCCATCTGTTATCAGAAGTCACTTGAAAATTCTTGGCCTTGTTTTCTGTTTCTGGGATCTCATTTTGCTAGAGGTAGCTGTGCTGCCACAGCAGAAAGGCACAGATCTCACTTGGGAGGTGGAAATGAATAGATGAAAAACAGACAAGATGTTGACAGAAAGTTTTTTCTTCTATTCATTTTATGAAATGCTGGTAATGTTTTAAGAACTGGAACAGGTGGAGTGGTTAGATTTTTTTTTTTTAAGCTTTCACTGCCTTTGCATTGGGAAATTACCTCACTCTTTCTGGGGGGCCACTGGAGCAGGTTCCTCCCATGAGGTACATCTGCAGCAGTGGCAGCTGAGCACGGTCTGTGCTCTGTGTTGGCTTCACATGAATCACTTCAAATCTGGGAGCTGCATATCCATGTCAGCACAGCACTTTGTCCAACCCAAGGAGGCTCTCGGCAACATGCTGGGATGCCAGGCTGGATCTGAGCTGCTGCTCTGAGCTGCCCTGCCCTCATCCAGCCATAGGCACACACACTTTGTGCACCCTCCACCTCCTACATTGCCAAAACGGCCTTTTTTAAGGAGGCAGAACTCAAGCCAATTAATGGCCCAGTGGTGAAATTTGAGTAGAAGCTAGATAGTTATTTTCTATCTTGCTTTAGCTAAGTCAGGACCAGCTCTAAATTTTCCCCTCTAGACTTGGATGCTATCCTATTCAAAGTAATATTAGGTCTGAAGATAGAGGGGTGTCAAAAACAGCTGAATAAACAGGTCAGCTTGTTATTGTGTGCTTAGGTCTCGGCTCTGAAGAGGAGCAGATACAATTGCTGGAGTATGTTGTTTCTCAGGAATGCTGAGCTGCTGGCCAAGAGGGATCCTCGGGTTTTGTGCCGGTGAATTGCTCCTCTGCATTATTCCAGGGCTGACCTTAATGACTAATTCTTTGCAATTCAGGATTTTGAGGTCACGGTGGCCAAGAATTTCACCAAATTACAACTTCTCATCCATAGCTGTCATAATATAGAGCTGCACCAAAATTATTCTCTTGTTCAGGTTCCTAGCTGCAGAAAAATCTGTTTTTAGGCAATCTCTTTTGGAGACAGGACAAGACTGGTAGTCTTTCCCAGGAGTGCAATTATCCTCCTTGCATGATGCACTGGGTGTGAAAACCTGACTCTGGGAGATGACACATGCTAAGTGCCTCGTTAAGCTGCTGCCATGGGGCCCAATTCTGCGTTCTGGATGTTATGAGAACTCTTGTGTGTCAGAACACCTCCATGACCCTGAAGGAGCAAAGGGGATCTAGGTGTTGTTCTAGATTTCTCTCGCATTTCTTGCACAGTTTTGTCCTTACATTTATTTCTTCCAATACAATTAGTATGTGGAGTGCATCATAGTATACATAACGTATTAGGGGATTATAAAACTGCTGCTACTATCCACAGAAAATGGTAAAACAATATATTGCAAGTATCACAGCCTGTATTATCTGCCCTAGCTTTTGCTGTAAGCCTCATGTTCATCTTGTCTGTCACAGCTCCTTGTCTTTTTTTCCTAGAACACTGATGGTTTTAAAATTAGGGGGAAAAAAGTATCCAAAAGCAAGTATGTCCTTCATTCCCCTCTCTTCATTCAGAAGCCATTGCATTACAGCTATTTCCCACAGCCTGGTCTCTGGTGCTGTTTACAGTCTTATTTAAGATGGGAATGCTGGATTAGGCTGTGTGACCAGCAGGAAGATCCATCAAGGACAGCAGGGATGTTGTGAGTGATTCTGAACATGAGGTGGGCAGTGGTGCTGGGAGCACCCCAGTGATCTCTGGTTCTCTGTGAGGATGTGAGTCTTGGGATCAGATGGCTGAAAGCTGTGGGTCTTCATTCAGTCCTGCACATCACGCAGCACTTGCACAAAGGAGAAGGAAAACAAGGAAATTGCAGAGATTCAGTGGCATTTTGGTAGGCTGAAGAGTTGCAGGAGGTTTGGGGATTTGTGCTGATGTGGCACAATAAGATGCAATATAAAAACATGAAACAAAGTCATGGGAACGTTTCAGATGCAAATGCTGCTCTGAAATTGGGCATCTGCCTGTAAGAAACTGGAAAATTCAGTGCTCCAAAGCCCAGCCATCTGAAGATAGAAATACCCTGCTTTTCTGAAGTCCCTTTTAAGATGCTTGCAAGCATCACATCAGCATCCAGTCCCTGCTCTCCCTAAGGCTCTGCAGCAGCTTTCTGACACAAACATGTTCCTCGAGCCGTGCACATCTCTCTTGCTGACGACATTGATGATGCAGGTGCACAAGAGAGAAGCCAATTTCAGAGCCATTTATGGTGTTGAGGAGCTAGAAATTCAGCAAAATAATACATTTGCCAAGCAGGAGAAAGTGAAACAGGTGGGTAAACGTCCATTTGGAAGGTTTTGCTGACTGGTGAGAGGGGAGGAGAGCAGAAAAAGCCGAGGGTGTCCACTGCCAGCAGTAGAGAGTAATAAGGAAAAGGGATGACGTGGCTTTTTAATCCATTTTGCATATCTGGGGAAGAAATAATTGCTTTGTGTGCTACTCGGTGCTACCTCAGCTTTCTGGAATTTCCCAGAAAATAAAAGGAGGATAGATTATCTTTCTGAGGTTATCTTTTGTTAGCAGCTACTACAATGTGTAGCAGTAGTAGCTGCTTAACCCCAGTTCGGGGTGGTTTCTCAGGTGGCGAGTTCTTCCGATCAGGGTTCTCACATGCCTGAAATTACTGGCATCTGTTCCGCAGCCTTGCAGCTGAGGCCACGTCCTGTTTTCCCGGTGATGACCAGCTCTCTCGTGCCTGAGTGGGATCTGAAGGGTGCAGTGCCAGAGCGGGGGGGCTCTGCACAGCAGGTATGCCTGGCTGTGCTCCATGGTGGCCTTGTGCACAGCTTTTGCTTTGCCAGACCTGGTCAAAGTGCAGTGATGATAAGATTGTGCGTGCTCCTTTTTTTTCCTACACAATATCTCTTCTCCGCAGTGGCAAAGTCATTTATTCCCACCACAGGCTGAGAGCTGGTGGATGGCAAGGCTCCACAGACACAGCCATCATGTGTGGAACATAAAGGGCATGAAGGTAAAAGGAATTAGGAACCTGCATCTGTTCAGCTGGGTGTCAGAGGCATTTTATAATGTAGTCTGTAATGGTAGGTCTCTGCACATAGAAACACACCGCAGGGACCACACCTAGGTGGCAGTTAATGTCACAGTGCCTTGTGTCATCTGTGCTCTGTTTGCTGCCTGTCAAAATCCACAGTCACACAATGTCTGCTGTGCTTTGGTTATTTAATACCACTTTTTTGCCCCTGTGCACTCAGTGCAGTTAGTACACTGAAAGCTTCAGAAAATGTGGAGTGTGTATGGTACACATGTTCTTGCTTTTTGTCTAGTAGCCTGCTTTTTTTTTTTTTTTTTTTTTTTTGAACATGATTTTTCTGACTCTGGGTCATGCTGCAAATGCAGGAGCAGGTCACACTCGCACCCCTCTGGAAACTGTGGGTTTTGCCAGAACACTGAGATCCTGACGTACAGACGGTGTGGCCGTGTGGGGCGTTTGCTGCTCTGGAGAAAAGGGCCAAATATGCTGCAGCAGGGAGCAGTGAGGTCCTGCAAGAGGAGGAGGCAGTTGTGTCTAAACATGTTCGAAACCTTCCTTCTGCTAGTGAGTCAGGCTGTTCAAGTCCTGTGCTCGAGCAGGGTGTCTGGCTCCTGCCCTGTTGTGTGAGGCCAGCAACCTCTCTGTGAAGGTTCTTCTCACTCATTCTGCGGAAGAGATTTAAGCACCTCAGGAGGGTTTGTAAACTTCCCCCTCACCAGCCTGCAGTTAGGTCAGACCTCTCCTGTATGTCTGGGACAACTGTGTTGATCAACTGTTTTGAAGTTTTTTCTCCTGCCCAAGATCAGGAGGAAAAGGTGTTGTATGACTTTCGCGTAATAAAAAACAAACCAAACAGAAAACACCCAAATGCTCATGGGCAACGTATTTTAGAATATTTCTTCATTTGGGGAAATGTCACATGGAATTTTCAACCCAAGATACCAGGTTTGTCTCTACCAATGCTTTTTTGCGAGCAGGGAGTGGCTTGTGCTTCTGCTGGAGACGTATCTGCAGTCATAGTGAAATTCCGCATAGCCAAAGCAACATTAAAAACAAACCCCAACTTGGCTCCGGTACGGAAAATACGGAACAGCAGTTGCTGTGTGCAGGATGAAAGCTGATGTTTTGCCAACCTGAAGTGTAAAGCTGGTGCTGGAACTGGGGCCTGAAGAATGGGAGTGTTTGCCAAAAGGAAATGGAAGCAGGGATGGAGGGTTTCGGGGAATGCATCAGTGTCGGCCATGCCAAAAATGTCTCCCCTGTGGACAGGTCTGATTACAAGAGTAACCGCATTAGCCCAGGCAAAGTGCAGCTGGAGCCACAGTGGGCCGTTCGCATTTTCTAGCTGGGTTTACGGCATCTCAAATGCAGGAATGAGGTAGAGCTGGGTTTGGCTCAACCAGCTGTGTTCCTGCATCTTGGAGACCCAGGGGCTGGGCAGAGATTCAAGAGGAAGACAAGGCACCAGCAGAAACAAAGCCCAGTTTCTGTGCTTGGTGGTGGGGAGGTCTGCCAAGGATGACCTCTTCCCTCCCTGCTTTCGGGGGGCTGGAAGGAAGCCACAATTTTTGAATTGCTTTCAGTTTTTGGAGGCACGCACACTGTATTTACATGCAGGTTTGTCTTCAGTGGAACTCATGGATTTTGTGGTTTTAGTTTTCTTTCTTTCCCTTGGGTCGAATATCCTTCCCTTTCCATCCTCTCATCCCCTGTTGTTATAGAAGGATATCTTTGCAGTAGTGTTGAACACATGAGAGAGCAGAAGCCCAGAAGGATGAGCAGTCAGGTGACAGCTGTGTGCAAAGGAGGTGGAGATATATATGTGTGTGTATATATATATGTAGATAAGATATATAATATGCTTTGGGAGCAAGTTCTTCAGTGCATTAGTGTCACAGCTGCCCAGTGTCATGCTGGGAGGTGACTGGGGGGCCTGCCCTGTGACCCCCCCCTCATCCCATATCCACTTTGCACTTCTCTTGGCTCAAGCAGAAATGTGTTTTGTCTCTGTTTCATCCTTTTAAAATTGTGTTTATTTCAGCATTCTTTTCCTTTGCAGTGGTACTGTCCCAATGGTACCTGAGCAAAGGACAAACTCTGTGCCTGTGTCTGTGTGGTTGTTCCAGCTCGTGCATCAGTAACAGCTGAACCCACGTCACCGCTTGCTGAACCCATTGAACTCTGTCAGCTCTGGGACAGTGCTGACCTGAGCCTTGGCGTGTTCTTGCCTGGGTTAGTGAGATCTGGGGCAAGGTGGCAGACACTGGTGGAAAAAACCTGGTGAATCAGGGTAGACCGAAAAAGGTGGTGGCCGGAGATGTTGAGATGGGGAAGCCCAGCAGCAGGGTATCTACATTCAACTTGCTGCGGGCACAGTGCCCGCCAGTGGTGCTTCTCCTTGGGGTGCCAGGATCCAGCAACTGCCTTGGAGGCCTGAGGGTCAGAACACCTCAGTTCTGCTCTGTTCCTGGCTTGCCATATGGCCTCAAGGAAATCACCTTGGTTTTCTTGCTCTTTCTCTCCTTCTTGCTTTTAATCATCAGGACTGTGAGCTGCTCGGGGCCGAGAATGTCGCTGCGTGTATTTATTCAGGATGTAGATTCATAGGTGCCAGTCTCAGTGTAGTAAATAACGGTGACTTTACCAGGATCTTTTTTGTATGGGTTGGCCAGAAAGAAAGTGTTATTTAGACCTTAACTGAGTGGGAATCAGAAGTGCTTATCCTATAATATTTCCCTCCATTTCTCTGGCCTGTGGCAAGGAATTTGTGGGAAAGTGAGCCTCAACCAAGGCAATTGCGTTCAGAGAAGCAACTGAAGCAGAGAAGTTGATGCACTTCAGCACTGGGTAGAATGAAATATGCAAAAAAAATGCCGTGACCTGAAAACATGGAAGAGTGCAAAAGTTTGCTGCTGCTGTTTTGCATCTATTTTAGAGAGCAGCACATTAGTCTTTCTGTACAGAACTTCCAGAAGGTCATGAAGAGTTTGATTACTGCAGCGTGAGCAGCTTGAAGTCCCTGATTTAGAAAAGTTTCCATAATCTCATCCCAGCCCCAGCCCTTTGCCTGGATTGGGACTTTTTATAGACTTAGTCTTTCAGGTAAATTGCTTTTTTTTTTTTTTTTCATAGTGGTGAATGTTGCAGGTAGGAACATAGTTGCAAAAGCTTTCAGTGGACTCAGTGGTGATTTAAGCCCATCTCTGACTATCAGGGAAAATTCTGTTAGCAGCAAGTTAACCTTAGGTATTTTTCAGAATACCTTGAAGTAAGTGATACCTGCTATTATTAAAAGCAGAATATGGGTATGGCTGAGTTTTGGGCTGCCATGCCCTCTTTGTTTCCATGAAGATAATGAATTAGAGGACAAAATGCCAGCAGGTGATGCTGCAGAATACATGGTGCACCTGGGCTTTGTAGGACAGGCCAACATGGGTGTTGGACATTGCCAGCAACTCTTCCTGTTCCTTGTTACGCAGTGTTTGAACAAAATGTTCTGCTGTGGTGGAGAAAACCTTTCCAGAGCCTGCTCTCTGTGTTGCTTTTATCTCTGCACATTTGCATCTAGCAAGAGGCACCTCCATTTTACATAAGCACTGTCAACATGGAAGTGTAACATTAGCCCGTGTCAGCCGTCCCCGCAATGAGCTGGGAGGACCTTCGTGCGGGCGGGAGCCTGACCTTTTCCCTCTTGCTGGAGCTGCCCTCGTTGCTCAGCAAGAAGTAAACAATTGCTGGCACCCACGGCCCTCCAGGGCAGCGCCCGTTCCTGCAGGGGCTGCGGCCTCTCCCGTTCCTGCAGGGGCTGCGGCCTCTCCCGTTCCTGCAGGAGCTGCGGCCTCTCCCGTTCCTGCAGGGGCTGCGGCCTCTCCCGTTCCTGCAGGGGCTGCGGCCTCTCCCGTTCCTGCAGGGGCTGCGGCCTCTCCCGTTCCTGCAGGGGCTGCGGCCTCTCCCGTTCCTGCAGGGGCTGCGGCCTCTCCCGTTCCTGCAGGGGCTGCGGCCTCTCCCGTTCCTGCAGGGGCTGCGGCCTCTCCCGTTCCTGCAGGGGCTGCGGCCTCTCCCGTTCCTGCAGGGGCTGCGGCCTCTCCCGTTCCTGCAGGGGCTGCGGCCTCTCCCGTTCCTGCAGGGGCTGCGGCCTCTCCCGTTCCTGCGGGGGCTGCGGCCTCTCCCGTTCCTGCAGGAGCTGCGGCCTCTCCCGTTCCTGCAGGAGCTCCAGCATCCCTGCTAAAGAAGCGAGTGATCCTTTGCAAGCTGTGCATGGTAAAAGGGGAAGAGAGCTAGAATTTAGCAGGCTCTTCAGCATTAGGGATGGCCGTTAATTTTCTTTATGTAATGAAGATAGTACTTGCTGATGGGAAGACAGCTTCCCGAGAGTACAGAACGTTCCCTGGCCAGCAGTGGCAAAGCAGGGATGAAATTTTATCGTCAAAAAGGCTAACTTCATTTTTCCCTTTTTGGATCAGGTGTGCTGGCTGCTTTAAGATGTTCTAACATGAAAGGTCTTTCTGGAGCTGAACAAGGCAAATGTTCCATGCTGGCTGATTTTGTGCATTAGAGTCCATTTTTCTTAGCTGTTGACTACATCAGTATTACCATTCTTGTCCGAGAAAGTGGTGTATGAGCAAGGGCTACAAGAGGAAGCCATTATAGGATAGAAAAACATATGAAGATCTTACTTAAAAAAAGCTGAAAGTTTTCTAGGCTCTCTTGAACTTTCTGTTCAAAGCAGTGTTCAGAGGCTTTTGAGCACTGATGATAAAACCCACTGCTTATAGATTTTTGTCACATTTCCTAGCTTAATAACTCTAGAAGAGTAATTTTTCGTATGTGGACTTCAATTCTTTCGTCCTGTTAAAGAGGATTGAGACTTAGGTCTTTGAGTTTCTGCAAGACCAAATTAATTAGAGTGATTTGAGAAAGAAGGATGCCGTGTCAGTGTCACTTATTCTCCTCATTCTGCTTCTTCTGGGTACTTATTAAATTCAGTGGTTTTGCATTTCAAGTCAGCATGGCAAGATTTTGGAGTGACACTGGCTGTGTGGTTCTGGCTGGTCAGTAACTAGGAGGGTCAAATTCCAAGTTGGTATATCTTATTTTCACTCACATAAATTTTCACAGGAGCTGCTGCTTTTAGCGAAATCCCACTAGAAACTGGATTCCTACCCTGATGTTTTTCTTGTTCAGGCTATTAATGATAAATGTTGTGTGAATTTTTTCAGCAGCTGAAGGCATCTTTTACACCTACATCCAGGGGGAGCGAACCCCTGGACTGACGTTCCTGTTCTCCATGCGGGTCCTTGTCAGGCAGCTTTGTTTTCCAGCTCGCGAGTGATTGTTGCTCCCTGCTCTGGAGCCAGCACAGGTAGAATGGAGCAGATGGCTCGGTGTTGCCTGAGTGCTTGCTGAGACACAGCAAATTGCTTCTGTAACCCACTGATAGGTTTCAGCCTTTAATTGAGGCTTTCAGCAAGGCGCTCAACAGTGAAAAGCATTCTGCTGAGAAAAACAGCAGCGTAACTATGGCCAAAGGTTCAGGACAGCAGAGTTCAACCCTCTTGGGGATGGCTCCTCTATTTATTTATTTATTTTCTGCTGCTTTCCCACCATCATTCAAGAGTCTTGTAATGTCAGACTGCAGCTCAGTCTGTCAGTGCGGCGCAATCCTTTGTGCTGGAAACGTGAAGCACACACTGATAAGTTTGGATTTTGTGCTTGCAGCAGGCTCGATGTGTCTGCAAAGGTGTCTGTCCCCTGGTGCTCCCTTTGAGGCCCTGTCTGCCTGCCCTGAGCAGCAGCTTTGGTGAGCGAGTAAAGGTCCTGCTGTCTTCCCTCTTATGTACATCAGCATCATCAGAATTCTGACTTTTAATGGACATCTCTAAAAGGGAAAGAAAAACTCCCTTGCTCCTCCCTCACCCCAAGCAAGAGTGAATTTGACAGTGGAAGAAGGATATTTGTGGTGGAGTTGTCTGAGCAGCGTCCTGTTGGGCAAGAGTTTCCTTCAGCAGCTGCCCCTTAGGCTGAAGGAGCTGCTCTGAAAATGAGTTGTAACTCACCCAAAAAGGGGCAGCCCAGAGAGGCAGGGATGCGATAACCCAGTGGTCTAACTCTCGTCCTCTCCCTGTCCCCACCTTTTGTCAGCTTCCAATTCTGCTTTGAATTTGACTTCTTCACAGTACAGGGCCAAGGAGTAAGTTTCAGCATTGGAAGTTGTATCTGTTGAGCCAGCTTGGTTTAGCGTCCTTAATTAGTCAGAAAGGAGTTGTTTCCAGTTAAAAAACTGGTTGTCTTGGATTTAGTGTTCGAGTGGGTCTAATAAAAAGAGCCTAAATAAAGGCACTACATGAATAAGAAAAATTAAATTCTATGGTTCAGGTTTCCTAAAGAGTCCAAGAAATCTCTGATGTGGAAGTAGTGCTGGTAGCTTAAAATCACTGTTGGATTCTCTCTGTCTCAAGGAGCTCAGAAGTACAAAGATTTTTGTGCAGTTCTGAAATCCCAGCTGCATTTGATAATGTCTGCAGCATGTTTTTATGTTCCTTTAGCTTTTCAGTGGCTTAAAATGCACTGAAAGTGTGAACCACACTGCCAGCGTGCTTTTGTACTTGGCATGAATTTAATTAAAAAGATAATTGGATTGCTTTATCAGCCTTTACATATCAGCCCAGTGCCACTCTCCTCTCCCCCCTCTGACAATGCTGACAAACCCAGTGCGTTTGAAATCTGTATTTTTCTGCATTGTTCTCTTCTCTCGTGTTTCGGATGGGGTGCAGAGGTGACTGTTTGCTGTTGAGCAGTAGATCTGCTGCACGGTGGGAAGGAAGTGGCTGATAAGCAGAGAGCCAGCCTGGTCAGATGGTTCCTGCTGGGGCTGCCCTGGGCGAGCGCAGGGGGAAATGCCGGAGCCGCAAAGCTCCAAAACAAAACAAAACAAAGCACACAGGCCCTTTGCGAAGTCCTCGGCCTTTAGTACCCTGATGCACAGCCCAAAATGTGCAGCTGAATCTGCAAGCTGCACAAAATGGACAGTTTACGTGATTTTCATGGAAATGCTGCTGAGGAATGTAAGATCTGTTTTTAGTGTAAAACGTTGACGTTTTCATGCAAACAGAGGAGTGCCCAGCTGGTGCTGTTAAATAAACCTGAGCATGTGTCCAGACTTCTCAACATCCCTTTTTGCAGGGGACCAGGCTCATGCAGAGAGGAGAGGGGAAGGGCATGTGAACTAAACACAAGGTGGAGGTCCTGGCAGTGCTGTCCCTAAGCGCAGAGCTCCTTCCCTGCCTCTGGCACTGCCTCCACGCTCTCGTGGAGCCCCTCTGGCTCTCTTGTGCCTTTCATGTTGTTTTCAGAAGTGGCATTTGAAAAGCTCATCAGCATTTCCTTGAACTTGTAGAGTGCCATCAAGCTAGCTCTGGGAATTTGGGTGGGTGGGTTTTCTGTAAAGGTTGCTATTTATAATATAAAGCAGCCGCTGTTCCAGTAGTTTGTGGTCACATGGCTGCTGAGGAGTAAGAGTTGTCCTCTGCTTGTCCAGCTGGTCTGTGATGGGGCAGTCGGTGAAATAGCTTGGACATGGTCAGGGGCATGCAGGGGACTGGGGCAGATGGAGTTAGGCAATCAGGAATGCTGCTCTTGAGAGTGGAAATGCTGTTGTATGGAAGATTTGGAGACTTTACAAGTTGGCTTCTCTTACAACTGGACGGTGACAGCATGACTTTTCAGGGTCCTTCAAGACAGAAAAAAGCCCCTCTTGGGCTACGAGATTTTTTTGCTTTGGTGAAATTGATTTAATGTGTGTGATGTGAATTCACATTCAGAATAAAGGATCCATAAGAGTGATGTTTTGATGCCCTCTCTCTCTCCCCCTTGCTTAATGAGCCTCTTAAAAAGGACTTAAGTTTGGAAACAGTTTGATAGCAGGTATCTGTTGTTAGCCTGAGGAAGAAGGTGTTTGTGAGAGGAGATGATGAAAATAATGATGCTCTAGAGTTTAAAAACTCATTTTAAGATGAAAAGAATCATGGTTTCTCACTGCTTCCACAGAAGAAATTGGTTTAAACATAAAAGGTTTTCTTGTCCATTTAAATGTTTTAAGTACAGCTTTTCAGCCACCAGAAGAGGCAAAACTCAAAATACAAAGCAGCCCACTTGGGCAGTAGGAAGCACAGCTCCATTCAGGGGGTTTGTGGTGGTGTCAGTGTGGCCCTTTCACGTGTCTTGCAGAAGAAGATTTACAAGTACAAGAAGGTGCTGAGTAACCCCAGCCGCTGGGAGGTGGTGCTGAAGGAAATCCGGACGCTGGTGGACATGGCACTGACGTCCCCGCTGCAGGATGATTCCATCCACCAGGCACCCCTGGAGATTGTCTCCAAGCTGCTCTCAGAGGTACGGCCTCAGCAGGGCTCCTGTGGCTTTCAGATGAGAGACAAACAGTTAAAAGTTTGGGGGTGGGTTTTATTTTAACTTGGGCTGTCAAAATTGTGCCAGTGAGTCTGCTCGTGACTTCTGCTGACTTGAGTGGAGTTTGCACTTGCTGGGGAGAAGGAAAGTTTGACCCATGTTAGGTAGATTTCTAGAAACAAAGCAAGCCACATTTATCTCGAGTTTGTTGGTTTGGTTTTTTTGGTTGGTTGGTTTTTGTTTCTTTAGTTTTTTAAAGTATCTACAGTAAATTTATCATGGGTTTAACTCATGTCTTAAGTCAGTGGTAAAACTCCCTTTGACTTCTATTCCATTGGCTTTGCTTCCATGGCCAATAATTTTTGTACCTATATATATATACACCAATAAATTAATTGTGTAGCTATTGTATTTTTACTAATTCTGGTAAAGAAATTTTTCTTCTGAGATATCTGTCCACCTCCTATAACATCTGTTTCAAATATTTAACTTTTCACAGACAGGAAATGTAATGGCAAGCAGGCTTTTCATGTCTTAGTTCTGATGGGATAGTGGAAGGATTTGATATAAGCAAAAAAATCCACTGTTGTTTTTTCTTGCAGTAGTCATAAACCTCAGCAACTCACAACTCTGTAACTTCTGGATGGATCATGCTGCTGAAAAAGCACAGAGCAAACTCTTCTGCATAGGGGGTAGCATAGGTGACTTCCAGTCACTTTATTGGCTTTTCCTGGTACCATGTTTAAAGAAAGAATTTCAGGAAAACGGTCCACAAGTGGTGTCCAACACCACAACAATCCTTTTAATAATTTTTGTAGAAACATAGAGATTGTCTTAAGGAAGCATTTTAAAGAAATGTATTGCTAGCTTTACTTTTTCAACTGATTGAGACCTCCTCTGGCATGCTGGTGTTTGTGTGCTCAGCTGAGGGAGCAGTGAAGGTTTGCACCACCCCTCATAGCAGGCACTGTACCATCTTCTTTAGGAGAATTATTTTAATGCCATGGTTTTTATTCAGGAAATCAGCAGTTGAGTCTTGAGCCTTTCTGCTTGTGTCTGGTGGTAGCTGAGGATTGTGTTTGCTGATGTACCAACTCAAGAGTGCTCTTTGCTCACTCATCTCTTTCCTATTCAACTCTTTCAGAACAACAACTTAACCACTCAAGACCACGAGAGCATTATTGTGGTGAGTATCTTTCTGTCAAAAGCTGAGGACAAATCTGTATTGTTTGATAACAGTTCTGTTAGTGCTTGTTTCTGCCCCAGTGAAGTAGGGTAAATATGAAAGCCTTTCCACCAATGCTGCTGAGCTTAGCCAGGAATCAAAACCATTTGTCTACTTTTTGTGTGGCTTTGTCCTTTCTCTTTCCTTGTTTCATAGATGAATTACAATAAAGCTTTCTCGTCAGCCTGTGTGAGAGAGCACAGCATGTTGAGTGTTAATAGTCTCTCCAAATATCCATGTCTATATATGTACTTTAAATAGTCAAACCCCATCATTTCCAGATGTGCCCTATAAAACCCTTGGGCTGAGTAGTTTCCTGAGGGGCAGAATGTCTCCCTTGCTGAGTGTATGTGAGCAAGTGATTGCTGTTGTAAGTGTGAATATGTATATGTGTCACTCCAGTTTAACCCCCTGCTAACTTGTTTGTAAAAATATCTTCTTCAACTTTTTTCTTTTTTGTAGGTCACCTTTATTTAGACATAGAAATAAGTGAATCAAATGGCAGCTCTATTGCTTGTGAAACAAAGTATAAAATCTCAACAGTTTATCAGAGAGGTGGAACTTGGTTCCCCATCACTGTGATTTAATTTCATTCTCTGGCAATTTCCAGGAGATTTTCCCAGTAATCTAATCTAGAGCCTCACCACCACCTGATTGTATCACATCTCTGTGTCTCTTTCTGCAAAATGACAAGGTGGCAGGTAGCTGCCACTAGGTGTTAATTGTGTTTAACTGCTGTTTAAGAGACCCTCTTAGCTGGAATCAGCCATTGAGATAAGTTTCTGAGGTAGCATTTCCTTTTCTTTGCTATAGCTTTCATATAACTCCAGTGCCAAAGGTAGTTCAGGCCCCCAGTTACAACTGGTTGTTTCTGGGGAAGGGATTTTTTAATAAAAGATGTGAGGTGGCCCTGCTGTGAACAGGGAAGTTGGACCAGGTGGCTTCCAAAGGTCCTTTCAGCCTCTGTTACTCCTCTGTTCTGGGTGATGGCTTCTTCAGTTCAAGTCCTGCCCTCGTGTAGGTTGTGCCCAAGCCATTAAGGAGCTGGCAGTTCCTGGGCGTTCAGAGCTCACTGCCATTACCCAGATAACCTGGGCTATTCCTGGAAAGTATTGCTAATACTGTGTATTTATGTAGCATGTGGAAAGTACACAGTGCTTGGCCATGCAGAGGGGACCAGCTTTCCTTCACTGGATGGTGCTGGAGCAGATCAATATCCCAACCAGTCCCTTCCTGCTCAGGGTGGGGAAGCACGTGTTGCCGCGGCTGGGCAACGTGGGACAGCACGTGTCTGCTTTTGCCCATGGCACTCGTAAGGGAAACACAGGAAAAGGTCCTTTCAGGCTGTCACTCTTCCACACTGACCACAGAGGCAGTGCCATGACCTGCTTGACCATCTCTGTTGTTGGTTTGGCAGGTCCTATAGCAAACAGTCCCAAAGATGGGTTCAGGAAAGGTGTTGGGTGGGCAGCGAGGATGTTCTGGTCTCACTGGATGGGGTTGTGTTCTCCATCAGGCCCCTGTGGCTGGGCCACCACCAGAGGAGGAGTGCACAGTTGAAGAAGAATGGCACATGATAATGAGTAGAAACTTCATAGTTCTTACATGTAACCAGACAGAGCTTTGCAGATGTGCTTGGGTTTTGTTGTTAAAATTCACACTAATCTGGACCTGTTTGTGTGTGACTGTGAAACACGGCCTCTGCGAGCAGACTCACAGGGCTGAGTAAGGAGATGAGAGGGAGAGCAAAAACCAAAGCAGGCTGCCTTAGTAAAACCCCAGGTGCCGTCCAGATAAAACATCTGGTGTTCAGTTGCTTAATACAGAATGTCCTGGCTGCTGTGTTCAGTATCTTACGTTGAAATGGGTACTGGGAATCCCTTTAACTGAAGAGTGGAAAAGCCCGAAGGCACCACCACATAGAATATTTTATTCTAGTACCATTTTCTAATTACAAAGGAAGTAACAACAGCATAAGTTCATTACTCCCTCAGTGGCAGGTATGAGCTCTGATGTATTTACCCAGCATAAGCACATTGGTTTGCCTAGCAACAAAGGAATGGTTGATCTCAGCTTTTACAAAGTTAGATGCTTGATTTTGATGAATAGGATCCTCCCAGGTAAGAACAATGCTAGGTTACTTTTAGTGAGCTATTTCTCACAAAAAGAAGCTTGAACTTCTCCACAAAGGTTATATGTGTGTGGTGGTGTACAGTTTTTTATTTTAGGGAGATGTTGTGACTGAAACAGTGAGCCAGATTAATCCTTGCTTTATTATATCCTAAAGCAATTGGTCTGCTCCTGTTTCCATTTAAACCATTATAAACATTGCACTCCTTTGCCTGTTTTATGTATTTACACTGATGTAGTTAAAAGCAGAGTTTTCCTGAGGATTCATAGCAGAACTGTGCTTGAGCTTACTTGTGAAATAAACACACAGCCCACCTCTAATTTCTTTATTGATGCTTTTGTCCTTTTCTAAAAGTGAGCTTTTATCCCCTCAAGAAAAATACTTCCCTGCAATATGCTTACTCCAGTTGCAGCCTTGTAATTGAATTTTTCTCTTTTTTGTCCCTTTCTTTTTAAAGGCAATTGCACCTTTGCTGGAAAACAACCATCCTCCTCCTGACCTCTGTGAATTCTTCTGCAAGGTATCAGAACAGCTTTGCTTTCTTAAATCTCATAGTTTATATGAATGTAGTTCTTTGAGCAGGACGTTGTTTTTTTTCTTCAACTCCTTACCTCCTGCCCAGATTGATTTCACTTTTTGGTCAGCAAGCAATGGTACTGGAATAGTGAACAGCACCATTATGATAAATACAATCATATGCTTAGTATATCAGGCTGTTTTGGCCTGATACTGTGTGAGAGTTAAAATTTTGCGACTCCCACACCTCAGTCTGGGTACAGGAGGTGTCCTACTGCATGCTCTCTTTGGCTAATGCAGAAATCACTGGAGCCACTGTGTTCAGATGTGTGTAACTCAGCCCTTATGGTATTTTGTTATTGGGTAATGGTCGTGAGAAGATCATAAGGACTCTTTTCTGGTAAATCCGTGCTTGTGCTGCATTTTGTATCATTTATCCATAAACTTATGAGTACTTTGGATTGCAGACCTTGTGGATTTAAAAATACTGCTTTTCCTCGAGGCCTGTTTGTGTTTCAGTTTCAAGTCTGCTTAAATTTGCTTACTGATAACTGGGTGTGCATTTGTCAAATATTCTGGATGCTGCTTGTAATTCCCACCTAGAGTTATTCATCAGCTGCTTCTTCGTACAGAAGCTGAGTCAAGTTACAGAAACTCCACTGACTCGCATTTTATAAGCACTCTTAGGTCATCTGTAGCCTCAGACTCAAGGCATTTTTATTCCTGATTTGAGGTTTTGGGGGTTTTTTGCCTTTGATCTCCATCAGAGGTGGGCACCTAATTGTCTGTGAATGTGTGGGATGGGGTGTGTGTAGTTGCAGGAAGAGAAACAGGTTGTGGACTTCCCAGAACTGAAGTGGACAGGGTAATGAGAAGGAGAATTTATCTTCAAAATCAACCCTGCCTTGAGCAGGGAGTTGGACCAGATGACTTTCAGAGGTCCTTCCCAACCTAAATTACTCTGATACATTATGATTGTATATTTGATCCTGTGATGGGAGAGTGGGTTGCTGGTACCTTCCAAGATCCACCACAGGTTTTTAGCCTGGATCCCAAAGAAAGGAGGTTTGTGGTATTACACTGCCTGTGTGAACATCTCTTCCTGGCCCCAACCCTTTTCCTTTTAAAACTGTTGGCAGTCTTCAACTTAACTTGACCAAAGGGTTATAAGACCCCAAAATGATACACTGCGGTGAGTTTTGGGAAGAAGAGGCAACAGGGAAGGGAATTTGCAGTTTATGAACTCCCATGGGAATCTTCTACTAGATGCCAGCAAATCCATAGGAACGAGCAGTGTTACGAGTACCCTAATCCCAGGGAAGATTAGTTTAGCCCTTGGATTTTGTTAATCTTGGGGTAATCCATGCGTGGGGTGTGAAGCCAGGAGAGTCCCACGTCCATAATTCCTGCAGCTCACAGCATGACCTGTTGCTCGTTGCAGCACTGCCGAGAGCGCCCGCGGTCCATGGTGGTGATCGAGGTGTTCACCCCGGTGGTACAGAGGATTCTCAAACACAACATGGTGAGTGTTCATGCCACGGGAGCTCCAGCAGTCTGGGGAAGTTTTACTGCCCTGTCTTTTGTCATCAGCAGCTGCTCTGTTGCCTGTAATGTGCTGTGGTATCTCAGTCTGCCCCCCAGACTGTGAATGCTGCATGTACTTGTGTGTTACTCCATCAGTGCAGAACTAAAAAGCTTTCAGTGGGATTCTCAAAAGCATCTAAGCAAAGCTGTGTTTTGAGGGATGTTTCTTTTGGCAGCACTGCCAGCATATGCAGCTCCAGCTCTCTCTCACCTGGCCCATGACTCTTTATTTACTCCCTGTATGCCATCCTTGCAGTTAAAACAGTTTAAAATCAAATAAATAACAAAACCAGAGTGGGGACTTCTTTGATTTTGAGCTGGGGCCCTCAACACTTTTTCTGTAAGGCACCACCAGCTCTCTGTATTTCCATTTTTCTTTAGGCTCGTGTCCAATGAGTTCTTACCTAGGTTTCCTGAATATCCTTATGCTTTTCTACTGTTATTCTTCCTTCTCGTTGCAGGATTTAGGTACTCTGTCATTTTATGGCTTTTCTTGCCCAGACTTTCTCACTTCTCATTGCTGATCAGTTCCTTGTAATTGTAATTGTTTGAAATAAATACTCTGCTTTTCTCTCCAGAATCCCTATCCCCCAAACTCTGAAAATATTCTTACATGATCCATATTCCTTTCCAAAGAGAGGGCTGTGGTATTTACCAGCTCTTCAGCTTTTGTGGCATATTGTTTCCTGCCACCGTTTTTAAGTTACATGAAGAAGTCTTACTTCACAATGCAGTGGCAAAGAATAACAAATAAATAAAATAAAATATTTAAGGCAGTTGATTTGGCTGTGACCTCAAGGATGACCCTCTATAACTTCATAATCAACTTCTTTTCACTAACACATAATTTTAGAGACCATCTGTTGTCATGCTGTGATTAGCATGAACCCAGTAGAAAACAGTTCATATTTTTTATTTTTGCAATCTTATTATTTAACTCCCTGAATTTACAGAACTAGGTAGAAAGCCCAAGATGGCAAAAAGGTCATGTTCCTGGCTCTGTGCCAGCACTCTGCAGACATGTAAACATTTTTGAATATTCTGTAGTGTTCAGTGAAATATTCTGTAAATGTTATTCTTGGATTCCAGTCTGATTTTTTTTTTTAAAGCATCCAGAGCTCTTGAGGGGTCTCAAATAAAATCTAAATGCATAGTGTAATGCTTGTATTTGGTTAGCTTCAGAGAATTGGGTATATTTACCATACTTAACATTTGCAGATTGAAAATCAACATGTCTGTACCGCAGCGTGTAGTCAGAGAATTTATGGTGTCAGGTATTAATTGGAGTGGATTTGGGCACTTTACCACTCTCTGGGGACTTCTGTACTGAATAGTCCTTTAGAGAATGTGTGTGTGTGTGCACATAAATAAGTTACTCTTTAGGGGGACACTAAACTTCACCACCTCAGGAGGCCCCGTGCAGTCCTTGGGGCAGGATACTGAGCTGGCTCTTCCCACCTTTGCCTCCAGTTTGTTCTGTGGCCTTTGAAAATTCCCGACAGGTTTTTTTCCACAATTTTCTACCTATAAAATGGGGGAAGAGTGTCTCATTTATCTATGATTTTGACATCTCAAAGGAACAAGGATGGGTTTTTGTCTTGCTGATAATACTGGTTACATGCAGGACTGGGGGCTGTTGCGTGCCGAGTTGTTTGGGGAGTGCTCAGCAACCTCCCAAACCTTTGGGTTTCAGCTGTTTGTAGGCTCAGCCCAAATGTTTGAATGTAAGCACTTTTTTTAAATTTTTTTTTTTAGCAAACAGTGTTGGTGGTGTGTATTGTTCCGTGCTTGGTATGTGACAGGGCATTGGATTATATTTAGGCAGATATTTTATATTACAAAGGTTGGCAATGACCTCTTCTTTATGATCTCGTGGACTTTGATTCCAGCTTCAGTTAGGACACCTCGATGGGTTGAAAACTTTCTTTAGCAAATTGCAATTGCAAAAGCTCTCTTGCAAGGCATGTTCATGAAATTAATCAAATGTTGTATGACGCACACACAATCTCCTGCCCTTGGATCCAAGTGCATTTGCACCTGCCAGAAGGAGCTGTTAGAAGTTTAATGATTTTAATTGTAATACCAAGTGTGGAATCACCCACAGTCCCTTTGCTGGGTGAAGTTACCAGGCAGCCATTCAGCACCAGCAGAACTTAGGGCTTGAAGGAGACATTGTTCAACCTAAACTTGTTTTCCAGTTTTTGGTCATTTTCTCTGGCTGTAAAACTGACCAGATATTAATACAGGTTGTGCTATAGAAGTGCCCGAAACCAAAATGAGTTAACAGAAGTTTTCAGTGCTCTGGGAGTTTATCATCCCTTTTACAGACCACCATTAGTTTGGCATTTCTTTAAAAATTTCAGTTGCCATGCATTTTTTTCAGGATAACTTCCACAGGCGGCTGCTGGAGGGATAACTGGGAGTGCTTGTTTGTCCTCAGTGGACCTTGTTCCCCACTTGTAAATTCAGCTCTGTAGTTCAGCAACACCTGTGTAATAAGGTTACACCTGTGTAAATGTGAGGAAATGTGCTGTGGAATAACACTCACCAGACAGCAGAATTTACTCCTTTCACATCTAAAAATAGCAGGTGATGTGAGGAGATGCAGGATTTCAGTTAGCAGGTGCCTCTCTGACTGCAGGATTTAAAGAAAGCAACTCTTGAGCTCACCTGTCAAATTCATGTTGTAGGTGGAGTAAAATCCCTGGAGAAAAAACTGGTTGCTGGTTTTGTACTTAATGCTTATTGACTGCATGTCAAAATTATTTTCTCTAAGACCAGAATAGGTATCACACCAAACATGGAAATATAATATTATTTTTTGAGTTTTATGTCTAAAAATCTGCACTTAGTGGAAGCCAAAGCACCAAACAAAAAAATGTATATCAAAATATTAAGTGAAAAGTACAAAACAAATATAAGTTATAGGTGAGATCTTTTGGTTTTTAGTTGTTTGTTTCATTAAGCAGATCTTTGTTTTCAAAGTGGGTATAAAGGAAAGAAGAGCTTGGAAACCCTGTCATTATTAGTGGGGAGAACATCAGTGTGCAGAGGGGCTCTTCTTTTGAAGCTGTCAGCATAACAGCAATGTGAATTCAGTTGTGTTTGAGCTGGTTTCTTTTGAAAACCCACAGTTTCGATGTACAATCACCATCTTCACCGAGTCTCTCCTTCTTGGACAGGATTTTGGGAAGTGCCCTCGGTTGCGGCTCTTTACTCAGGAGTACATTTTGTCTTTGAACGAGCTGAATGCTGGAATGGAGGTGGTGAAGAAGTTTATTCACAGGTTAGTTACATTTAATTTATGGCTTATTTCCAATCCTGTGTCCATGCTTTAGTGTGTTACTTCTCCCGGTCCTGCTTTATCTCTTTACTGGCTGTTAAAAGTAGCTGGCGCTTTTTGCTACTGGCAAACAGCAAATAAATCGAGTCTGTCAGGCAGTGTTGCTGAAGTCTCTTTTTAAAAATGCTAGTTTTCAAATAAGGCTGAGGTTTTTTGCCTACTTCCACACCGCAAAAAAATGGACTTTGCTGTGTGTACATTCTTCTCATGCATCTAGACTCAAAGCCTCTGCAGAATGATTCCAATTAACTTCCAACCTCATAATGCTCACTCGTGTGTGAGATTTTGGGAGGACTTTAGGGATACCACATCAATTAAATTGATGATTCAGCTTACCCTTGTTCCTAAATAGGGTCATTGGACCTACAGGGTTAAAATATCTCTCTTTTATGGCCCTTCTGAAGCTCCCCCAAGGATACCTATCTAGGTCTGACACCTCGTTCTATCTGACTGGTTTTGCCCACAGAAATCTTCCTTACAGTGATATCATCTTGGATTTTGTTTTTCAGCATGCATGGTCCAACGGGACAATGCCCACATCCCAGGGTCCTGCCAAATCTTGTAGCTGTCTGCTTAGCTGCCATTTATTCCTGTTATGAGGAATTTATCAACAGGTCAGTATGAATTCCCAGCTGACCACGTGTTGCTCCCTTCCAAACCCACGGCACTGCTCAACAAGATCAGTGTGAGATGGGTGTGCTAGAAAACCCGAAAGAAGCTGAACCCTCATTCCATGGTACTCACCAAGGGAGTGAGCAAAGGGAAGGGTGAGACCTTGAAGAAGGGGTTGTGTGTAAATCCCTGTGTATCTGCAGCTTTGAGCCTGAGCTGGTTTCACAGCGCTGTCTCAGTTATTGTGGAAAATCTGATTCCTCACTTACCGTAAAATAGATGCCGCAGTCCTTGACACACGAGCCGGTCTCCAGTAGACACTGAGGGTTCCCCTCTGCTATGTTTCCTGTTTGTTTATGCCTATCTGAGTCTCCTCATGGTAGAGCACGGACAGGGGCTGCTCAGTGTCCAACACAAATTCCAGACACGAGGGCTGCAGACAAATGTCTGGGCATGTACTACAGCCAGATACATACTTGGGCATGGATTCTGTTACAGCTTTGCACAACTTGGACAGGAAAGTTCACCTTTAGACTAAACTGGCCTGTCAATTAGAGTAATGAAAAGCTCAGATCTTTGTAAAATGGGGGCTGCAGAACAGTCCTATTGGAGCCTTTTAATGTTTTTAATTGATTTCAGTAATCCGATTACACAGGAGAAAGCCATCTGATGGGCTGGGGTGAAATGCAGTGGGAAATTGCAAAAAATCGTGGCTTCTCAGTGTTGCACTCTCTCTCCCGCTCTCTGCTGGTATGTCTGTCTACTGAAATTATTTGTTTATTTTTAAAATCCAGTCGGGACAATTCGCCAAGCCTGAAGGAAATTCGGAATGGCTGCCAGCAGCAGTGTGACCGAAAGCCCAACCTCCCCCTCCGCCTTCTTCACACGAGTCCTGACCTGGTCTCTCAGGAGGCCACCTTGACTGAATCCCGTCTCAAACCAGTTATTGTCACTTCCAACGAGATCCACGTGGAAGTGGAGCGCAACAACACAACCAATCAGAAGATGACAGCCAGCGTTGGCAACGACAGCGAGCCCAACCTCATCGACTGCCTGATGGTCAGCCCCACCTGCAGCACCATGAGCATCGAGCTGAGTGCCCAGGCAGACAGGATCTTGGGCTGCTACGTGGAAATACTCAAGATGCTGTGAGTAACTGTTTTGAGCAGCTTTTTGAACGATGTCATCTTAACAATGGGGGGGTTTTTCCCACAGGCCTGTTGTCTTCAACATCTGTGGCTAGCCAGTGCATGGTTATAAATCTTAACTCCAGCTCTGGAGAGTCCAGCCTCTGAAAAAGGCATCTGGCACTGCCAAGATGTTCTAAAAATAGCATTAGGAAGATGAAAATGGAAAGCTTATTTGTACAGTGAGCCTCAGGCATTTTACAGAAGACGGGATGTTGGTGCCAGTGGTTTCTGTTTTTGTTCTTGCCCACCAAAAATAAATAAAAAAACCCATTTGTCTCCTCCAGGGCTCTTAGGATTGCCTGAGACAGAGCTAGAAAAGGCAAGTCTGTGCTAGGTTCAGTGCTTGTGCAGTGATAGGCAGCGCCACGGCCCTGACTTCAGCAGGAGTTGAATACGGTTCTTGTTCACTCAGATGTTCTTCATTCATGTGCTTGTAGAAGTTTTATCACTTACTCAGATTTGCATGTATTAGAGTGGGCTCTCTATTTGTTGTCCAGTTGCTTTGGTGCAGAGGACCTGTGTTAGGGAATGGGTGTTCAAATAGTCTTTGCCACAAAATGATGGCAAGAAGATTCCTGGCAGGCAAATCTTCTGAGTATCTTAAACAGAAATATGAAGGAAAATGTTCTTCAGGAAAAGCTTGGTTTTCTCTGGATAAATAAATGAAAAGGAATAACAGAGAAGGTGGACTGCAGAATGGGAGCTTGTAATAGAAGTGCAGTAAAACAACTTTGTTGACTTTGACAGCTAGTCTGGTACTGAGTTGCAGTATGTTTTATGGCAAACTGTTAAGCTTCTACATTAATTATTTTTAAACAGTGTAAGGCTTAATGAAGTCATAGTTGAGTTTTTTAGAATCCAAGACATGGTGGGTGAAATCTGGACTCTGCTGTAAACCGTGAGCATGCGCCTACGCTGCAGACAAATGCACATCTGGAGGTGCACTCTCAAGGAATTAAATGAAGTCAAACTGCTGTGATGGAGGATTTTGTGAAGGTTTTGTCCCACATTTTCCTTTTTTTTTGAAATACAGAGTACAAATTTGCAACATCACTCTTCCACTCACTGCACAGCTGACTTGCAAATACTTAAGTACTCATTCAAAACTGGAGACAGGACAAGTGAATACAAGATGCTGTTCCCATTAGATTCTTGAGCAGGAAGTTGCTGTGAAGGCTAATTTTATATACTTTTTTCCCCTGTGGCCTAGGTTCTTCTGCCTTTAAAAATGTTTGCATTAGAAAAGCACAGCATCTGCTTCATCTAGGGGCTCCTAAGTCTCCACATACCCAGGTGCTACATGAAACACATCGTGTATTTATTCCCGTCCCCTTGACTCTCCCTGTTTTCCATAAACACTGTGCACTCTCCCAGTCCTGATGCTGGTTTGGATGCTGACTCACTAAGCATTGACGGTTTTGGTTTCATCATGCAGCTGACACACACTAATAAATAAATTCACAAATGGGCATGTTCTTCCTCACGGTCTCTCCACATTTTAAACATTTGATGTGCCAGGTCCCAATTCCCATTTAATTTGCTACACAAAGAACTCATTTCACTCCGTACCTTAAAAGAATCTATTTTTAAAATATGTTTGCTGTCTGTTTAAAAATCTTAGCTGTTCAGCAGCAGCAGTGAAAATGGGAATAGGTGTTACAAATGTTACAGGTGTTGCAGGTGTGGGACAGCTTTGGGCACTTCTTCTGCTTGTACAGCGGGGGTTCTGAAAGGTGAAACCCACAGGATGTGCGCAGTGAGGGACCACTGATACCACAAAACTGGTGCAACTCTCCCCAGAGTGCCCTGCCAGAACCCACACCCTGCTTGAGAAATCACAACCTGTGAGAATGTAGGGCAGCTCCTAGGGCAGAGCCACGGCTATAGCTCTACTAGTTTGAGTTCCCTTCCATTCTTGTTCATCCCTTGAATTTTTTGGGGGCCTGAAAGCAGTAATGCAGAACTGAGTTCTGCTCCTGATTCTGCCACTGGCTCACCAGGAGATTTTAGGTAAGTCACTTATAAATGCCTCATTTTCCTTCTTTGTAAAATATAGGTAAAGATTTTCAGTGTTGTTTTTTAAATGCTGAAACCAGTGGTGGGAAAGTGTTCTAGAAGGGCACGTAGTTATTACCAAAAATACAACATAATGCTGTTGTGATGCTGATTACTTTCATGCTCTAACTCTTCTTGAACAAAGGGTTTCTGTTGCATGAAATACTATTACTGTACTTTGAAAATCTGAGAATATGAAGAAAGAGAGTTGAAGAGCATGCCAGTAGGAAGAAAACATTAATTATAAAACAACTGCTATCCAGGAGCTGAGCTCTCAGCGGGCATTCACTAAAATAATGTTCTTATTAATAACAGTGGTAAGCCAAACATAAATAAGTTGCTTAGCATTGAGTTTGATTGTTCTTTTAGGTGTCTGACTCAGTATCATCATCAAAACAAGAGAGTCACCAGCGATGATATCTTTTTTACATAATTAACGTAGGGCAGCGGGGAGTAATTTATTTAGGCAGATTTTAATTACTGGAAGTCTAGCAAATAAGAATTCTCAACAGTAGCTTCAACAGAGGACATTTTGTTTTCACCTAACTCTTACACAATGCTTACTTTTTGAGGAAAAAACTCACTTTTAATATTGATGAAGAATCACTGTAATACTTCACTTTTTGCACAGAAGGCTAAAAGGGCAGTTTGGAACATTCATCTGTGGGGCTCTTACAGCACCTAGAACATCTTTGACCCTTTTTCTAATGTAGTTGAGTAACAAAACACAACTATTGCATACTAAAGGAAAGCAGGAAATCATGATTTTAAAGATGTTGGCAGATGACCGAAAGTCTGGGCAGATTTTAAGGGAGGCACAGTCTCTAGGGGAACATAGTATTTCGGTTCTGCACTCAAAAGTGGATCAAACTTCTGTTTCAATATTCCTTCTGTTTCAATAACTCCTTCTGGACTCTGATAGTGTTACTGACATCAGCCAGTGCCTCCTGAATGCTACAAGTCTTAAACTGGTGCATAAAGAATGCACTAAATTAATTGAAACATTTCTGTTCATCATATTAAATAAGAGACTCTGCGGACAGCTCAGCATTGCCCAGCTCCTACTTGCATGTTAATGTTTCCATGCATTTGGGAATGTCTTGTACAGCCAAACTTGTGCTTGAACAGGACAACCATGGTTAGAGAGAGTTGCAGTAGAAGGGGCCGTGTGTCCTCTCCTTGGGCTGGAGAACTTTTCTTTCTTGAAGGACCCCACTGGTTCCAGGGGGTGCGGAGACACTTAAACTGTCTCTGCAGTGAAATCTGGGTCAACAAACAGCAAGGTCAGCTGGCTGTGAGAACAGACCCCTCTTGGGGAAGCTGTGTTGGTGTTGTATCATAAGCTGTCACCCTTTGTCTGTGTTATTTTTGGTTTCCATGGCTGCCTGTAGTTGCAAGGGTCCGTCCAGATGTCCAGACACTTGTACCCCTCTCTGGGGCCAGTGTCACAACCTGTTTTGGGCAACCTTGTATTGCTGTTTCCTGATGCTTCCATGCCAACTGTGAGCAGTGGAGCCCATTTCTGTTCTCAGCAGTCAGGGCAGAACCTTTCTAGGGTCTTTCAATGGTGCTCAACTTTCTGCTTTTGAAAAAGCCGAACAAGCCCATCTCAAAAGAAGGCTGAGCATGAAAAGGCACCTCACTGTTTTGTGGATGGCAGATTTGTGCCTTGTATTGATGAGGCTTTTTCTCAGTCTACCCTGGCACCCTGAGCTAAACCTTACATCATACAATCCAGGGAGTTGGACCTAGAGCAGGGAAAGAAGGGATCAGGTACATGTCTGGGGGGTTTGGTCATCTTCTTATTGTCTGACAAGAGAGATTACCTTGCCAGTCTGCTCAGTCTGGAGAACAAGCTGCTTCCAAGCAGTTGCTCTTGTCTCCATTATCCTCCAAAATGCGAGGACTTGGGGCTTGCAGTGTCTCAGGGATGAGAGCCGTGGCTTTCCAAACGCAAGCACCCACTGGAGCTTCCCTTGGCTGCTCTGCATTCCCCAATAGGTCAGTGGCATGCTCTGAATATCCCAAGTGGATTATCTTATGTCATGTTTATCGGGGTTGCCCTGGGCTGCTCGTATGTTTTGGATTGTTTGTGCCGCACATGACGTGCGGGCAGATTTTCATTTTGGTGAAAGGTGATCCCGGGGAAGGAAAATGTATTATGTTGGCAGGCCAAGAACGATGATGGCCCAGAGGCAAAGTCACTGCAGAAGGGGATTATTTAATTAATGTGGTTGTTCTGTGCTCTGGCCAATCTCCCAGGACAGGTTTCAGGCTGAGGGAGGCTGTGTGCGGTGGCAGGTGATGGCTCTGGCAGTTGTCACTGCTGGCTCCGTGACCCCCACGCGCTTCCCAGGACCCCGCAGGTCGGGCTGCAGCCTGGCTGCTGTGCTGCTCACCTAGAATTGCAAATCCTGCAAAAATCAGAGCCAGGCAGTCGTTCTGCCCCTTTTATAAGGCCAGTGCTGGGATTTGAGCTGTGTGGTGAGTGTTGAGCCCAGCGCCCTTTGAAGAGCTGGGATGGGAGTTTGTCCCAGGCTCTCCCTGTAGCTCTGTGCTCCCTCCTTCTCCTGGTCCAGCCTCTTTGTCTGGCTCATTGCAGTGATTGTTAACTGCAGCCAGAGCTAATCCATCTCCCTTTCTTTCCCTGCTTCAAACACTTCTGTCTTGTGTTGGAGCTTTGAATGGACTGAGGGAAAAAAAAAGAAGAAAAAAGAAAAAAGCAACTGTCTGAAATGAAAGAAGAGTGCAGATGAGATGAGCACAGACAGAAGGAAAATGTTTTTGAAAAGGGAATAGGTGGGAGGAGGAGAAACACTGTAGGCTTTTAATAAGTAGTTTAGTTTTATTCTTGTGCTATGTTTGTTTCATGTTTCCCGGCTCAGATTGAAGGGATTACAGGCTGTGCAGATTTTATGTTCAGGTCCCACTCCTGTGATCAAATTTTATATATTTCTTAGGAGACAATTTTCCTTCTTTCCTTCTTCCTTCTCCTCCTGAGGAAGCAGGCTGTGGTTTATTTTCACTGGCCTCCCACAGACCTGCCCTGCAGATGGAGGCTCCCCAGCTTCAAGAAAAGTCAGTGATACCATCCCATTCTGTTGCAGTTTCACTTGGTCTTGGTCTTAGTCTATTACAAAACAGCTTTTTTCTTACTCTTGCAATTTCCTTTGAAGATCAGCCATGAAAAATTGATTGGTTCACATTATTAGTAATCACAACTCTCCAGATTGCTCAAGAAGGAACTTCAGTGGTGTAACACTTGGCCTGAGATGTCACAGGAGCTAAGCCTCAAAGTGAGTCTCAGCTTTTAAGCTTCTGTTACAAAAAATTTGTAGGTGCTGTATCTCATGTGATATGAAGCACCTTTAACACCTCTGAATTTTCTAACTCAGCCTTTTGACTTCCAAGTCTCCTATGCTCAAAAATCTGCTTTTAAAGTTGTTTGTATCTACCAATAAAAATGTGTTGTTTTTAGAATAAAACCAGCTAGGAATTTTCAAAGGATATGTACATTTAAATAAAATAAAAGCAAATGTCTGGACTACGTTCTCCCACCTGACAAATGCAGTGAGACTCAGGCTGTGTGGTGAGAGACCTGTGGCACTTCTCAGGGCTGCAGCCATGGATATGTTGCATCAGCTCTCTCCTACAGAGACCTGGTAGTCAAACAAGAGACTTTCAGCTGAACCTGAACACAGGCCAGAGCTCTGTGTCACCGACCCATTCAATGTGTCTGTCGGTCAGAAACAACGAATAATCTTGTAGAGAGCTTTAATTAATCAAAGCTTTGTTGAAAGAACCCAGAGAGCTCATCTTGGAGATGCTGTGTCAGAGGTTTCTTTGCCTTATTTCAGTTTATATGACAAGCCCCATCCTCAGGTGTTTAATGGTATTCGCTTTACACTGACTAAACGGAAAAACAACCCCTGTAATGAAGTCCTGCTTCATGTCTTGCTGTTCTGAGACATTAAACAAAGTTGATCAGCTTCCTTGTTTGTTCAGTGGCTAAGCAGGTGAGGGACTTTTTGTCTCTGGAAAGAACCTTATGAATGGGTGATCACAAAGTGCTCTCTCTAACTGACTCACATTTGCTTTAGGCTTGTGTGACACCCCTTGTCTCAGAAGTTGCCCCTAGTTTAGACCTGAGAACAGAATTTTTGGTGGAGGAGAAAATTAGGTTCACTGGCTTCTAGCACCACTGGCATGGGCACAAGGTTTCTTTTTTGGATTACTGTAACTACACATGTGCTGTTCTGGTTTTTAATACACTAAACCGCTTTCAGGTCACAGCTTGCATGAGCTATCACACACTTGTGTAACCTGAACTCCCCACTGCTCTTGGGCAAGTGATAACTGCTTCTCTGGTTGATTTTTACATCACAATTCTTCATTCAAGTCAAACTTCTCTGCATGTTGCTTTTTAAGAGAACCATGCTCATGCATTTAAATTTTCTTTCTGTGAGCACATCTTTGTGGCCTGTCCAACATCATGTGTGTTATTAGTTTGTGGACATTTCTGGTTTATGTGGTTCAAAAGATGGATGAGACTTTTGGAAGTGCGTCCATCTTCCATTTCTCTGGGCTAGAACTTTCCCTTTGCAAAACTGCATTCTTTTGGAACGTTTCCTGTGCATATGTTGTCTGTCTGTAATGCTATCAGTAGATACTGTCCATTTGAGAACATTACACTTCGTTCCTTCCCAAAGACAAACCACACTTTTGTGCCAAGTTTCCAGTAAGCTGCGGCCAATAATCTGGTTTTTAACACTGAAATCCAAAGGGTAGCAGCACTAAGAAGAGGTGGCAGGCTTTTCTACATTGTTTCCACAGACATCCCCAGGTGTTTCAGCCCACATGAGAGTCGCTTCTGTGTGTACTCCTTACTGCTGAGAGCCAGGGTCTGGGCTTTGGCTGGTGGGTTCTGTGTCAGAAATGGATTGGGGGGTATCTTTGTTTTTACTAATGGGCTTATGTCTGATAGCAAAGAAAAATTCCAATTAAATGCAGAGAAGATCTGTAAATAGCAATGGCCTGGTAATTGCTCTGCCAACTTAGATGAAAGTATTACTTAGTGATTAAATGTCAACAGGTTTCATAAACAGCAAATGTCTTTAAGTTGACATAAAGAAGGCCTCTCTGGAGGTCACTGTAAATACCAGATTTATTGTGCCTCGATGGAGAATGTGCTGAAAATGGAAAGAGAAATGTCACTGTCGATTTTGAGAGTGTTTCAGTAAGCCAGAAAGGTTGTTGGTGCCTACAGTAAAAAGCTTTTAACTCCTTGAAATTACTGTTGGCAAACCATTTTTAAAACCTGGTAACCTGTTAACTAAATGTTCATTTTGCAGGTCAGACTATGATGACTGGAGACCAGCCCTGGCCAGCTTGCTTCAACCTATCCCATTTCCCAAGGAGTGAGTTTGCACTGTCTTAGTATTTACTGGCTTGTTCTTGTTACTGTTTTATTGTGGTGAAATATATGTCAAGCAAAAAGTGATGGTAGTAGGAGCTTTGTGCCTCTAGTATTGATTTAGAAACTGAAGTTGATTTTGGCTGATGCAGAGGGATGTGAAGACCTCCCATGTTCAACTTCCTTCCCCGTTTCTCTCAGATGATCCTGAAGAGAAATACGGTTAAGTAGAGACAGGCAGACAGGAGGGGAAGGAAAGCTGGTGAGGAGGAGAGCAAAGTGAGAGATTTAGTGGAGGAGGATGCTTTACCGGCATCACAGAGACTCCTGTCATTTGTATTTTGCATTACATGAAGAAGCTGCCCTACAGATCAGCCGAGCTCCCTCGGAAACCTATTAATGAGCAGTGGTGTTTATAAAGTGCAGACCTCCACAGACAAAAATTACAACCTGTAATTGTACAATTTGCTGGCTTATCACATCCCCTAATGACCTGATGTCTTGAATCACAGAGGTCTAATCCTCCATGCCAGGTTACCTGGGCTACAGTGAGAGCTTGGAGATAGGTAACAGAGACATCATTACCTAAGTCAAACGTGAGTCCTGGGGGAGTTGTAAACCATGCTGTGATGCAAGGCACTTCACAAAATGACCATTAATTGCTTTACTGATGTATGATGCTAATTAGATGCGACCATACCCTAATTGCATTGCAATTAAAGAATACACCTGGCTCTTGGAGGTAGCCAAAACTCTGTAATTATATAATGGTACTGTAAGTCTTTTACTTTCTTCTGACCCAAAGCTCCTGCTGACATTAGTCAGAGCCTTGTCTAAGACAGACTCAAGAAAAGCTACAAGATTTGTTCCAAGTAATTTTCCCCTCTAGGTTAATGAAAGAGGCTTTTTCTGACTTTTTTGAAAGATTTTTTTTTTTTGTCTTATGTGCTGCAGTTGC
The DNA here is from genome assembly GCA_013400235.1 of Oriolus oriolus. NCBI lineage: Eukaryota > Metazoa > Chordata > Aves > Passeriformes > Corvidae > Oriolus > Oriolus oriolus. The sequence continues at coordinate 1,973,192 of VXBT01000503.1, forward strand.
TTAGCAAGTCCTTTTATTATCTGGAAAGAACTGAAAAGTGCTTGTTTGGTTTTTTGGGCTTTTTTTCCCCTTTTTCCCTTCTCTGAAATCCTCATACTCTTCTGTTTTCTGTTTTAAATTTCAGGGCTCTCGCACATGAGAAATTCACAAAGTAAGTTTCTGGGGCTCCTTTGTTTTATTGAATAAATGCTTGTACTAGTCAATAATAGCAGTGATGCATTATTCAGTATTGTGTCTCTAATGGCTTTTATCTGTGAAGGGCTGTAAGCATGTTCTGTTAGCAATAAAAAGTTTTCTTTGTAATTTACTGTGCTAGCAGGAGCCCAAGGAATAAAGCCACTGGGTGCTGATAGAATTTACAAAGGAGTTTGTCAGTACACATCTCTGAAACATTTTCTAGGCTATTGTGAACAGACACTGTCCTTGGTAATCACTTTTAGGCATCATATTTCCTTCCTGTGGAAGGAGTTCAACTTGTTTCTCTCTAAAGTGCATGAATATATATAATTTTAGGTGTTATTCAAAAGAAATGTGACACTTGTGCAAATACTGCAACCTGCAGCTGCTTTTCCTTGTCCTTCTTACTCTTATTTTTTTCAGGGAGCTGAAATATGTGATTCAGAGATTTGCAGAGGACCCGAGGCAAGAAGTGAGTTTGCTGGCAATTTACTCAGAGTATTAACTGGAGGGATTGCACATGCACTTGTTCAGATCTCTCCTTAAGTAGTTTGTTCCAAAACATGGTGTGGTTTTACTCTGCCTAAACCTCTTAAGGAATAGTGGCCACTCAGGGTGGTTTATGTGTGGGGTTTATGTGTTGTCACCTCCTTGTCTGCATCAGTTGATGTCTTTGTTGTGCACTAAACTGCAACTAGCAAGATTTTCCCACTCTGTGGGGTCACTCAGAGCTTTTCATCTTCTGTACAAAAAAAAAGGGGAGCAAAATCCATGGATGTATGCAGCTTACAAGATAACAGATTTTATGTGGCTTTGTTTCAGCTACGTTGTTTGCAAATGGCCGTGACTCTCATGAGCTGGCAGCAGAAAGGGGGTGGGAGATGTGTTACTGGGGTGAGAGTGTTGCTGCAGCCCTGTGGTGGCTGCTGCTTCGGAGCTGCACTCAGAGCCTGCTCAGCATCGTCAGCTTTGGCTGAGTCAGAGGGAACCTCTCATCCACAGTGATTCTTGCTTTTGGCATAAAGGCAAGAAAGCTCCCTCAAACTGTGGGTGAAGCTGTATCATCACTGCCCAGATCTCCTGGTTTCCATGGGTTTAGCTCTTGTGAGCAGTACTTACCCTTGTCAGATGAGACCTTCTTGTCCTAGAATGGCACCAGGATTTCATCTGTCGCTAGTGTTCCATGCCCAAAGGAAAGAATTTACCTCCCCCCACACACACACACACCTCAAAAATTGGAATGGAACATCTGTTTCTTCAAGTGAAGGAAAAAATAAAGCTTAATTATGACTTCTCTATTAAATTATGGGACTAAATATAGTAATCTCCACAGTGGGCCAAATTTAGACTAATGGTTGCTCACTGGTGCCAGTTCTCCAGTGCAGCTTCCATGTTATGAATCCCTGTTGAGTTTTCCCTGTGGATTTCCTTTACCCTGACTCTGGTCAAATTTTATTAGAGAAGGAGTAATAAGAATTTTTAATGATTGGAATAAGCAAGCCCTCAGCCACTGCGTTTGGTGTGCAGATTACATCAGATGTATAGACACACATGCTGGGAGGACAGGGGGAAAATGACAGAAGCTCAGAAATTTGTGGGGGTTTTTTGTTTGTGTTTTTCATGGTGGTTTTTTTCCCAAGTGAAAGGAGCTGCTCTAGATTAGAGCCATTTTTCATTTGATTTGTATAAAGGGAATGAAAAAGGCCATGCAATTCATGATGATGCAGCTTCCCTCCTTGGTTATACTGAAAAAATGGATTCTGGGAGTGGAGACTGGCCTGCGGCTCTGTAGATGGGACTATTAACCATGAAATTTCCAGCAGTGCCTGGTTTTGCAGTTACTTTTGGCCCGGTTTGGGAGACTCTGGTGGTTGTTGGCAGGAACTGTAACCTCCCCAATGTGTTCACTTCTTGGCAGGTCCACTCGTGTTTGCTGAGTGTGAGGGCTGGCAAAGACGGCTGGTTCCAGCTCTACAGCCCTGGGGGAGTGGCCTGTGACGACGATGGAGAGCTCTTTGCCAGTATGGTACGTGTCTGCAGTAATGGGAGTTTAGAAACTTCTTTGCAGTAAGTAGCTAACGCCTGGTTGGCGGTAATAAGATTTACTTGCTTTTGTCAAAAGCTAATTATCAAAATCATGGTTCTGTACACCATGAGCGTTCACCAGAAAATCCAGATCTTTCTGTCACCAAATCCGTGGACCTCCCCTGCAGCCGCAGTTTGGTTAGCACGTTACTGTTCTCTTTCTGAACCTTGGCATGATTTCTCACTGGTAGTGCAATGCACAAACCATGCCTGTGCATATGGATGTATTTTTGTATTTTTAAATATGTGTGTTTGTGTGTCTATATCAAAAAACTCTCTCAGGGAATGTAGAATACTGGGAGACAGGGGAGACAGACTGTTCTGTACATCCACCCCTATAGTTTTGATTTGTAGGCTGCCCTGGAATTTAAAACCAACAGTTCCATTGACTTAATTGAAGGATGCATGGATAGATATAAAAAGGTGTTATCAGTGTCTCTGCCCAATTACATTGTTGTGAGGAGGTGTAATTAGAAACTAGCATTCCATTTCCAGCAGTTACTTCTTTTTTAACTCTGAGAAGGGCTAGACAGAAAATAACAGTTTTTAATCAGTGATGTGATTTAAGCACTGTCTTCCTGTGCAACCTGGGTCAAGTCACGTAGATCTCTCTCTCTATTAATTCTCCATATACCGAGTAAGATGGAAATGAAATTACTGCCTTTCTCTGGTAAGGGGGAAAACATTTGTTGAAGTTGGCTGTTGGGTACACAGTGAAGTGGCTTTCAGGGGATCTACACTTCGTGCATCTCCCTCATGCTGAACATTTTGGGGCATAAAGAACATACATGTCTGTCTGTACCCTTAAATTTAGATGGATCAGATACCTCTGAAACTGATGATGGAAGAAGAGTGTTTACAAAAGGTTTCATCCCTCTTCACTGTTTATCTGTCTTTTCTCTTTGAAAAGAAAATTTCTTCAGAACTGTATCATTTCTCCTGAGAGCTGTTGTGGTTCAAGATATTTATGAGCATCAGGAGATGTCGTGCATGAGAAAGCACAATGCTGACACACATTAATATGCAGTACTCTGTGCCCTTTGCAAGGATGTTGATAAATACTTAAAGAGCTGCTAACGACCAACCATAAAGTTTGAAAAAACACTCTGTTCTGAGATGCACCTAATGTTACTTTACTGTCAGTGTCAGTATTTTCTATTGCTCAAGAAAACCTCTAAAGAAACTTCAAGAAAACTGCATGAAATTAAATCCCTTTTGGCTTGGAGGTTCATGTTTTTAAAGGCCACCTGAGCTGATGGATGCTTAAGGAAAAAAAGATTTTCTGTTTTTCTAAAGAGCTTGCTGGTAATAAAGCCATGATTCACATAAAATTGACCTCATCATGGCATGGTTGTGATATTTTCAGCAGTATTGAACATAGTGCAGGCAAAGCCATGAGCCAAGGGAGGGCCACAGAATATATTTACAAGGTTATTGTAGAGTAGTGCTGATGTGGAGTCCACATAATGGAGCTCTTCCTGCCCAGGCTATTGGAAAATGCAAATTCTCACATAGTGCTCTGCAGCAAATGGTGGATCAGCCATCTGGGCTATGAAATAAGACTTTCTTCAAGGAACCCAAACTTCTCTGCATTTAATCTCTAAGGCTTTTACATTGGAAAGAATTTGGCCAACCTCTTTTGTGAGAAGAGACTTTGATTTGTACAAGTGGCTTTGCATTCCTGCCATAGGTGTTACTATATGATCTCACGTGGTGCTTTCTGGAACTTGGAGAGAGTCTGCAGGACAGTTTTTTCAGCTCAAGGACTCAAAGGAGTCTCACTCAGGGGATGTTCTCAGCAGTTCTTCCCTCTCAGGGAAAACTGAGCAAAAGAGAAAGCAAGATACTGGCCCAAGAGCATGAAAGCCCATGAAGTCATCTCAGTGCTCAGGACTGCCAGATTTTCTTAAAGCAGTGCTTCTTTCCCCAGTCAGCTCCTGTCTGTTCATCCTGAACAGGTGATTTTGTCTGTCACCACCCCTTAGCCAAGGCCAGCAGGTTGCCAGCAGCACTGCCTTTTACCTAGACACCCAGCCCACACAGCCCCTGCTCCCCAGCTGGCATTTCCAGAGAAACCGAAGCGCAAACAGATGCGAAAGCAAAATCCCCGGTGGCTCCCCTGGGGCTGGGTTCATCGGGTTACTGGGAGTGGGGGCAACTGCACAGCTGCTCTGATGTTTCCTGGGGAGCCTCTATCAGGCTGTCAGCTGGGCTCCTTTATGGAGAAAAACCTCCCACTCCCTCAGATCTCACTGGGCATCACCTTCTTCAAAAAGTCACTTCCATTCAGCAGTGAAGCTGTTGAGACACTGCAACCCTACCTAAAGAGAGCCTTCATTCCTTTAGGTTTATTGCAAATGCTTAACACTTTCTGACTGCATAACAATATCACTTCCAGAGGTGTATGTGTTTCTTAGACCTACACCCCTGATTTTACCTCTGTTTCTCAAACAGGTTCATATTTTAATGGGATCCTGCTATAAAACGAAGAAGTTCCTGCTTTCACTGGCTGAAAATAAATTAGGACCTTGCATGCTGCTGGCTTTGAGGGGTAACCAGACAATGGTAGAGGTAAGCCCTAAAAACATGTGGTCATAGAGATTTATGAGCAGTGTTCAGGTTCACGCTGCCTTTCCCAGAACTGGTTCTAGCAGAGGTCGGGTTTGTGTTGTGTCAAACACCAGCAGTGGGTGGTTGTGTTTCTCTGAATTAAGGGGAACAGAATATTGTTGTTCTGCAGATCTGAGTGTGAATTAAATGAAAGGTGGGTGCATGAATTTTTGGAGAGATTGTTTGTTGTAATGCAGCTGGAGAGGTTAGGGTGGGAAATAAATGGCCATGATGGTGTAGACTGTGGTGAGAGATTACAGTTCACAACAAGGCTTTTCCATGATGAAATGCCTGATTCTTGTCTTGCCACCTGCAAAATGAGTAGTGCACAGGAAGCGCCTTTATAAAACCTTATTTGCTTGCATTAATACACATTTTTTATGCTTATGATTTGTTATTTTTGTTGTGCTAATAGTTTATATGTATTTTTCTGGGCTTCTTAAGAGAGGTTTCTTGATAAACATCATATTATCAGAAAGAGAGTGGATAAATAGATGGAAGAGTTAAAATTTGTCGTTTACTTAGATCTGTGCATACTAATTTAATCCAGTATTAAAGGAGCATACTGCATGCATTTTAATATAATGTTGCTGGATTTTTTTTTGTCTTCATTAAAAATAATTGAAATTATGGAGGGAATAAAAGCTTTGCATTTTAATTGCAATGGCATGATACATAGCTGAAAAGGAAGGGCAGCATGGAGGTGCAGCTTATGTCCTAAATCCGTGTGACCCACTGGAATCATCCCTTGGGATCTGACTTGCTTCTGGCAGTCCCTTTCCCAGGGTGAGTTGGGTGTGTTCCCAGTGAGGTGGGGATGTCCTGGCCACAGCAATGAGCTCCCAGCATCATCCTCTCTTGGAGCCTCTCTGCCCTTTTCCCACCCTGCTTCGTGGACTGGGTACACCTCACACGTGTTCCGCTTGCACAGGGATGGAAAATCCGGCCCTGTAGGAGCTACTTGGCTGTGCTGCTGCTGGTGTGCAGTGTCCCAGCTCTTCCAGTCCCCAGCCCAGCCCAGGGACCTGGGAAATACTGGATCAATTGTACCTGTTCTGGAGAGGGCTGTGGCATGGAGCCATCTTCCACGTCTGGTGCAAATAATTGCACCTCTCAGCCAGAAGGAATGAGCACTGATGGGAGGCAGGATAGACAGGCTGGCTTTTGGAGATTACGCTTCATTCTTTACGAATAAAATGTGGTTTCATGTGTTCGAAGGGCCATAAATGTTGCTATGATATCCTCTAATCTAACCTCCATAACACATGCTCTAAAAACTTACCAGGAATTTAAACCACCATACTCATAGTGTAATTAGGATATTTGGAAGAAATAGAATGAAAGCCCTGCACTGACCACTCTCCTTTTGTTCTGCTGCTAGATTTTGTGTTTGATGCTGGAGTACAACATCATTGATAATAACGACACCCAGCTCCAGATCATCTCCACCCTGGAAAGCACAGACGTGGGAAAGAGAATGTATGAACAGCTGTGTGAGAGGCAGAGGGAGTTAAAGGAGCTGGTATGTCACCCTGCACATATTGCCATAGCACGCTGGGGTCTGTGCTCTCCACAAATGGAGGTACAAAAGAAAGACAAGCAGGGTGTGAAATTCCCAGTTAACAACAGGATGGGAGCAGTACTCGGAGGATTTTACTGTGAATATATATATACTGTGTGATATTTACTGATGTGACTAATGCCATACTATGTTTATGAATGATATTCAATAACCTGCTTAGGATCTGTGTGAAGGAATAAAGGTGAAACCCTGCTGTCTTAAGATCTTACAAGTCAGCTTGTCAAATTCTGCCACCTTTTGACATACGAGTAGCAAATGGTTCTAGTGCTGGCCAGCATTTCTGAGTACTCTGGCATTCACAGCATTTCACTGAGATGGTCTTTAGGTCTAGTTCTCAGAGCTAGAGCCTATAGAAAAAAATTCTTCCTGATTTTAAAGGCAGGACCTACAGATTTAAAATGGACCTGCTCTTATTAGCACTTTTTCACCTATGCAAACATACCCACAAGCTTCCTCTTCCCTCTTTCACATTTATATTTGTCTTTAACCCCTGCTCCCAGCCTGAAAAGTAGATGCTTTTTTTGAAGTCAAACAAATTACTTTATCAGCTGCGCAGTCTTAACCCCTTTGCCTGCTTTGCCCAGCGTTTTAAAGCTGTTTCCTGTAAAGTGAAAGTAGCCAAATGCTGGCAGGCTGAAGCAGGCAAATGGCACGAAGACCCACTTAGCTGTGGTTAGTGGGTGTCCCCTGGGGAGCCACAGGCACACTCAGTGCAGGAAAAGCAGGGATGAAGTGGAAGGGCTGACAGGAAGCTTTGAAATGGGAGCGGGGTTTGCTCTAGTGAGGAGCTTGCTGTACTTCAGTGAGTCTGAAATGTAGAATGGCAGCTTGTTTGACCAAAATATCTTCTCTTTTACAGCAAAGAAAAGGTGGCCCCACAAGGTTAACACTGCCATCCAAGTCCACAGTAAGTTAATCATGTCAATAGAAAAACAAGCTTTGTCTTTCCATATTTAAACACTTGATTTATGTTTGCCATGTGGCACAGTGGTTTTGGGCAGTTGAGTGGGGAGCCATTCCACTTGCTCTGTCAACACAACTGGAGTTTACACAAGTACGGGCACATTTCTGCTCTTGGGTCTGTGCAGCAGTTTCCAACACCAGCGCCAGGCTGTCACATTTATAGTGCTGCTCAGATTTGGAATGGCAGATCTGGGGACAGAATTTTACATTAAAAAGGCAAACTTCACAACATCCTTTCTGGATTTTAGTCATGGAGGTCTCAAAGGGACCCAGCACTGTTGCATTTAAGCCTGGTGCAAACCCAGACTAACTTCACTGAGGCCAGGTAATGGTGCTGAGCACAGCTGGGACCTCGACCTCTTGGTTAAATCTTCATGAAGTTCAAAGACCCATCTACATCATTTGTACTGACACTGAAGCCTTTGTGTCTCATAAGGATACACATGCAAAGGACATTTTTGTCCTAATGTTTGGACAAATTTTTCCCAGGGTGTGTGAAGCAACTCTGCCACAAGAGCCCAGCTGCTTGCCAAACAAACAGAAACTGCTCTGTGTGGTTCTCTGTTACTGTAAACAAGCGGAGCAGTTGTGCAACTCGCTCTGGTTACCAGTATCGGTGACACCGCAGGGTCCCGGCCTGGGCATCCACAATCTCTCTCATCAATCTCCTGTCTGCTTCCAGGATGCAGACCTGGCCCGCCTGCTAAGCTCGGGATCTTTTGGAAATCTGGAGAACCTCAGCCTGGCCTTTACCAATGTGACAAGTGCTTGTGCTGAGCACCTCATCAAACTGCCTTCGCTCAAGCAGCTGAACCTGTGGTCAACTCAGGTAAGGGCTCTGCAGCCCGAGGCTCAGAGCAGGAACCAGTGCTGACTAATTCCGAAATTCCACTCTATGTCAGCACAAGAAGAGTGTGTGAAGAGGCTTGCTTAGATGACTTTGTCCTCCTGCTATTTTTACAGGGCCTTGCTGTGGTTTAGCTCATCTTGGCAGCTACTTTTCTCTTACCCCCACTTTTTTTTTCCAATTATTAATTTTTGTTTTATTTTTAATTTAAAAAATGGTTGCTGCTATCTTGGGTTGAATGTTCCAGTTGGGTGTGGTTGCTACTGTGTACTGAGTAGAACCTGAGTGTTGCTGTTCATCTGAGAAATGCTTCTGCTTTCACCCATTTAGGATGAAAAAATGATGCTGTGCAGATCATGTGGTCAAGCAAAGCACAGAGTCTGTGCAGTTTAGGCAATTAATTGCTTGAAACCTGAACAACCCAACAGCAGCAAAAAGAAACTCAAGATAATGAATAAGTAGAAGGAAATTATAATGAGAATGTGATTATTTTGTAAGCAAAAAGAGACCAAGTTAACTGAACAAATTATTCGGCTGTTGATTGAAGGAACTTCTAAAATTAAATTTTTCTTCTACGTTTCCCTGCTGGTTTTGCTCTCTGAGGTTCTCCACTGAATAGGTTTTCCCCATTTTCTGTTAGCACCTACTCATAGTGCTCACTGAAAATATGATTATTGTCAGCGCAACCACAAAAAGCAGCATTTTTTAAACCAAAATGTCATGTAAATATTTTGTTTTGTTTTCCTAACTACTTTGTATCCCAGAAATATCCTTTTTTTTATATGGGGAATATGAAGTAGAAACTGATTGCTCGCTTGTTTTAAGACTGTATCTCTTCCAGATTTGTCTTAACAATGTAACTTTTGCCTTTGAAAAACTTCGATGCTTTTTGTTCAAAATGAGTTTGATTTCACTGAGCAAAGAGCCTGCTTTTTGTGTGTTTGTTTTTTTTTAATTAAAAAAGAAAAAAAGGGTTTAGATTCCATTTTATTTTGCGATATCCTGGTTTCCATTAATCTAGAATTTAGAAGCAGCAGAAACCAAGTGGGTCAATAGAACAATTACCAATCAATAGTACATTGTTCTTGAGACCAAAATAGCTAATTAATACCACTTGCATTGTGCTTTTTTTGTGTGATGTGGTTGGGAACTGGCTGAGGCTGCCATAGCCAGCATGTATAGCCTGGGTGGGAGCCCGCTCGTACAAAGTCCAGGCTTCAAAGGCACCACTCTAATTAAGTGATGGCCTGTGGTTAAGTGCACACAAGTCACTTAATTTCTCTGTTCCCCGCCTGCAAGACAGGGATAAAACTATTTGCTTTCTCCGCTGTCATTTGTGACGGTGGCGAGTGACTGGAATGTGGCTTTGAGGGCTCAGTCAAACCCCGTGTCCACGGCCCTGTTTGCGCTGGGGTTCTCACACGAGGTGTCGGTGCCTCGTCTGACTCAGCTCTGCTTGTGCCCCGCAGTTCGGCGACGCGGGGCTGCGGCTCCTGTCCGAGCACCTCACCATGCTGCAAGTGCTCAACCTGTGCGAGACCCCGGTCACGGACGCCGGGCTGCTGGCGCTGAGCTGTGAGTGTCGGAACGGGGCTGTGTGAGACACTGGTGTGGGTTCTGAGGAATTCATGTGGGTTCGGGCGGGAGATGGATGTCTCAGTGCCGCGGCGCTGCTTCCGCAGGGATTTAGAGCAGGCTGTGGCTGTGTTTGGGTTTAATCTTCCCTCCTCCCTGCCCAGTCCTGCAGCCATCCGGCCGTAGGATGGTGACCCGAGCCTGTGTGGGCTTTGTCCTCCTGAGCCGTACTCCAGATCTTGCCTCTGGCTTCATGGCACCTGTCTCCATCTCATGTGGTGACCTGTTGCCCAGGGACTTCCCAGATTTCTTCCCATGGCTATCCCTTCTGGGTGGGACCTGCCCTTGTGGTGCAGCAGGGGAAGATTGCAAAGCCATCTGGCAGCTTCTCAGTCAGTTTAGCAACTGAGTGCAGCAGGTTCCATACTCCTGGCATTTTTTGTTCCTTCGTTTTTAGGGAGGTGAAACTCTCCCTGTTCTCAGTTTAAACAAGGCAAGGCAGAGTGAGGCATCCAGGATGCCCTGAGCACTGCGAGCTGCTCAACGTGCTGGAATGAAACTCCCTCCTGCACCCAGCAGTGCATTAGAAACCTCACTGCTGGGTTTAGAGGGCTACTTTAATAGGCTTGATCCTACACAGACGTGCCAGACAGGCCAGTAGTTATAGCTCATCTTAGGAAACTATTCTGCTAAGTACTGGAGCCTAAAATGGGAATGGGGGAGGAGAGGGAGGCCTGCCAGATCAGCATGGCCCCTGCGAGCACCATGCAGAGCACTGAGAACGGGCACTATTCAGAATGATGTGCAGGAAACCGATTATGAGAAGTTGACTGAACTCCTTTGAAGTCAGCAGACTTAAGCATATGCTTAATGGCCCTTCCTAAATAGGGACTTTTTCCTGGATGAGGGCCCAAGCAGCTGTTTATCCATTTGTATTTCTATATTTTACACTATTCAGCTTTTTCCTGGGAGTGCTGCACATAGTCATGTCTTGTTGATGCTTTGGCCTACTGTAAGCATGATATTTTAAGACAATGCAGCATGATCATGAATATCCGTGTGTTTTCTCTTTCAGCCATGAAGAGCCTGTGTAGTTTAAATATGAACAGCACCAAACTTTCAGCAGATACCTACGAGGATCTCAAGGTATTTGTGAATTGCATCCCCTGAAGATGAGAAGTAGCTATAGCAAGAGCATGGTGGTGATGCCTAGTGGAGTGGATAGCATGGAAGTTATCTGAAGAGGGTGAAGTGGATTATTTTGGGGATATAATGACTGAAAGCAGCAGTGTGAGGCTGCTGTCTTTGATGGACTCAGGAAACATTTAATATACTGAATGGAGAAGTATGAGATAGAATCAGGAGCTCAATCTTTTTGCCAGTGCTATCAACAGTAAAGGCTTTATCAGTAAAAGTTTCATAAATAGAAGCATATTGATTGTTTTTGAGGATACAGAGACAGGTACAATTTTGTGCACACCATGTCCTGTGCTGTTAACAGGACCAAAAGTAGTTTGGGTGAAACAGGATCACGGAGCTTTGGTTTGGAATGCAAAGGGAGAACTAAAAACATTGAGGAAGATGCAAATTTATCTTGACACCTCTAGGACTAGAATTGGGCTCTGAGCAGAAATGTCTGCACAGATGCCCAGTTCTGAAATTTGACACATAATGTCTGGTTTTACTGCGAGTTTATAACCACTTAGGCAAAATGGTATAAAGAATCAGGATGTAGCCCGAGGGGGTTTCTGACCAAGCTTGTCTGAGATGTGTTGGCTTTCATGACTTCATGTGGACTTTGCCTTCATTCTGGTGGTGTGTGAGTCTCATCTCCCAAAATCTTACCTTAGAGACCGAAGGACTCAAGATGAAACTTGACACTTGCTTGTCTTGTATGTTGAAACAGATTGGGCCAGGTTTACTCAGAAGGTCACAACCTTGGGTTGAGTTTGGAACTTGAAGCAAGTCCTGTAACTGCTCTGCTTTCAAAATTCCCTGCAAACATCCATCTTTGGTTCTGGCTGTTGAGCCAGGGCTCCCCCAGGGACTCAGCTGCAATGCTGCTTGCATGGAGTTTTCAAGATCAAGTTTTCAAAACTTGTGTCACAATTGTATATGGAAAGAAGTCGTCCTTGGAATTAACAGCTGGCTTGCAGATGGGTTCACACAATGGAGCTTGTATCAGGCCCCAGGCGCTTACAGACAATCAAGGTCAATGCTGTATTTGGCCCAGGGCTCTGAGATCACATCTATTGAAAGGCTCCCCCAGTCCCACCCCTGCTTCTGAGCCCCTTTGCCACTCACTTCTTACTGAAACTCACATTTTCCTAACCAGTTCCCTCTGCTCTGGTATTGCATTAATAGCAGCAACACAGGAAAGTGACTTGCCAGGGCAAACAGCAAAACTGGCTGTGAGCAAAGTCCTGATGATTGCAGAGAATTCAAAAAGCTGAGAAAACAGGCAGGCATCACTTTTTCCCCTTTCACCTCTTCCACTGAGATTTATCTTGGTGGCCATTTTTTTAGGTCTCTGTGTGTGTTCAAAGGCAGTAGTTTCTCTCCCAGGGGCGCATGGTTGTAGGTTTGTTCAGAACAGCTCAGACTTCAAAGAACGTATTTTTGATACAAATCTTTCCTTCTTCTCCCCTCAGTTTGCGAGAGCATTTGGGGCACAAGCCAGTGATGACATTTCCTCTCAGCTCCATCCCCCACCCCACTAAACACGCTTGCACACACACAGACACCCACATATGTACCAGGCAGGCTGAACCAGACAATAAATAAACACCCACTACTGAAGTCATTATTGCCTAACTGAAAAATTATTTGCTGGCAGTGTCTGTAGGATTATGAATAGCTCTTATCAAAATATGCGTGCACATAAATCAAGGAGTGAGGTAATAATGACTCCTAGAAACTTCCAAGTCCTCAATTATGCCCTGGCCTAATTAAACGTGTTTATTTGTTTTGAGAGAATTAGCCGTGCAATTATGGTCAGAGAGCGTGGAAGCAGGATCGGCGAGTAGGAACAGCACAAATGGCCAACCCCGTCTGCCTCACGTGGGGTGATTCAGGAATGATACGGCCAAAGGCAGCGGAGTTGTGGCAGGGAGACCACAAAGACACCAAAAGTTGCTAATGCTCTATAAATTGTTTTATTACATGGAGGGTAAAGTGAGCTGTGTGGAGGCTGAAGGAGGAACGCGTCTCTGTCCGCTGCAGTTCAAGTCCGCTGCCTTCATGGCGGGAGTTGGACAGACACATTTTGCTAAGCATTTGCATAAAAAATGAAGACCAGGATCTGATCTGGACGTGGTGGCTGGTGCGTGGGTTTTAGAGCAGGTGGGACTCAGTGCAGCGTGTCTGTAGGGGCTCAGCGTCGCGTTCCTTCGCCACACCCGCCCGCTCCAGCTCCCCGCTGAGCTCAGCGCTGGGCGAGGGTGTCTCGCCTCTTCCTGCAGTTGGTGGTTGACAGATCAGTCCTCCCAGTTTGCTGGGAGGTGCTTTGTCCCTTTCTATAGCCCTCCTCCAGATTTGGATACGGCCTCTGAATTGAGTAAGTCCAGGGATTGTTTCCACACAGGGAACGGGCCAGAAGGCCGTATCTGCCCTTTAGCGCTGCTGGGCTGCCTGTCACCCTCACCATGGCACTGTGCTTCCCTTGCCAAGGGGAGGTGCTTTCATCCTCTCTTGGGAGCCCACATTCGAAACACAAGTATGATCTTCAGAGCTGAACACAGGTCCCAGGGTTGCTGTCACACAAAATGTCACAGGACACAAAGGTTTTGTTGGCCTTTACCTCGCCTGGGCAGCCAAACATCAGCACCAGCAACAGTGGGGCAAGGTGCTCTCCGTCCCCAGGAAGTTCTTCCACCCCCCTTCTCTATTCCTCCTCAAATTTGGATACCACTGCTCGGTTGGATAAGTACAGGGAACGATCCCACACAAAGAGATTTGACAAGAACTTTTTACCTGGGCCCTGAACACGTTGTTAATTCTGGCCTTTTCTCCTCTCACAGGCTAAACTCCCCAACCTGAAGGAGGTGGATGTCCGCTACACCGAAGCCTGGTGAACTCTCCCTGCCTCTGACTCTTCTCTTTTGCTTCTCATGAGAAGGAAAAGATTTTTAAAACAGACAGAATTGAAACAAACCGGAAAATAACTTTTGGCCAATTCCTGTAGAGCAGTGAGTCCAGGGACTTGGTGGCAGGAGTTGTGGTTGTGAGGTAGCAGAGTGGAGTTGTGTGTGTTGGGAGTATGGGGCAAGCCTGGACCCTGTTGGATTCTTTCAGCTTTGTGATTTCAGAATCAACATAATCTAAATTGAAAAGGAAACAAACAAACAAACGAAAAAAAAGGACTTTGTAGCAGCAAGAGGATTATAAAGAGGAAAAAAACACCTTTGTGGATTTTATTTGCCTTTGTGTTTTATGCCGTGTGGAGAAAAAAAATATATTCCTTTGTTCTTATTTACCTGGGTTTCCTTGGCTGGCACCCAGCCAGCCAGAACTCCTGTTTCACCAGTTTTGCTCCAGAAAATCAAACTTACAAAAATCTCAAGAGAAGAAAACCAAAACCAATATGATTTTCACCTCCCCCCATGTCCTTGCAGTTGTTATGCAAAGTAATTTTGTTGTACATAAGATTTACATAATGCACCTATTTAAGAAAATGGTTCACAAATAACAGGTCTGGGACCTGTCTTTTATTTATGAATTGTTAATTCTTTTACCCTTTTTTTGCGTATAGTACTGTATAAACTAGTTTGCTGTCTTGTTGTTATTATTATTTTTTTTAAGGAAATGTCCTCCTTGAAGAATTGCCTTTTAGTAATGCAAACTGTATTATACTCCCTCTCTGTCAACATTCATCGCGTTGTCTTTTTGATTTCAAAATGCCTCAAATGTTATCAAAAAGGAAGGAAAATCTCTATCAAGGGGAGCGTGGTTGTTGGGGGAGGGGGGTGCAGGGATTAATAAAAGTCACAATTCCTTCCAAAGTCTGAAAACTTTCTTTAGTCTTTTAAGCCATGTCAGGTTTAAACACCGGGGGATGGGGACAAGATGTTTATTTTGCCAATGGGGTGTTTGCAAACTGTAGATTTTACAAGTTGCCTCCGTTGTTTTCTGTTTACGTCCAGTATTTCAAAAAGAGAAAAAAAAAGCTCTCCCTCTGTTTTGTGCATCAGCTTTTTCTGGGTTTTTTTTTCGCCCTCCCCTCATTCCTTCCCCTGTCCTGTGCTCCCCCTCCCTGCCCTGTTCTGTGCACGCATTGTTCTGCATGTTCCTCTGGGGAGACTGAGGAAATCGCGGTGTTGCTGATCCGATAGCTCTGACCTGTCTGTAAATGTGACTGCTACATTTTTCAAATTCCACAGTTGCTTAGAGGATGATTTTTTAAAAATTGTGGTTTCTTTTATAACTATGCTGTTGACTTTTTTTTCATAATGAGCCTTCATTGTACAGAGCTGCTTATTTAAAAAAAAACCAAACAAAAACAAAACAAAAAGAAGTTTTTTCCTCTGTTTAACACTTTTATTTTATTCTTCAGCACCTCAAGGTTTCACATACAGCCAATGTAATTTTTTATATAAATATATATATATATTTAATCTTATTCAATGGAAAGCCAAGCTTTTTGTTCAGGTTTTTTTGTTGTTTTCTTTTTTTTTAAGTTTGTTGCTATGTAGACAACCCCATCCCAAATGATGTTTTTCTCTTTTTTTCTTTTTTTTTTTTAATAATGAAACAGAAATTGAGTCTTAACTCATGTAGTGTGTCAGGTTTTTTTTCCCCCTTCAAATCCCAGACTGTATGAAGATGCAGTATGGGAAGGAAGAAGAAGAAGAAAAAAAAAAAGAAAAAAAAAAAGAAGAAGAAAAAATATGCCAACATTTTCCTTAGCACTGTTGCTTTTACCAATGGTTTACTACTACTGTTCTGTAGCTGTGTACAAAGAGATGTGAAATAATTTCAGGCAAAAATAAACTGTAAGTGAGTATCTTTTAGCTGCGTGCTTTGTGTTTTCTTTGAAGCAGGCTTTGGCTGCCCGGTGACATGGGGACACTGTGGGAGGTGCAGATTCCAGAGCAGGGGGACCAGCAGGCAGCCAGGGCGTTTGCCACTGCTCCCCAGGCTGGAGGAACCACCACCTAGAAGGGAGGAGGAGGAAAAGGAGGAAGACAGCTGAGCTCTGTGCATCCTGTTCTTGCATCCCTCCCCAAGCCTGTTCTCTGCACCATCCCTAATCCTTCAGAGGCTGAAGGAGTCCTTGCAGTGGTCATCAAAAGAGTTGCACTGGTTTCTTGCATTTGTTGCCTGATGTGGGCAGTGAGGGAAGCACTGGGGCATCTCCAGGCTCGAGAGGGGTTCCTGTACATTAAGGTGCATTTCAGGGCAGCCTCCAAAAGCAGGGATGTGCTGTGTTTGTGTTCTCCCACTGTCCTTGATGGAGCCCTCCAGGCTGTGGGCTGGATGCCAGCAGGACACCCAGCTGGAGCTACTGAACTTCTTCAGCTTTCAAGCAAATGGGCCCCACTTGAAACCAGCCCCCGCAGGTGTTCCGAGAGCTGCCTTCATCACCTGTGTTCCCTGGCTCCTGTACTCCCACTTTTGTCTGTATTTCTGTTCTGTTCCACAAAAGAAACTTCAGGACATGGAGAAACACAAAGGTTTGTGCTGTGCTTCCAGCCAAGCTAAGAAGCGCTCACAGGATGGCCCTTGATAAAGAGAATTACCTGCCTTCATTTCTTTTCCTTCACTGAAACCAGACAGCTGTAGCTGGGTCTGTTGGGCTTTTTGGGTGTTTCTCTTGAGCAGTCACCGCTGCCTCTGGGCTGTGCTGCCCTGGCACAACAGCAAGGACTTCACAAAGCCCTTCTGGACCCAGAAGAGCCAGGAATATTCCTGGGATGGTGCATGAGAGACTGAGAAGTCGCCCAAGGAAGGAGAGCTTTAGGCCTTGGTGAGATGAAGGCGTGTGCTGGATACAGCTGCTATTCCTGCTGTGGACAGTGACTCCTCCCTGAGCTCCCCAGGCTCTGCCTTGGGGGGAACCGGCAACAGCGTTCGGGCTCTGCAACCTCAGCGCGGGGATCATCAGCAGTGGGAGAAGCCTGGACATCCACAGAGCTTTGCTGAGATGCCATGTGGGTGACTTGGAGTGAGCAGGGAATGGGCGTGTGAGGTCCTCCTTCAACACCTGCCCCAGTCCTGCCTTCTGCAACAGCCTCCAAGGAACTCCTTCGTGCTTCTCCCTGCTCCCAACCCAGCAGGATCTCCCCCTGCCGTGGCAGCAGGCTGAACAAAGTCTGAGTGAGCTGGGAGATGATTCGCGTGGTGTTAAGTAAAGCGGTACTCGGGGTCTGTCTCACCTGGCTGGAGTCACCACTGTGCCAGGGCAGCTGCCTTTGGCCTCAGGCCTGTGGCCATTACAGAGCAGCATTGTGAGGCTCTCAGGATTGTGTCCGAGTGAGGATTCTCGTGTTGGTTGCGGAAGGTGGGGATTACACATGCTGTAACAGAGGTGCTGTGTCCCAGCTTGCACTCGGTTTTCCTGAGCTTTTTGTACCAGAGCACTGGGCCTCGGAGCTGGCTGGTGGCTTCCCCTGGATAATGATGCCTTTCTGCCTGTGCCCAGCTGCTGCTCGCTGATAATGGAGCCGTTCAAAAGCTGCCTGGTTCCATTTGGGAGGTGACTGCAGCCCATCTTCCCGGGGACTTGGAATGCCAGGGGCTTGTCTAACCTGCAGCTCTCGGCTTTCAACCTGAACTCATGCAGTAGCTCTGATGCAAGTCCAAAGAGCACAAAGCCGCAGCACTGCCAAGTTTCAGGAGCAATTTTCTCCTGTCCTCATTAAAACCCTGTGGTTGTCCTGCCTTCCTACTGCTGCTTCCACTGCTCACAGCTACCTTTTGAGTTTCAGAAGACCAAACACAGAGATGAATCTCACAAAGTACCTTTGCCTCCAGTTTCCCGGCTGTGTGGGCTCAGCTTATTTGTTGCTCAGAGAGTGAAACATGTGCCTAAAATCCTAAAAATTCAGCATGGATTTGCTTGTAAGGGAGTACTGGAACAGCTGCTGGCCTGAAGCATTGTCTGGTGGGATTTTTACCAGGTAAGAGCTTGGTATGTCTTGTTCATGGGATCCAGGTGGAGGCCAGGTTATCCACAAGTACCCATCCCTGGGGACCTGAGGCTCCTTGCCTAACGCTGGCTGAGGGACCTCAGGGGAGGTGTGGGAGATGGTGGCACTGGGCGGGTGTGGAGCATCTGCGCAGTGTCCTCAGGGCAGAGCTGCAGCTTGCTCAGTGTCCTGCTCTGTCCCCAGAGCGGGTGGGCCTTGTCCCGGGGCTGTGAGCTGGCCTGGTCCCCAAGGCAGCGAGAGGCTCCGTCTCTGAGCCCCTCCGGCACCGAGCACAAGAAGTGTCTCTGATGCTCTTCACTCCTCACGCTTCCCAGAGAGTATCAGGCCTCTGCTCAGGTAAAGTCCTCTTGCAAATAGGGTGGGCTCTGGGCTAGCAATCCCTAAGTGCAGTAAAGGAATCAAATAGTAATGAGGTAAAAGCAGAGCAGGGATGCCAGCTCCACCCAGGACTGCTGTCTCTGGAAAACAGCAGCCTGTTCCCTTCTTTGGGATTTCAACTCCCCTGATGGCTGGGAGCAGCAGTGCCCTCCTCTCTCACATGTACAGGGTTTTTTAATCTGGAGAAAGAGGTTCTTGAAACTTTCCAAAGCAGTGGGGCAGTGAGTGCTGCTAAAGGCAGTGCTGACCTCTCCCAGCCCCTGTAACACCAAGCAGCTGTCCCCATTAGAACACATCACTCAGTTATATTGCTGTCTCTTGAATTTTTAATGATTTTTTCCAACTAAATGGAGTACACATACCAAAATATTTTTTTTAAGTACATGCTACAATGCAATTTTTTTCCATTTTCTTTTCTATTGACAGGGGAAAAGCTTAAGTAAGTATTTGAGATTAGCCATTTTTATTATTAACAGATCTTGGAATGTCCTTTTTGCCAGTTATATCAAATGTGCAGGTATTTTTCCTGCAAGCCTGATACCTGCTAATTTTTTTTCAGGTAATCTCACTTCCATGCTTTTCACCAACCAGCTAGGACAAGTACTGTAATACATTTGTAATTTTCCAATAGGCCCTATCAGATTTTAAATATGTACATACCCAAACCTCACGGAGATCTTCTGGCCACGGATGAACCTTGCTGATGTAGAATATGTGTCTTTTTCCTACCAATCTCTACAAAGATCCAAACAGAACTCAGGTAAGAGAATAGAGCTCCCAGTTTGTGTTCAGGCCACTGAATTGGTCTCAGTACCTAAATTCACCAGTTCGCTTCACAGATCTGGCAGTTGATATAGTAACCAGTTTCTTGTTAATTTTTCTTCCAGCTGGGATAGGATATCAACCATTAATCCTTTAATTCTAATGCAGCATACATTTGAAGTTGAGTTGTTCACAGTAGATACTGAGACACGTTTAAATCACAGCAGGCTCTCCCACCCAGAATCTCCTGTTTTTACGTAAGCCTTTGCTGTAAAATCCCTGCCTTTGTATTAAATTACAAAAAAGTTCTTTTAAAAAGAGAAGTTTGCTTTGAATATGAGGTCAGAGACCCACTGACTGTCTCACTTTAATAGAAGTGTTGCTGCTGTCTTTGGTATGCACTGTACCTTTGTATATTGCAATACTGAAAACTTGGCTTAGGGACGCTTTTCTTTCTATATATTAGCTATGATGATGACAATAAGGATAACTAATGTTAGTGACTCATTTGCCAGGTGGTTTATGAACTTGAGGCTAGGTTTGGTTATTTATTGCTGCAGAGGGGCAGAGTGTGATCCCTGAAGGTTGCAAAAACACATTTATCAGGAACACTTCAAATTTCAGTTTAGGCCATAATGCTGGAAACACACAATCTGTGGTTGATTGTTTATAAAAGAGAAAAGGTATTGTAAACCTGTCTATTGACTAGGGTTTTATGTTCTCTGATTCTGTTTTACCAGCTGTCTCCCCTCCACGTGGTTGTCTCCAGGCCTGACAGATGGGATGAGCAGTGGCAGGGCTGGGGGAGCATCCCTGTGCCTGCGTGCCTGGATGGGGCCCATCAAGATCCCCTTCATGGTAAGGAAAAGAGATTCTGCTCTGCTCCTAGTGTAGGAGCAGGATTTGTCCAGTGCAGCAACAAAAAAATAAATCAAACCTTTATGAAAATCCCAGCTACGGCTGAAACAAACCTCCCTGTGATTGGGGGAAGGGCTGTGTGAGGGGCAGCCGGGACAGCTGAGCTCAGCCACAGCTCAGCTCCTGCCCTCACTGAGGTGAAATGCTTGTTTTAACATTGCAGTGAACTCGGTAGAGTATTTTTGGCTGGAACAGTCTGACCCAGACTTCTGCAACAGTCCACTATTAACTGATAAGTTAAAGGAGGCTCTGGGGGAATCGTGGATGTGGCTGACAGGATGAAATCCATCCCTGGAACTGAGGCTGGCAGAGGGCTGAGTCTCCTTGCTCAAGCCTGGTGGAGATGCCAGGTCCTGCTCCTTCACAGCTCTTTTCTTCAGAAAACGTGCTGGGCGTCATCATCAGAGGGATTTTTGGTTTAGAGCTGGGGGAATCTCCCCCGAGGGCTGAGGGCAAAGCTCCACTGTGCAGCCAGAGCTGTGCGTGACCATCGGATGCTCACACAGGAGACATCCCTCCCAGAGACATGGAATTTCCTCTTTGGGGGGATTGTCTGGCTGCTCCTGGCAGGAGAGTGAGCGGTGGTGGCTCTGCCACAGTGCCTGTGACAGTGAGCTTGTGTTCCTGCACAGCGAGAGCTGCAGGACCCCAGAGAGCCAAGCCTCTGCCCAGGTCACCTCCTTCACATTTCGGGAGCTTCCAGCCCACCTTTCCTGGAAATACAGTGGATTTATGAGCACAGGGAGAAGGGGTTGGTGTGGACAGGGCAGAGCACGGTCCTGATGGGTGTTACCAAAATGTAGCCCCATCTCCCTGCTACCAGTGAGGGGGTCCCCAACACCCCCAAATGACGTGAGGAGGGTCTGGGCTGGTGGACGTCCCTGGGTGCTCCGGCAGGCCCGGCGCCAGGGTCACCTCCTGTGAGAAACTCTCAAATAAATAAAAAAAAAAGCCCCAGCCCAGGGCGGGGGAAGAAAAAGAGAAAAAAAGTTGCAGTTGAGGTTGAGGCTGCTGCAGAGCTGATGACATCAATGTTTCCATGGTGACAAAATCTTCACTTAGGTATGGTGAGTGCCCTGAGCTTGCGGCTGCCAAGGAAACCCGCCCGAGCTCCAGCACCAGCCACTGCGGTCCTGGGCCTTCCTCCTCCTCCTCCTCCTCCTTCTCCTCCTCCTCTCCCTGCCCTGCTGCCCAGCAGCTCTGAGCTGCACCCTGCTCCCTGCCCCATGTGGAAGTTAGTTGGTGGAACTGTCCATTTTTCATCCCCTCTGCTGTGCCAGCACACCCCGGGAGTGATGAGGGAGAGCTGCCGGCAGCAGGGCCATGGGGACGTGGTGGCTCTGGGACTGTCCACTGCCACACCACAAGGCACCTCCTGTCCACTGATGGACTCCAACGTCTTCATGGCGGCCAAACAGAGCTCTTGGCTTCCTGCAGCTCACGAGGGAAGTTGCTTTGGTTTTGGGGCCTGGTTTGGGCTGAGGGCCCACAGGGAGCCCAGCCTGGCATGGGGACCCGTCCTTTCCTGGGACCTGGTGTGATGGGGCTGGAGGGGTGACTGAGGAGGGGCAAGTGGGTGGGATGTTTTCCATTCCTCCATGCCTTAAAATGCAGCACGAAGCAAGCCCATCTGTGGGCACTCCTTTGCTGGGAGGTTGTCCCAGCACAGCATGGGTTGGGTCTGGGTAATTTTTTTTCCTATGATTCAGGTTAAAATCCTTTGAGTACCTACAGCGTCAGAGACCACCCCCAAGGAGAACTAGGGAAATTCATGAGATGACAGCCGTGTTTATCCTCCCCCACCATCACGTTTTCCCTCCTCTTCATTAGCACAAATGAGAAGCTTCTCCTGAAGTTTGGTTATTCTCTAGAAATGCACTGAATTCAGACAAGAGCAGTCATTAGTCACCAGGGTGAGCCCAGGGCTAACGAGCAGCGAGTGAAGTGATGAAAAATAATTGGCAAGAGGTTTGGGTCTGAATAAAGTGGGATTTCAGTGCTGTGCTCAGCAGAAGCCATGCCATAGCTGGCCAAGGGTGAGCACCCTGACTGGTGCTCCCACAGCAGTCTTGACAGCCCAGAAGGACCCCACAGGCCCCTCCACACAGTGGCAGGTTGGTGGGTGGCTGGGGGCCGAGGGCTCTGTCCTGCCATGAATTCATCTCCAGTGAAAAATTGTAATCCAAATCCCACGAAAGCTGATGGAAAATGTTCTTTTTTAGCTCATTTAGGCAGACCCCAGTGATTAATAAGCAGTCTGGGGATCTTTGTTTGGTTTTGTGTTTTTAAGTGGGTACTGAGTACAGGCCTGAAGGCACCAGTGATGGATTGTGTCACATGATGCCACTGCACCACTCCTTGTGTGACCATGGCCAGCCCTGTGCGACCCCACCAGGGACTGTCTCCTTGCCTGTCTGCACTCTGAGGTACAGCTCCAGCTTTGATTTTACAAGTTGGGGGTTTGGGTCTTGGTCAAGCTGTTGTTATTTCAGAAAAAGGAGAAAAAAAAGAAGCAATCTGTGTGAAAGAGAAACATCTGGCATGTGAGACACTGCTGGCGCTCAGGCCCCGGGGTCTGCGATCCATCAGGCTCCGAGTCGCGCCGCGGCTGAGCCGAGCCGGTTGCTGGGAAGGAAGGGAAAGGAAAAGCTCAGCAGTGGCACAGCAGAGCTGCCAAATCCCACGTGGCACGAGGCAGCCAGCTTGGTGCTCCCACCCAGGGCACTGAGGTGGAGGTAGAGCGGGTGACCAGGGGTGGCAA
The DNA here is from genome assembly GCA_013400235.1 of Oriolus oriolus. Lineage (NCBI taxonomy): Eukaryota > Metazoa > Chordata > Aves > Passeriformes > Corvidae > Oriolus > Oriolus oriolus. Next base: position 1,995,997 of record VXBT01000503.1, read on the forward strand.
TCAGCCCACGCCACTTTTATTTTGGTGGAAAACCCCACAATATACCAGGAGGCAGAACTAAGGTTCAAGGAAAGCCCAACCTGCTGCTTGAGGCTGTAAAGGACGTTCAACAGTTTCACAGTAAAAGGGCTTAATTTTATCCCACAGCTGTGGTAGGAGCAAAGGCGATTAACTAACAGCAAATCTCTTGAGAAAATAAAGGATTTTTTTAGGCCTGAATTTTTGAGAATAATTGTCGATTTATTGATATCCCTTCAAAATAATTATGAATATTGCACAGTACCAGACCTCCACTACCCGATTTCTGGTCACAAGAGAGGAGTGTAGTCAAAGGGAAATGACTCACAGCTGCCTGTGGTTGAAATTAATGAGATATTTATCTGGAAATATTCTTGTCAGTGGCTTTTCCTTGTATTTGGAGTCAGGACAGCAGCATGGAAAACATCGCCGAGACAGTGGTGTCCTCACTGTGGTGGCTGCAGAGACAGGAGGATCAGCTCTGGTTAAGTGCAGGATCAGAGGGTTTAAGGCCAAAAAACCCCTGTGTGAGTGTTCCAGCTCACTTGCTGCAGGAAGCAGCGCACGATAACCCCACAAGTGGTATTTACTGGGGACAGAAGGGAGAAAGGAGATGATGGAGAAAACCAGAAATCAGCTGTGAGACCTTGAGATCGGACTTGTTCTTTTTAAAAAAATTTTTCTTTGCCCACGCCTAGAAAGCCTTTTCACATCCTGCATTATCTTGCCTGTGAGCAGCAGCTCTTCCAGGAGACTTAAATAGAGGTGGAAGAGAAATCCTTCCCCTGCCTGCGCCTGGGGTTACCCCGCGCGTCATCTTCCCGGAGAGAAGCGGCGGTGGCCGTGTGAGCAGGGAGCTGAGCTTTCTGGATCGCTTCAAAGCCCTGCTCTGCCAACCAGATTATTGATCAAGAGGAAACGTCGGCGTTTCAGAAGCTTCCCCAAAAAGGCACGGAGCCTACTCGGCTCCCGTGCGTCACTGGGGATTTTTTTATCCGCGGATTTTCCGGCGTGTTTAACACAGCCGGGTCGTCCAGGAGGGACCCTGGCAGAATCTCCCTGCCGAGTGACTCACACTCGCACATCATGGGAATATGGGTTGACTTCAACATACTGCACTTTTCAACTCTGATTCATGCCACCCCAGGAGAGTAAATAAGGCAACTCCACACACATCTCGGCCGTGACGAGCTGCCTTCCCACTGAAAAGGTGTCGAGGCGAATGACACAGCCAGGGAATGGTGTCACCTATAGCTTAGCCAGTGATTTCCCAAACAGGACAAAATGTCTCTTTGCATGTACGCCACGAGTCCCCTTGCAGCCCAGGGCACCTGCCCTCTTGCACGTTGCAGGAGGTCTTTACTAAACCAAAGATGCTGCGCTAATTCCAGTGAGTTTTTGGCAGGTTTGCTAAAGCCTGGGGACATTTATTAGCAACCCGGGGTTGTCACTTTTCAGGCAGATCGTTTCTCCGCAGATCACTTCAGAAGGGCGACTCAAAAAAGCAGAGAGCCTCGCTCGTCTGGATGATTCCCAAATTCAGGGTAAGCCAGGTCGCTGCTGCAGAAGGCGTTGCGTGATGTGTTTAGCACCATAGAGACAAAAATCAGGAGCATATTTTTTTAACACGATCTAAATGAATTATGTATCTGAAATCAGTTGTTTGGGGAAAAACTCCAACTGTCATTACTGGTACCTGAATGGTGGTGAGTCACCAAATTACATCCTTGGGTTGGGGAAACAGGGAGCTGAATAAGTAGATGTCTAGTTGCCTGTTAAGCCAGTGAAGCAATCCAGCTAAAGCACCTCCTGTACCAGTCAGATGATTTCTTCAGTACAACTTCACTCCAATTCTGGCTTGCAGCTTTGCCAAGAAAGCCCAAGGAAAGTGCCCAGGTGCTCCTTACAGCTCCCGTTCAGCGTCTGCCGGCGGCGGCAGCCCCTGCCCTGGGTCAGCTCCGGCAGCTCCCTCCAGCACATGGCTCCGCAAACCCAGTGACTCAGCAGGAATGTCTTGGCAGAAATCATCGAAAGAAGGAAGCCTTAGACATCTCCTGATAGCAGATTGTGGATTTGTGCTTTTTATTTAGCCTGATCTGTCACTGAGACTGTGTAGCTGTCGGGCTGTGCCTGGAGGGAGCTGGATTTCAGGTGATTTTTCTGGTTGCGGGTCGCTGATGTGAAGAGGTGAATGTGTTCTTAGGCAGGTTAGCCAAACGGAGGGGCAGAAGCTATTGAATAAACATTAAGTGAATTGGGGGCTTAATTCCCAGTGAATGCCAGCTTCTCCAGTTCTTTTCTCCCTTAGGATTTAATAAAAATCTCAGTCTTATCCTGAAACCTGCAAGAGAGAAATATCCCCAGCGGCATAATTAGCGCATGCTACGCCACCACTTACAGTGCTGTAATATTGTCTTTCTTTCAAAAGAAAGAAAGAAAGAAAGAAAGAAAGAGCCCCCCTCATTTGATTACATGTTCTGTTCTCTCCTCCAGCCTTGTCAACATGAAGCACAGAGATTGCCTAATCTGCTCTCGTTATTTAATTACGTGACTGCGCTGGCTTCTGGCCGTAACCCATCACGGCTGGCACCGCATTCCTGCCCAGCCTCCAGGCACCTCCAGCCCCGGCGGGTGTGGGAATTGTGTCCTCACATTCTCTGCCTATCGGGTGTGTGAGTGGTCAGCCAGCACCAGAGGAAGGACATGGCTTGGATCCAGCTGAGTGAAGCGCTGTGTCCCCAGCACCCGGGCCTGTGGTCCCAAGGGGACATCAGCCAAGCCCTTGAGGAGGAGGCAAGTAGAAGCACTGAGTGTCCACACCCTTCCTGGCATGCCCGCTCCCCGGGAGTGCCAGCTGAGATTTGTGTGGTGGTGTCCTCCCTGTGCTCCCGGGATTCCTGCTGGCCCCAGGGTGCGCCGGGGCTCGGTCCAGCGGCGGGGCGCTGGCAGCTCCCGGTGGGAGCTGAGCCCCAGCCCTGGCACAAATCCTCCTCTGTCCAGCCAACCTCTCCTGCCCTCAGGGGACAGCTGCAGCCTGCTTGTGTCTGGGGGTGGTGTCTTAATCCAGCCACTTAAAAAACCCAGTAAAAAAGTCCTGCTAAAATGCTGCTCTAGGAAGGACAGAGGAGCTGCATGGCTCAGCAGCACGGATGAGAGTTGAGCTTCAGTGATGTTATACCAGATGAATTTGTCCTCTCAGCCTTAGTCAAACTGTCTGCATACCTGGTCCCTAAATCACTGTTTTCATTGTCTTGTTATTTATCTCTCTCCCTCACAGAGCTATTAAAGTCCTGGGATTAAGGACATAAAATGTGTCTCCAAGACAGAGTCCATGCCCTCTGCTGCTGACAGTTTCCGCACGTGACCCTCAGCAGCGTAGCTGTGCAGGCCAGAGAAGGAAATAAGGAGAACTTGGTCTCCCCAGCTTGAGCCTTGAGGCACATGGTGCTTTTCTTCCTCTGCCACTTGCAGGGAAATGAGTCACCATCAGGACGGCATCTTGTGCGTGAGATTGGTGTAGCTCTGGGAGATGGACCCTGGCAGAGTGATGGAGGTTTGATGGCGCTTAGAAAGGGCTGCTTCTATCAACAGCTTTGCAGGAGCACTTTGGTTCTTTACAGTTTTCGTTAGGGGAACAGCTGCAGAGGCACAGGCTGATGTATTTTCCACCAAGTCAGTGCCCCTCGCCTGTGTCTGAGCAGCTTTGCCTTGGGGGGCAGACTTTGTGGGGCTCCTGCACTGAGGCTGAATTCTTCCAGCACCAGGACTGTAACACATGTGTGGGAGACCTTTGGAAAGAAGGGATTTCAACTGAAATGTGGTGCTTGTGTTTCTTAGGCTTTGAGCATCCCCACTAAAATTCACAGGGTGCTGAAGGATGAGGTGCCCATTTTCCTCTGTTCTCATTTCATTTTGTTTCCTTTGTTTGGTCCCCATCATAGCAGCTCTTGGGCCCAGGCCCAGCTCTTAGCAGCAGTAGCACAGGAATTGATTTCGGCAGAAGCAGACAATTTCCTAAATTATTAATGTTAATAGTGGACAAACCACAGGACACAAGCAAAAATATACAGAACAAAGAGCTGAAGAAAAGCAAGAGGATGGCAGCTGGAATCATCAGGGTGATGAGAGACAGAACAGGGATAGAGAGAGAGATGTCCTTGGTGACTGGGACCGAGATGGAGCACGCACAGAGAAGGTTTTGGGAAAATCCAAAAGCAAAGCAGTGCACCCCTTGGAGAGATTCCCAATTGCTATGGATACATGCACTGTTATTATCAGGGTTTTATAACAAGCAGCTCACACACAGAAATTTCTACATGATGAAAGGCACAGATCTGTGCCCCACAGATCTGTGCCTGTATTAGAAACCTGCTGGGGGGCAGGGGACACTCCTGTGTTGTCCCCATCCTGTGCCCTACCTCTGGGGCAATCCCTGAGGTTGCCCAGACCCCATGGCACAGAGTAGCTCGTTGCCAGCCTGCCTGGCGCGTCCTAGTTGTGTTTCTCAGAACCCCTCTGTGTTTTCAGCTGATTTGCTTTGACATCAGCAGCCGGCAAGAAGTTCTCTGTGTCGGGGTGTGTGGGAGTGCTATGTGACACCTTAATCATGCTAAACAGGAACACACATTCAGATTTCCTCAGCGTTTCAAAGAAATGTGATTTCCTTTGTGCTGCAAAGAAAGAGTTGACTTGATTGCGACTCTCTGTGGAGATCAGCTCTGGTGCCTGTGAATTAGGGTGCCAGGATCTCATTCTGGGAAATAAAGGGAGATAAAACACACCAGGCTTTTGAGCTGCAACTATCAGGGTTAAGTTTCTTGCTGGTAACTGGGGTACAATTTGAGGAGACCCTTTTAATTTAATTGGCCAATGTATCATGAAATCAGATTTTGTTCAAAAATTAAAATTTGTATTCAAAGTATAATGTCATACTGAAATATGTATATTGAAATATCATACTTTGGAAACAGTTATTAGCCATTTAGCACAGGCATGGCAAACTAATGCAAAGTCCAAATGAGTGATTCACTTGTTAACTTATTTCTCCTCCCCATATGGGTGACAGATATTTCAAATCTCAGTCAAAACTCAACTAGGGATGAATATAAATGAGTACAGATATAAGTCAGCATCTGCTGACCCAGCTGAAATAAAATAGTGGTAGGGAGGAAACACCTGCTAGCACAGGGCCCAGTGAAGAGCGATGGTGATGCAGGGTGGGATATTACAGCTGGTGTTATTTGTGATACGTGGCAAGGCCCTTGGGAAAGCTGGATTTGCTGGTGTGTTCATCCTGCTGACAGCCTCACTCGCTCAGCTTTGCTCATCCAGATGCACAGGACTGTTTGGATGCTCAACATGAAAATGCTTTTCATCTTTTTGTGATTTAAGAGATAACCTTAAAAACAGTACATTTGGGAAACTACCACTCGTGGTAATAAGCAAAACTCTGTTTGATCTGATAAATGAATTTGAATGATGATGCTCCATTTAGCCAAGCACTGTGTTCCTGCTAGGTACATTCCCAAAGCATGGGACTGAAATGGGGTACTGCCCAGGAGCCCCGTCAGGGGCACTGAGGTTTGCCATGGCACTCACCAGACATGTGATAATTGTTGCTGCCCAACAGTTTCAGTTTCCAGCACCAAATTAACTGTTGCCCAACCCTATTCACATAGCGTGCAAAAGAAGTAGGTCACTCAAGACAGCAGGTATTGCTCGGCTTGGAAATCCACTTCTGCACGTTCACAGTTCAGCAGCTCCTCTAGAGGAGGGATCACATCCGTTTTCACCAGGCTCCTACCCGAGCTGCTGCCTCAAAGGAGCAGTGACGTGCGTTCCTCTCCCCAGTGCAATGTGAGGGTGCTTTTCCTTTCCCAGGTGGGCTGCTCTGAGACAGGGAATGTCCCCTCTTCAGTGGCAATGATCTTCCTGTTTTACTGGAGAGCTAATGATGATCTCACCTTGCTCTCTGAATAATCGGGGTCTGGATTTCCAGTCTCAGACTGGGAAATGACATCTCTGCTCAAGGGGAAGCTGGAAGGAAGATTAATTTCTCTTCCCATGCCTTGGTCTCCTGTTCCTCTGTGATGCTGCAAAAGCCAGGTGCTGCCCAGGAGCAGGATAAGCCCTGCTCCCTGTGGCTGCCAAGGGCTGCACGGTGGTGTCTAGGGACAGGAGGGTATTCCCCATGGAGGTGGGCTAGGAGCTGGCTGCTGGTGGAGCAGCAGTGCCCTGGAAAGAAGGACAGTACAGACCAGCAGAAGCAGGGTGGGCTTGTCCTCTGTGAGCCTCTAAAGAGGAGTTTAGCACTGGTTTGACAACACTGGATGTTCGTCCATGACCAGCTGCTCTCTCCCACGGTGCTCAGGCATTCTCCTCAGGGGCATTAAGGCAGTTTGCATGATCAGTTCTTGGCACCCAACCCCTAGTATTTTGTGTTCTGAATCCTGCCTGCTGGGCTGGGGTTACCTGCCCTGGTCACCTGCAGGAAAGCAGACGCAGGCAGAACCTTTCTGCAGCTCCCTCGCTGCATTGCCACCCAGTCCCACACCCAAATGGGTTTCCCTCACCTCGTGCTCTTGCTGTATTTAAGTCTCCACACTTTGTGCCTGGCTGCTGGCTGGGATGGCTGGAGGCAGACCTGTGGTGGCACCTTTGGGGCAATTGCAACCTCAGCTAGAACGCATCCACTTGCATCGTGGTATGGGTTGGGAGGCAGCCACCGCTCCTTCTCCCTGGGTGGAGCAAGGGGCTCTCCCTCATCCATTTGTCAAATCAATGTCATTTTAGAGCTGGGGTTAAGCAGTCACATAGAATTACCTGTGTAAAAATACAGTGCAGGGAATGTTAGCTAAGCTTCACTTAGATCACTGCAGATGTGTTATTTTGGGACACATTCATACTGTGCAGTCCTTATTCAGACGAAACTGCAATTGACGTAATTTTTTCCATAATGTTGCTTTTATTTGAAATCATATCTATACATCTTGTACAAATCAAACTAATAATAAGCATTTCCATGTCAGACTCTACTTATGGATTAATTTTGGAATTTAGTTTATAGACGTGATTTGACTTCAGTGAGATTTATGTCCCTAAAAGGACTGCAGCAACGGGGGGACAAATGCTAGAAAGTGTTTTTTTGTCTATAATTCAACATATTTGTTTGTGGAACCCTGAACAGTGTTCTAATCTTCCATCTGAAAACTGCCTTGTCACCTCTTGATTTACAGCATTTTCCTTTGCCTTGCTTCTCTACGACTCAGTATTTCTTACAAGGCAGGTATTGTCAAATCTCTTTCTTGAAACATATAATAACCACCTTTTGTATGGAACAGGCATATAAATTACTCAGCTTATAAGACAGAACAGAAAATAAAGAGTTGAGTATCTGGCAGAGATGCCGAAGAGTGATGTTATTATAACCTTACTGTGAAAGATTTGCTAACAGAAAGTTACATATCAGTGAGGTAATCAACGACAATATTCCCTTTATTACACCAAATACCAGAAAAGATTATTGCAGGATATATTTTCAGACAAATCACAACTCTCTTATCAGGATGTTCAGTAGCCATCCTTGTGCATCACAGATGGGATTCATAGCTTAAATAGTTCTCAGGCAACGAAAGACACATGATCACAGGTGTTGTCTGTCAGTGTTACAGATGTATTATTCAGATTTTCTTGGGAATTTTCCCAAGACGTTTGTTTTTAAGTGGGCAATAGTGTTCCTGCAAAATTCATATCTCACAGATTTTCAAATTTTCCTTCACGAAAATTACACCAGGAATGGAGGAGCTATTTCAAGGTGGAATGGTCCAGATGAAACCAAATCACAGTGCTTGGCTTGAAGCGGTTTCAAACAACCACTTGCCTGAGCTGCAGACAGACGTATGGGTTTTACGTTCAGATGCTTTGTCCCTCCAGTTCCTGCACACAGGCTTGGCTCATTTTCTGGCTGAAGAAAGGCATCCACCCTGGCAGCCAGGAAACACCGCGTCCCTGGGCAAAGAGGTGCAAGGAAGCAGAATGTACCCTTGTAGGAAGAGCTGAAGATTTTGGCTGACAGGGAAAAGAAGATTATGGGGTCAAGAGGCAGCTTAGAGAAAAGCATCTGTATCAGCCTTTCCATGCCCTGCCTCTCACTCAAACTGCTCGGGCCTCTTAAAGCCTCTGAATCAAGTGGCCTGCGCAAGGGTAATCAGGACAGCCCAACACAGACATGGCACAGAACCCCAAAGCCTTGTCTCCCCAGCTCCGTCCTTGGTGCTGTATCCCTGACTGTATCCCGAAGCAACCCTGCTGGCCAGGGAGTGGTGGGAATGGCCAGCCCTCCCCTAAACATCACCTGCAGCACCCGATCAATAACGAGCAGCATTACCGTCAGCGCTTTCTGCTTGATTTATCGGTGCTTGTAAACATCAGCTGACTTCGGATGGAGCCTTAGGATCAACCTGGCTGCAGCGGAAGAAAAGAGAGCTAAAAGCCCTTGGTCGCCGTTTGTTCGCGGCGGGGATTTGGTGCACGGCTCCACCTCATGGCGACTGCACGGCAGAGCTGTGGTTCGGCCTCGCAGGTGAGGAATGACAGCGTTTCCTTCGCTGAGTGCCACCGAATCGAACAGACTTAACTGAGACTCTGGAAATCAGAGTCAGGTGCAGCCGAAATCTCGGTGCTGAGCTTTTCGTGCTTAAGGCGTGAGAGTGGCACACAGGCTTTGGCTGCTCTGTATCCTTTCCCCCCTCCGCACTAGAGATGGGTGAGTATCCTGCAATCAGTTAGGTTGGAAAAGCCCCCTAAGATCCTCGAGCCCAAACATGAGCCCAGCACTGCCATGGCCACCACTGAACCACGTCCCCAAATGCCGCATCTTGTAAATCCCTCCAGGGATGGTGACTCCATCGCAAAAGTTTAAGCGTGTTATGACCTCAAGAGAGACTTATTTATCGTCTGATTCTCCGGACACAGGTTCCTCACAGGCTCCGCATCCCGTGGGATGCCCAGCTCCGATTGCAGGAGCCCCTGTGGTTGCCGGGGTGGCGGGGACTCCCGGGCACCGCTCCCGCGGCGTCCCCGCACACGGCTCCCGTTCCGCAATCTCTGCTGCCCTCGCATGGCACGTCTGGGCAAGGAAATGAGCCCGGTTTGGGCACATTCGGGTTGCAACAGGACGTTTGCCATCAGTGGCCGCCACTGCGGGCTCGCAGGCAGCTTGGCAAGTGCTGATGGTCATGACCCTTTCCGCGGTAATAACACTGAAAATTGATCGTCGCTGGACTTTGTCACATTCAAAGCCGCGTTCAGTAATAAATCTGAGCTTCTCTAGGAACGGTCTTGAAATACAGACCTAACAAGCCAACCCATCAACCTGCATGTGTCCAGGCGGGGAGTCCTTGTCTGCTCTTTGGTAAGTGTTTTTTTTCTTTATAATATCATTTTGTTCTTCACTAATGCTCTCCATCCAAGGTTATCGGGAAGCTAACCAGCTAGACTTCCTTAGAGCAAATCATTACCTAGGAAAATATTACTCATCCTGAAGACTAAACACAGCCTTGAGCCCTTGAATAGGTATTAAAAAAGGCTGTTTCAACCATTGGTAAGTATAAAAATTTCTTTTGCATTAGGGTCTTCTTACTGCTGTTACTAGTAAGCATTGCATTTTATAAAAGTATCAAATTATTGATCTGACTATCAAGAAAATCTGAATAGATCCTGCTTCTCAGCTATGAGAAACTCTGGTGCTCTGAGTTTGTCATACTCAGTACAGTATCTCACATCCATTTCTAGCTATAAATTTGTAGACCTTTGCTTTCATTTTATTTAAGCCTAATTTTACTACAAGACTGTTACTGTTCACCGCCTGTGGTTAAATCCCATGGTAATATCTGGAGAGCGATGCACACCTGTGTGCCTGCTCTCATAGCAGTCACTGAAGCCCAAGACAGCTCGTTGTACAAGGGGCAGCAACGCACGGCATGCAGAGCACTAAACGTGCTGTCCCGTGGGATGTGTGCCACATGCAAATATGGGTCACATGTGCAAGAGCAGATTTGAGAAGATAAGCTGCTAAACTGGCCTGTCTCTGGGAGAAAGTCAGGCTGGCAGACTGAAACAGCTGAGCTAATAGCTAAACTAATCTTTAATCCATCTTTGCTGTAAACTATCTAGAAAGAGATCACTAGGCGCTAAGCAGCCTGAGTGGATGAGGTAGATGATAAAACCTGAGAAAAATCACTGGGAAAGTCAAACTTTTGAAACATCAAAACTACTGGAGCGGCATAGTTGTATCCAGTGCAATGCAGACGGCTGCTGGGGTGTCTGGAGGTGACTTTGCTGAGGCAGTTAGATTTAGTTGCTCACTTATGAGTCCCCTTTGAAAGAGACCAAAAAGAGCCAGTGGGTGTGCAGCATGAAGAGAGGCACTTAGGAGCCAAGCCAGACACTTGTCTGATTCCGCTGAGCAACATTTGCTCTAAATGAATCCTGAGCAGCAAGTCTGCTAATACTGGATGTAGGCAGTGAGTGGCATCGTGGTATCACGGAAGAAGCAGCAGAGCAACAAACTAAGAGGATTAGACACAGCAGAGGGACAGATAAGAGGCTGAGGAGGCATAATTCTCAGGAGGGGGATCCTACTTGTGTTTAGCACTCTGTTCATGTGCCCACACATGGTAAGTTTTATACACTGCAGCTTATGGAAATTAGTACCATTGGCCAGTGAATCTTGTGTTGCTCCTTCCTCTCTGCCCTGCAGCTCCCAGGGATAAGGAAAGCAGGCATCTCTCCTCTCTCCCTATGACTGATGTGCCTTCTGCACAGCTTGTAGAAAAGCACTGCACAAGCAACCGCTCTTGGTGACGGAAACACCTGGTACGTTTGGCCTCACTGAACCATCACTGGTTTATCATTAAAAGGGAGGATGGCGTAAATGGTCCTAGAAGAACACACACAAATCCTGGTATGAGTAACAAAGCAAGTGCCACAATAGCATGGATGATATTTTAACGTCCTGGGAGAGGAGAATTTTAGGAATCTGAATCATGCAAAGATGCTTGCTGGTGTTTCTGGGTCACTGGCTTGGAACCACAGCAGCCAGGAGCTCCTCGAAGGTTTGCTGAGGGCTTCAGGCAGGAGGAGTGGAACTGCAACTGGAGCAGGTTTCCTGGCTGAGGCTCACAGTCCACATACCACAGCCTTCCAGCTTGAGGAAATGTAGTAGAAGGGAAATATGTGATGTGACATATATGAATAGGAATATTACTTTGGCAGTCTCCTTCCGTGTTATAGTCTCAGTGGCAGTTCCTATAAATCTTCAGCTCTGTTATATTATCTGTAAGTACAGGATAGGGCCAGTATTGTTTTAAAATTCAATTTATCATGCTAATTCCAAACCTCAGTACTGTAATACTGACTTTCTTTTTATTAGATAACCCTTCGCCCTTGGGAAAGGGGTTTCAGTGGTGTTAAAGTTGCCATCAACAACTGATGCTTTAAAATATATTTCTTTTTTGCCAACATGACTGTATCATACGATAGCTGAAAAAATGGAGGTATAAATAAATATGGTTGGCATATTGGCCTCAGAATTACAATTTTTTTTCAGTGTTACACTCATGCAGATTTAGTTTCTAAGTACAGCAAGACAACTTTTGATAGCACAGGTTCCATCTATAGTAAAACAATAGCAATGCTAGTTAGTGGTGGAGTCTGCATTAGTAGTGGAGTCTTGTTGATAAATATTGTACCACAAACACTGCATCAAAACACTGCATCACAAACACTGCCTCACAAACACTGCCTCCTGCACTCCTGAACCAAGCAAAGTGAAGTGTCCTTGTCTCCATTTTGCAGTTGGGGAAACTGAGGCACAGAGTGCCTTGCCCACAGTCCCCAGGGAGCAGTTGCAGGGCTGGGGAGAGCAGAGTGCAGCTGTGGCTGCAATCCCAGCAGCAGTGTGTCCTGCCATGCAAATCCCATGCTGCGCAGGCAGCTGCTCCCATGCAGGGACTCTGGTGAGGGACTGGGAAGCTCCCATTGCAACGAGATGTTCTGATCCTTGAAAAAAGGCTCAGTCTTTTGGAGTGCTGCTCCTCTCTCAGGTTGCCTGTGCAGTGCTTTCTGCAGAAAGTTGTCCCTGTCCCCTTTGCGACATCAACCTCCACCATATTTGCTGTCCAAACAATTTGAGGGCAAATACAGAAGGAAAACGAACAGCCAACTGCTTTCCATGGAGGTCACGGGTTTCTCCTGGATACTTTGCAAGACTTTGGTTTAGCCCAACTCTGGCTTCCGCCCGTAGTGATGTGAGCAAGCAAAGGACCCACGACCACTCTCGTGTGAGTGCGAGTGGCCCGACTGTGGTCACACGACAGCAGCAGCTCAGGTGGTGGGGTTTGAGATGTGACCTGGTGCTACAAAACCACAGCACAGCCTCAGTGGTGTCCTTCTGTTTATTCTTCTGCACTTTGTTCTCAAGGGCCTGCAACAAGCCTCACAGAAGTAAAGAGAGTCTGTTTTCTGTGTTTGGGATTTTATGGTATTTTTTCGAACAAATTGTTGCAAATCAGCTGCTAAAAATGTGTCTGTCATTTTTTTAAAAAGGCATTTTCTGTAAAATCAGCTGGGATTGTCACCCTGCCTGGGCTGTCTTCTCCTCTGCAGTAACCCAGCACTTTGGTGCAAGAAATATGGCCATTTCTTCCTTGTTTTTTCTCAACTGAAACATATCCAGAAACACTGCTGGTCACCTTCAGTCAGAGGGAAGACTAATTTCAAAACATCTTTATTATGCTGGTAGAACCAGCCTATCCCTCAAACATCCATCTTGCCTTTTAACAGTAAAAATGACAAGGAGATAGTGTTGAACCAGCGTGGTGCAGGGGCTCCATCAACACTGAGGAGCAACTGCAGCTTTTTTTTCTCTTCAGCTGATCCAAATTTTTATGCAGAGCCTGATTTTCGATACAGTGATTAAAAACCATTTTTGAACAAGCCTGGGAAGGCAGCAAATTTGTCCTCAGCACACACATAAATAAAGCCATGATGTCTGAAGGACTAAAAAATATCTGTAAAACATATGTCAGCAAGAAATAGCATTTCCAAGGCAGTTCTGCTCTCAGCTTTGATGCTTGAATATTTCAACAGAAATTATTAGTGTGGACTTTTTTTTATCATCATGGAAGTTTCAAAAAAACTTGGTGACTCTTTCCCTGTTTGCAAAATGCTTTTTTTTTTTTAGTGAATCATTGACAAATTTCTTACTCTATTTTCTTTTTATTTTTTTTTTTACATATGAAAAATGAAATGAAAATTTTTTTTTTTACATGTATCTTAATGTATTTTAAGTTGTTCGTAGGTGTCTTGGCACAACAGATTTTTCCTTTTCTCTTTGTCATCACAGGAATCAGTCGTTTGCTGGCTGGTTGGATTTTTCATTAACGAATTTCAAAACACACAGTGCTTTGCTTAATTACAGAGTCTCTATTTTCAGCTCCCTCATCAGAAGGTAGATGTAACTGTGTAACATGCAGATTGAATTCCAGGTATTTCAGCCAACTATGCCATTCAAGGACTGCTCCTGTGTGCTTCTGAGTGGTTCTGTTGCATTAATTTTCCGTGTCCATTTACAGCAATAAAGATTATCAGCTTGTTTACTGCTAATAAGTAACGGCCATGAAAGGCCAAATTAAAAGCAGTTTTGTAACGGAAAGATATATACCTCCAGCTGATCCTCTTTTTTCCATTGCTTCCCTTATTTACAGTGTTAGTTTTGGATTTGTGTTTTCAGATTTCTTTCTTATCTATGTGGGCCGAGCTGGGGCAGAGATGGCAAGAGACAGATGAGGACAGCAGAAGCAGGGACTGCCTTTTTCCACCGTAAGTGCTGGATGAAGATCTGTGTGAAACTTCAGCTTGAAACCAATCATGCCTCAGCTCTTCACCTGTGGGAATAGAGTTAATAATCTCTCATTGTCTTCCTGTCCTCCTTCTGCTATTATCTGTGCTGCAATCCAAAGGAGCACTGGTTTTAGCTATTTAGCATTTCTGTAATAACTGCAGCCACAGATGCAAAGTATTCCACTTCAAGTGACAATCTTCAGAGTTAAACACGATGTTGATACCTCAGCTAGCTGTGGGTCAACTCAAACTTTGCATTTTCTAGCCAAAAAAAACTTTTCTTGTATGCTTTTGCTCTCTGAGAGAGCCACAAAACAAAAATGCCTGTCTTTTAAATTCTCAGCCCCACACTTCCTGACTGACCCAGTATGAACCACTGCTGCTCTGCACATATTATTTCCTCTCTTCGAAAAAAGTGTCTCTAACACTCTCTTTGAAAAAAGTAAAAATGAAAAAAATTAGCCACAGTCTGGCAATACCTTGCTTTTGCACTGACCTTATCTCTCATCTTTTGAGGGTAGCAAGCTGCTCTTCACAAGAAGGGAGCTAAAAGCAGAGCAGGGCAGAGGCGGACGCGGGGTTGGAGACATCGCCTTCTCCAGCCCTGTATTTTCTGATTCCATTGACTGATCTCCTCCCTGATATCAAAGCACCTCACTGGTGTCCACAGCAGTAGGAGGCTGGATACATTTTGTTTTATTCTTCCTGTAGCATCAAGGATGTTCTTTTGCCGCCTTTTTTGTCCGGCAATTTTCTGAGCAAAATATCTCCTTGCTGCAGCCGTGCTGCTATTGCACTGCCTGGTGCTGTTGCCTGGCTGTTGTCTCACTGCAGAAATCATCAAAAAAGCAACTTTAGCTCTTGTCTTTGCTGTGTAACTGAGGCTTTCCTGCCACAGCAGCAGCCAAGGTCTCCTCAGCCCGCTGAAGACGTCTGTCATCAAGTCAGCAGCTCTGTGTGTTCCCTCCATCTGTGCTGCCAGACCAGGAGAAGCTGCTGACTGGCACTTACTGGGAGCAGGAATTTCTTACTTTTCCTTAGAGGTCCTATAAGGAAACTCTTCTCCAGTTAGATTTCTGCATGATTTTTCATTTGTAGTTTTCTGTGTTTTGTTTTTGGTCAAATAGTGTCACGTTTTGTTTTGTTTTTATAAAATATCTCAAAAAATGAACTCTGTTTTGCCACATTCAAACTCTGTTTTGATAGAAATATTTGTATTGCATTTCAATCTGTTAAAATTATATTTATTTATTAATAGATTTGTCTACAGATCTAATTATAAATTCTGATTATTATTTGCATATAAATCAGTTGAAAACCGGTATTATTCAGCTTCAACGTATTCACTATTTTTAAAACAAAAATATTAAATGAGTGCCAATCATCAGTTGTTAACAAAGTGAACCTTCTCTTAATCTTAATACCCTCCAAGGTAACAAACCAGGAGTTCTGTTCTGGTCTAAATTTAAATCCTTGGTTCCATGCTTAAGCCATTTTTTCCTGCCAGCACATGGCCAAACACAAGCTGAATGTTTGCATATATATTATAAATGCATATCTCAAAACAGACATGAGTTTTTTCAGTTCTCAGGGTTTTGATTTTTTTTCTTCCTAAGGATTAAAGATATTTGATATTTTCCTAAAAGCTCAATGAGCAGAGTCCCTGACACTCTTAGTGTTCGACAAAAAAGTAAATTGTAAACCCCGTAAATGCAGAAAAAACTTAAAACTGGAAGAGAGGGCATCCCAAAGGTTTAGAAACCAGAAAGCAAAGAATTCAAAATTTGCCTAAGACAAGCAGAAACTTACAATTGTTGGTCGGTCTCAGGTGGCAGCATTATTAACACATTGCCGTGTTACTGATGTGTGATGCAAGTGGGACAGTGTGCAAAGGGCTCAGCCCATGCGGGCGCTAGGAGGGGAGAGAGTTCTGCTGGCTGGAAGGGCCATATCTCAGAGTCAGTGTTCCACTTTCTTTCTTAGGACTTCTTTTTTTTTTTTATTTTTCCCCTGCTAGCAGCAGCCATAACAAAATCTGTCCTTGCGAAGAAGTGAGTGTCATCAAAGGAGACAACTTTCTTTTTCTTTTAAATTTTAAATTAGCTAAAAGGCCCAGGCTGTTGAAAACTTGATTAGAGATTTTGTATGCTTAAGGGGTCTTAACAGTGTGCTTTTACCCAGGTGGAATCAGAGTACAAAGAGGAAGAACCCTCCGTTTGACACTGCCTCACTAATCTCGGCAGTGTATCATTCATTATTCTGCACAGGATTAAAGGTAAGCTCTGTATTGCTGCCTTTGAGGCTCAGCAGGGCAGTTATCCTTTGCAAAAATGGGGTTAAATAATTCCCCATGTGTGGCAAAAAGGTTCTGGAGAGAACACAGTTGGGTTTAAATTACCTGGCAGAGCCTTCAGTGTTCCAGCCTTTGTCTTCTCTCCTGTAAAATATTCTGTAGCTTAGCTCCAGGATAAAACGAGTTTCTTAATCATAAAGGAATATTAAAAAGCTTTTATTTTTTTTAAGAGGGGGTGGTATTTGAAAATTACTAGTCCAGTCTCAGAAGAAAAGAGGACACAATTTTTGTGTGTGTGACATTTTTATAATCATTACAAGCACACACAAGTCCTGGATGCTCAGGTGAAGTTAACCAAGCTATTTTTAATTGGAGATCAAGACAAATAAGCCCTTGTAAATTCACATTGCTAAGTTCTTTACTTTAGACATTGTCTCCTATTAAATAAGGAGCATGTTAGAAATTTTCCATGGAAAGAAGGTTGGTTGTTTTTTGTTTTTTTTTTTTTCCCCTGCAGAGGTCAAATTTTGTTTTCTTTTTAAAACATCTCATAGAGTCTCTAAATTCAGATTTGCAGTCAAATGTTAGTGATTGAGAGGTGTTGGTAGCTGGTGTTTACAAACATACTGTGACATTTCAGAATATTGCACAAATATAATCTGCTTGGAGAAGTGAAAGGATTTTTTTTTAATATGATAAATGAAATAATAGGATTCTACCTATATTCATATTTATACACACACACATGTATGTGAGATCAGCAACCATATGGAGTTATCTGCCTGAATTTCTGAAAAACCGTCCTTCGCTCTTCTAAACCGAGGCTCTTCTGAAGCTGCAAAGCTAAATTTGCTGCCCACCATACTCAGAAGTCTCTTAGTACAGATTACGGGTGTAGATCACCCCAAACCAGCTCCTACCTCAATCTGTTGGCACACAGGATCTCTAACACTGCATGTTGAAAAGATGCTTATCACAAAAAGTAGAACAGAAGGTTTTGACCCTTTAACGTGACTCACTCAGTTATGACTACAGTGCAGAGAGATAACAGCAGTTGCAATAGTGATTTGCATTCTATACAAATATGCTGATCCTGGAGATATAACCAGATGGGTGCTTTTCCAAGGCACAGGCATTTGGAAGGCGTATCCCTGAAGAGTATCTCTCATTCTATCCCTATTCAGAAATTATCACTCAAGTATATCATTAATTTTTCAATCATATTTTGATTTTAGTGAGATTTTGACATGTGTTTTTACACGATTACGTGCTTATCTGCATTAGGACCATCGTGCTCTCGCCATCCCTAGAGAATTCTTGTGCTTTGGTTAACTAGAGGGCTTTTCTAAACTTTTCTGATGTAGCATGTGTCAGATTAAAGCTGATCTACGCATGAGTGAGCACAGATGCAAGGAACTTCTCCTCCCTTCCTGTGTGCCCTGAGGGAAGGCCTTGCACAATAATAAATCCCTGCAATCAGCCATGTAGAAAGTAGAGAAAGACCTGAGCTATCTCTGTTTTATGATCCCAGAAAAGCTTCCACCAGCAGTAGCAAAATCAATGTTAAGAAGATTTCAGCAGAATGGGAGGAAAAAGGAAAACGACCATGGAGAGAAGCCTTGGTGTGTGTTCTTCTCACACTGTGAGACACCCTCGTGGCTCCCTGGGACGAGCTCAGAGCAGTGGCTGAAGGCTCCAGTTCAGCCCTGCTCATTGTGCCCAGCCTGCCTGAAGATCCCTTTCCTGAACCTCTCCAGGTTTTCAGGGATAATGAGTGAGAGGAGGAGGCTAAAGCAGATGGTAACAGAGCCTTTTCTCTCCTCAACTCACCCGTGGTGCTACTCTGTAGTGGGAAAGAAATGAAAGGCTGAAAGTTACCTGGGGGGGAGAGCTGGACTGTTTCTTGCTGAGTTACAACTCACTTCATTCTATTCTAATAGAATAGAAACTATTGTCAAATGCTGTTTTTTTCCAGTCCTCCCCATTCAAATTCACATTATTCTTATGAAAGATTTTTATGTAATTGGCTTAAAAAGCAGAGGAGAAAATTTCCTCTGGTTCCCTGCAGAGCCTTCTGTGGTTTTCCTTTTCTTCTGAGGCCTTGTAACATTGGTATCAACTCACTGTTGATAGTACTGGTAATGAGGTGCCGGCATTTTATCACTGTGGATGTAGTGACTGTAATATTTAACTCTTCATCTGAAGGGGAGATTCCAAGCCCTTTAAATATACTAGTGTTTTCTGTAGCCAAAGCTGGCTCAAGATGCTGAGTAAATAACTTGTTAGTGTGTGTATAAAAAATGCACTTTGACACTTATTTCAAATATTTTCACATGTATTTTTTAAAAGGTTTTTATTGAGCATCCCCAACCACACAGCAGAGTTTTCACTTGACTGAAACTTTTAAAACATAATTCTGACAAACGAAAAGGTTTCTTCTGGCACAGCAAGCTTTGCTATGAGGAAATGCCATTCCAGAGTCAGGACATTAGGATAAAACCTGAAAGCCATGTTCTGCCCAAGGCGTGTGACTGCTGTGAGATCTTTGGCAAACCTCCTCACTCTCTGGGCCTGATGCCTTTGAAAATGTGATATCATGATTTTCATTGTTTATTAAAAATTGTTTTGACATCTACAAATGCAAATTGTTACAGAAATTGTAAGGGACAGCGCTGTATTTTGTGTATGAAGCCAGTGGGCAGTAACTTCTCAGAAGATTTTTTAAATGCAGGTCTTGCAAATAACAAGAGACAGGGTGATTGAACCGAGGAGTGGCTCAGCATTTGAGGACTCAGGCAAACATTTCAGCAGGCAGCAGGCCAGCCACTTACAAGCACAACCTCCCTTCCTTCATGTCAGCTTTTCTGCTAGTGACCTTAGTAGTTCACTTTAGGTCAATATTTACTTTAAATATTATGGTTAAGTGACAATAATTTACCAAGATTAAAATGCAATGCTGATAAGAATGGAGCCAAGTACACACCAGAACACTTTCTACAAGAGATTCTCTTCAAGGAGCCTGAGCTCTCTTATGCTGAGATGTGCTGGAGGTGCTGGACCTGTCACACTGTGTGATGGTGTTGAAGGTGGGTCCCGTGTAAAATTCCCCTTGAATTGTGCTGCTACAGCTGGACATCGTTCTCAAAGATCAGCTTCATGCTACAAAGGCCCTTTGAGACACTAAAGACGATCACCAGCACCTGATCAAGGCTCCCCAGAGCAGCTGAAGCTATTGCCATGAGGAGCTGCGGTGGCACAGGACTGCTCTGCCAGTGACAAGAGCCACTGGGAGGGACGTCCCTCCCCTCTTCCCTCCAGACTGCAGCAGTTGCCACCTCAGCTCTCAGGTAGTGTGTGAGTTCTCTTGACATGTTTAAAACCAGTCTGAGTCCTGCAGAT
Organism: Oriolus oriolus; assembly: GCA_013400235.1. NCBI lineage: Eukaryota > Metazoa > Chordata > Aves > Passeriformes > Corvidae > Oriolus > Oriolus oriolus. Next base: position 2,015,609 of record VXBT01000503.1, read on the forward strand.
CAAAAGTTCATAGAAGCAAAGCTTGAAAATTAAGTTTTCTGTATGAAACGTCTGGTTAATAAGTTTTGCAGCTCTAACCAGAAAATCTAGCTGAGCTAACATCCTGCTAAGGAGTGCAGATACTGGGGTGGTTAGTAAATCCTTTGGCTAAAAAATGTCTGTGACAGTCTCTGAAATATTTGTTTCTCCTGCTTAATGACTCTTTTAACATTTCTTACAATTGATGGAATAAAGCTTTCCAACTTCTGTCTTCTACACAAAAGGTGTATTTTCTTTGTAGCTCCTGTGAGGAAGTGGCACCAGTTTTGTGACCATTATTTATTATATCCATGAGGCTGCCTAGCCAGTCCTGTGCTTCTCTTTCGTGCCTTGCTTTATTCTTCAGGGGAAGCAATCAATGCTTCATTACCAAATACAAGACAAGGTTGAACTTTTCAATGCTGTAATTAAGACAGTGTCAGTGTGAACACTATAAATTCCCTTTCTGAGGGATTTATGATGGAACTGTAAAACAATACTCTCAGATAAAAAACTTGCTTTTCAGATCTCATGGTATGAATTGTGATTATATTTTTTTAACAATTCAAGGGGCCTTTTAAAATTAGAAGAAGAAATTAAACTAAAAAAAAATAAAGGAAGGAAAATTTTATTCTAGTGGTTAACCTTCTCCTTTTTAAACACACAGGCTTTGCTGGGGCAGATTCTTCAGCTCGGAGAACTAATTTTCCCACACCTCTCCTCAGCACACACTTACAGGCTTTTTTTTCTACAAAAACAGGACTGAAGATGTCACCTGATAGTTTTTCTGTGACTGTGAGGACCATACTCCTTACAGGAATTTCTGTTGTCTGCCTGGAAGTTCTCACTTTTGAGTTTTAGATGTTGGACAGCAGAGCTGCTGATTCTGGGTAACACAGATCTGTTGTGATTGTGAGGATGTTTGAGTACTCTTATTTTTGGTCTAGTGAGTGTGCTGAATAACACCTGGTTTTTCTAAGAGTTACTCTTCTGTTGGTTTGGTTTTAAGGATTGCTTTCTCCATCTGAGATTTTGCTACATCCAGCAATTTACAGGATTCAGTGTTAGGATCCCCACTGCAGCCATCATTTTCTCCAACATACATATTTTCTCTGGCTATACAATGACTCTTCAGCTTTAAGAAGTCAGGTAAGTCTAAGGTCACGCAAGAAATGTTGGGAATCGGTAGGTTTTATTTGTCCTTCCAAAACACCACTGAGGCACAACCACAAGTATGTCCAGACCAAAGGTTTTCTTTGCAGCAGTGCTTAACTACTCTGAATACCATAAAGACGAGCAACCCTGTGCCTGTGTGGCTCCTGGGTTGTTCAAGGGTGGTTCCTGTGCTGAAGCTGTGCCATATGACTGGTGAGGAGACTGTTGGTACCTGGCCAAGCGAAGCAGAACCAGGAGGGGCCGCTGGGGCTGGTGTTTGCTGGAACCTGGATTCACTGTCAATGGACCCAGATGACTTCTGGATCTGACAGCTGGCATTAAGTGAATACTGTCATCTCCTGCTTGTAAAATATGTAAAATATCCAGGATGACCTGCACCTTTCAGCTCTCCGTGGTGTGAATGGATGTTTGGGTATCAGCTTCTGCAGCTGGGGAAATTGGCTGCTTGGCTTTTGCTTTTTGCCACTGTTCACATCATTTCAAAAGCAGCTTCAAGATGAAACATTGAAGACTTAAAGATGAAGAGCTAAAAATAATTTATGGGAGAGATACTGTGGAGTGATTAATACACATTCTCCTATTCTCATTCATTCACTACCATGGCTCCTGTAAGATGTGAATTTGTAATTGAGTCACATGTTAAAAGAGAGAAACTTTTCCCAGGTTAGACATCTGGAAAAATGTGAAAAGTCTTCACAAAACAGCAAACAATGATAAGATTGCAAAGATCATCTTTTTTTGTTTTGCATTTAAAATGAACCACACCTTTTCCAGGTATTGGGTTCCAGGCTTTTCTTCCTTTTGTGGTGGTATATTTTGAATGTGTTCTTCAGTTCTGTTCTGATAAGCTATACTTATGTGAAACCCTTTAGTACTTTTGGCCCTGATAAAGGCTTGTTAGTTTGCTTTTGGGAAGAGTTTCCCAAATTGCTCCTACTGGAGGAGCAATGGATACAATTGACATTTTCTTCTCCTTCTGTGTAGCTAGGTAATATTGCTGGTGATGTTTGGTGCAGAACCTCATTGCAGGTATCATTTTGTTTCAGTAGTTTCTGCAGGTATAGGGTGAAAGTATCAAGTAATATTTGACTACTGTTCAACCATTTATAATGCTGACTGAAATTATGGAAAACTATTTTTCCTCTCAATAGAGTAGACTAGTCTGTTAAAAGACCTGTGCTTTTCACTCCCTTTTGCCAGCCACCAGTGTTGGAAGGAGGGGAGATGAAGAATTATCTCCACGAGACTTAACATCAGTGTTTGGGAATCAGCATTTGGAATACAGGACCTGCCATTGTAACATGGCACAGCCCTTGTAGAAATGGCCAAGAGCTTCCCTGCAAATGCTGTGGCATCCTGAGCTTTGGTTTCTAGGCATTTGTTTTGGTGTCTGCTGAACGGGCAGGACTTGTTCCCTGTGATGACCTTGCCATCCTGCCTATGGGTGTAGGAATTTTTCCCCAGCTTTGTCAAATTGGTCTGGGGCAAGACTAATACCTCAAGTTGAATGTACCAGGGCTTGACCTGCAAGCAGGATGTCATGTCCTACCACTCTTCTCGTGAATCCCTATCTGGGAAATACTTTTAGCATTGCCACTCTTAAACCGAGGTGCGATACAATTGTAGCGGATCATTTGGAGTCAGTTTTAACTTGGTAAGGTAACTCCAGCGAAGCTGTAGAGCCTTTTCCTAAAGCTCGATCACCCTCTTCAGACGAGCAGAACATCAACTCCGAGCGGCGGGACAGCCCGCCCTGGCAGAGGGGACACCGCGCCTCAGGGGGCGGCTGTGGGGACGGGGCCCTGCGGGGACAGCGGCAGCCGGGAGCTCGCCTCGACAGCAGCCCCGGGGGAGGCGGAGGGACGCGGCGAGGAATCCCGGCCCCGCTTCGGCGCTGAGGAGGGCGCGGGAGGGCAGGGCCGGTGCCCCGCGCTGAGGGCAGCCCGCGCCATGGGCGCCCGGGGTGGCCGCGGGGTCACGTGGCGCCGCCCCTTCCCGCTGACGGCAGAAGCGGAGCCCCGAGAGGCGCCGCGGGACCAGCGGGACGGGAGCGGCAGCGCCGGCACTGCCCCGCCGCCG